>SKCR01035132.1:0-201734 GCA_019454045.1 Zanthoxylum bungeanum
TATGCCAACTGAGCATATGAAGATCCATTTTAGTCAGTATTATGGAGAATTCACAAATTAAATAATTCAGAAGGAAATAAACAAAAATTAACTTGTTCCGAAATAGGTTTGAAATACGTCTCAGGAGTAGAAACTCCTTACCCAGCTATCTCTTACCAATTTCACATTTTTAGTCAAAATAAAAACACAAAAACGCAAAATACTTTTGTAATTTTTGAAAAATTTTCAATTTTTTGTATTTTTCGAAAAATTTTGGACTAAAAATAAAAACAACTCACAATTAAAAGCAAGATACTGATCAACTAATTCCCTCCCCTAAACCTAAATGAGACATTGTCCCCAATGTCTTAAACAGTAAAAGAATAGTTTAGAAGATAATACCTGGTTAGCTGAAATTCTACAAGAAATTAAAGGTTAAGATCCAGATTAATCCGATGCCTCTTACCACAATCGTCATCAGACCAATTTATCTTTGAAAGGATATGGTCAAATTATGGTTCATAGGCTAAGATTTGGTCAATTAAATCTGGAGCAGTTCTCGCAGTAAAAATGAGTTCTTTAATAGGTTTTGACACGAACCCATTTCTCTGGGCATCATCAAGAAATACACAAAGAAAATCATAAAATCCTTCAACGTTGTACAGTCCAAGCGGTTATTGGTGTATGTTCAAGTTTGCCCAAGATAACACTATAAATATTTCCTCCAATGTACCCAAGCCACCTGGCAAAGCAATAAAAGCATCAGCACGGTTAATCATTTCTACCAATCATTCAGACATACCTTGCACAATTAGCTCTTCTCCGTTTGATGGTCCAATAAGATTTGCTTCTGCCAAGGGTTTTGGGATGATTCCCAAAACGTGACTGCCTCTTTCCTATACAGCTTTTGAAACGATCCCTATAAATCCAAGATTGCCTCCGCCATATACTAAGTGCATATTTCTTGCAGCTAAGACTCGACCCAATTCATATGCTGCTTCTACGTATTGTGACTTAACACCAACACTAGTACCACAAAACACACATATGTTTTCAACTTGTCTTCTTGAAGTGGCTTCCATGTTTTACTCTAGATGTCTTCAAAAGTGGAATGATGAGTTGAATTTATAATACCTGAAAAGGGTAAGTAAAATAATAGCACTAGTACCTACCAAATGACAATTATTAGTTAAATAGTAAAATAAATCGTGATAGTCAAAAAGGTTTGGATCATGTCAGAGAAAATAAAAGAAAACGACAAAACAAATCATAATTTTTCGGAAAAGACAAAGAGATATAAAATGTAAAAGAATTTACAGCTTGATTGACGTCTATGCGTCAGGGACAAGCTTCCCATCCAATTTTCTTATAAATTGGCAAACAGGTTCTTTTTGAGTCAGATTCCCAAGACCTAACTGTTGTCTTTCTTTTTGGAATTGTGTATGTAATTTGCGAAAGGCTATGTGATGATATCCACTGGGATGCGTCTCAAGAGTCAAAGATATATCATCTAAAGACTCCTTACTCAAGCCATCCCTAATGAATTTAATTTCGTCTTCGCGATTATCAGACACCATTCCAAAAGAACAACAACGAGTATTGCAATTCTAGCGTGCACATTTGTAACAAACACCCATTTGCTTAGCTCTACGTTTCTTTGAATAAGTGCTTCTTCCAAAACCAGGCAGATGTGAAATAAAAGAGTCAGAAGACTCACCTGCCAATCGGACTCGTGCTTCAATTACCCAACGAATGTCATTAGGAACACCATGGATTGTTAGTAGTCTCATCCGTTCCAAGCGAGTTTGTAAACTTTCATCAGAGATTTTTGAGGGAGAGAAGGAAATTGCTTGTGAAGATTTGCTAGAGCTTCTTCCATCTTGAAATGACTTAATCTGCAAAAACTAAACACACAAAATTAAATCACACCAAATCACAATATATACAAAAATTACATGGGTTGCCTCCTTGCGAGCGCTAAGTTTAACGTTGTCAGCTAGACGTGACTTCTCGAACATTAGGCTTGATCTAAAAGTGTTACACTTTCTTTTTGTCGCTCAAATGAATATCTCCAGTAATGCTTGACACGCTGACTGTTAACCTTGAATGTGTTGTTGGTATTGGGATCCAGTAACTCAACAGCTCTATATGGTAAAACCTGAGTGATCACAAATGGACCTAACCACCTAGATTTCAACTTTCCAGGGAAAAGTTTCAACCTCGAGTTGTACAACAACACTTGATGCCTTGGTTCCAACTATCTGTGCACTATTTTTTGGTCATGCCATTTCTTGGTCTTTTCTTTGTACAATCTGGCATTCTTATAAGCCAGTAAGCGAAATTCCTCCAATTCATTGAGTTGGTGAAGTCGTTTCTCTCCTGCAGCTTGTGAATCAAGATTCAACTTCTTCAGTGCCCAGTACGCCTTGTGTTCAAGCTCAACTGGCAGATGGCACGCTTTCTCAAACACCAATCGATATGGGGACATACCAATGGGTGTCTTGTAAGCTGTCCGGTTGGCCCATAATGCATCATTTAGTTTTGTAGACCAATCCCTCCTTGTTGATCCAACGGTTCTCTCTAGGATTCTTTTAATCTCCTTGTTTGAAACCTCAACTTGTCCATTTGACTGTGGATGATAAGCTGTGGCAACCTTGTGAATAACTCCGTATTTGGATAGGATTTCATCAAAGTATTTGTTGTAGAAATGTGAGCCACCATCGCTGATAATTGCCCGAGGTGTTCCAAACCGTGTGAAAATGTTCTTTTTAAGGAATTTGATAACCACTTTAGAATCATTGGATGGCAGTGAAATTGCTTCAACCAATTTGGAGACGTAGTCTACAGCAACCAGGATGTACAGGTTTCCGAATGATGGAACAAAGGGTCCCATGAAATCTATACCCCACACATCGAATATCTCCACTTCCAGAATATTTTGCAATGGTCCTTCATTTCTCCTCGAAATATTCCTCGTTCTCTGGCACTTGTCACATTGAAGAGCAAAAAGATAAGCATCTTTTAAAAGAGTGGGCCAGAACAAACCTGATTGAAGAACTTTAGCTGTAGTTTTATTTTCGATGAAGTGTCCGCCATATGGTGATGAATGACATTGCTGTAAAACACTGTTGACCTCATCATGTGGAACACACCATCTCAATAATTGATCAGCACATCGTTTAAACATGTACGGTTCATCCCATATATAGTGCTTGACTTCTTTGAAGAAATTCTTCCATTATTGAGTTGTCCATTCCAACGGCCATTTTCCTGACACAATGTAGTTATTCACAGTCAGCATACCAAAGGACTTCCTGTTGTTTCATGGCAAACAACTATTCATATGGAAAAGTTTCTTTGATTGTCAGTTCTTTTCGAGTTGTTTCTCTATTCTCAAGCCTCGATAGATGATCTGCCACATGATTCTCTGTCCTATTCCTATCTCGGATCTCCACGTCAAATTCTTGCAGAAGAAGTATCCAACGGATCAATCTGGGTTTGGCATATTTCTTCGTGTTCAGATATTTGATTGCTGAATTATCTATGTAGACCACCACTTTGGGACCCAGCAGATAGGAGCAGAATTTGTCAAAAATGTACACAACTGCGAGCAACTCCTTTTCAGTGGTTGTATAGTTGAGTTGAGCTTCATTTAAAGTTCTGTTGGAGTAGTAAATATTGTGGAAAATCTTTTCTTTGCGTTGTCCCAAAACTGCACCTACAGTAAAATCACTAGCATCGTACATCACTTCAAATGGAAGGGTCCAGTCTGATGTTACAATGATGGGGGCAGAGACCAGCTTCTGTTTTAAGATCTCTAAAGCTTCCTGGCATTCTTTGGTAAAGTTGAAAGGCACATACTTTTCCAGAAGATTGCATAGAGGTTTAGCAATCTTGGAAAAGTCTTTGATAAATCTCCTGTAAAAACCTGTATGTCCGAGAAAGCTCCGAATCCCTTTGACAAATGTTGGTGGAGGTAGTTTTTCAATTGTTTCAATCTTTGCTTTTTCTACCTCGATTCCCTTTTGTGAGATCTGGTCCAGATTTTACAAGCAATGGTCAAAAGAATCTCCAAACACAGAAAAGTCATCCATGAATACCTCCATACTCTGCTCCAGCATGTCTGAGAATATGGCCATCATGCAACGCTGAAAAGTGGCGGAGGCATTACACAATCCAAATGGCATCATGCGGAAAGCAAAAGTACCATATGGACATGTAAAAGTGGTTTTATCCTAATCTTCTGGGTGATGGCAATCTAATTGTACCCTGAATATCCGTTCAGAAAGCAATAGAACTCATGTTCTACCAGTCTGTCTAACATCTGGTCAATGAATTGTAGCGGAAAATGGTAATTTCTCGTGGCCTTGTTCAGCTTCCTGTAGTCCATGCATACTCTCCATCCAGTCACCGTCTTGTTGGAATCAGCTCGTTCTTTTCATTGGTGACCATAATAATTCCTCATTTCTTTGGCACACACTGTATATGACTCACCCAAGTACTATCTGAGATGGGGTAAATGATGTCAGCATCCAACCATTTGATGATTTCTTTCTTAATGACTTCGTTCATGATTGGATTGAGTCTCTGTTGATGCTCCATTGTGGGTTTGTACTCATCGTTCATTAGAATTTGTGCATATAAAATGATGGACTAATGCCTCGAATTTCTGCTATAGTCCAGCCAATGGCTCTTTTGTGCTCTCGTAACACTCTCAGTAACTTTTCTTCCAGCTCCAATGTTAGTGAAGAAGAAATAATAACAGGTAATTCATAAGAGTTTCCAAGAAATGCATACCATTGATGGCTCGGAAGTAACTTCAGCTCCAGCTGTGGTGGTTCTTTAATCGAAGGCTTGATTCGATCTTTCTTTGGCAGTTCCAAGCTTTCAAATGGTGGTGTCGCTTTGAATCGGAATGGTTTATCAAGGTAGTTGATACATTCCAGGATTTCAGCATCTAGCTTGCTGTCATTCATGTTGGTGATGCAAGCTTCAAGTGTATCTGTGGGATTTGGCTAAGTATTCTGAACGATATTATCAACAACATCAACTCTGAAGCATGCTTCTTTATTTTCATCGATCGGGAATTTCATGGCTTTGAAAACATTAAAGGTAACTTCTTTGTCCTGCACTTTCATGGTCAGTTCTCCTTTTTGCACATCAATCACAGTTTTACCTGTAGCCAAATATGGTCTCCCAATAATGATAGGTACTTCTTTGTCTTTTTCCATGTCAAGAATAATGAAATCTGCTGGAAGAATGAATTTGTCGACTTTGACCAACACATCTTCAACAACACCTCTTGGAAATGCGAGTGTTCGATCATCAAGTTGCAACGAGATTGAGGTTGGCATTGCTTCTCCAATTTACAGTTTCCTGTAAAAAGAAAAAAAAGGTATCAAGTTAACACTAGCACCTAAATCACATAAAGTTTTACCGATGTAATGTTCTCCAATGGTGGATGGGATAGTGAAACTGCCAGGATCTTTCAATTTCGGGGGAAGTTTCCTCTAAATGATGGCACTGCATTCTTCCGTTAATGCTACTGTCTCGTAGTCTCCCAATCTCCATTTTCATGAAAGAATATCTTTCATGAATTTGACATAACTGGGCATTTCTTCCAAGGCTTCTGCAAATTCTATGTTAATGTGCAGCTTTTTGAAAATCTCCAAGAAACGAGCAAACTGCTTGTCTAGTTTGTTTTTCTGAAGTCATTGAGGAAAAGGTGGAGGTGGAATGATCTGATCTTTTTCTTTTCCCGTTGTTTCTTTTTCCTCCATCTGTGGAACTGCATCTTTTGGAACTTCCTCAATTGTTGCCTTGATTCCAACATCTTTGTTGATCTCAGTACCACTTTTCAAAGTAATGGCTTGACATTGCTCATTCCCTCGGTTCCATGGATTTCGTTCTGTGTTTCTGGGAAGATTACCTGGTGGTTTGTAACTCTGAGCATTGGCCAGTTGTCCAATTTGATTCTCCAGTGCTTCGATGGAAGCTGATTGGCTCTAAAATATAGCATCATACTTTTTAATTGAGTCAACACTTCTGCTATTCCTGGTTCATTTGCCTGCTCATGGCCTTTGTTCTGTTGCTGAAATCCAGGTGGTGGATAGTTCTGCTGTTGAAATCCAGGTGGTGGATTGTTCTTTTGCCCTGATTTGTTGCTCCATGAAAAATTAGGATGATTCCTCCACCCTGGTTTATAGGTGTTGGAATATGGATTGTTCCCATGTCTATTGAAATTGTTGACATAATTCATTGTCTCTTCAAGTTGGTTTAGTTATGGTGCTCCTCCATATGGTGAACTTGTGGATCCAGTGGTAAGAGTCTCCATGAATTTGCATATCTGATCCAGCTTGGCGTTGACAGCTGTATTGGCTCCACTTTCATAAATTCCTGCAATTCTTTGGATCATGCTCCTTTCTGTTGGCCACAAGGAATTGTTGTTGGCCATTTCTTCGATTAGGTCCCAAGCTTGATCTTCTCCTTTTGTCATTAAAGCTCCTCCAGCAGCATCATCGATTGCGGTTCTCATCAGTCCAGAAATTCCGTTATAGAAAGTTTGGACTTGAAGCCATTTTGGAATCTCATGGTGAGGACATTTCTAGAGCAAATCTTTGTACCTTTCCCAAGCTTCGTAGAGAGTTTCCGAGTCTTGTTGTACAAAGGATGTGATGTCATTCCTCAGCTTTCCAGTTTTGGCTGGTGGAAAATACTTTGCAAGAAATTTGGTGGCTAGATTTTTCCAAGCTGTGATGGAACCTGCTGGTAGTGAATGTAGCCAAGCTTTAGCTCTGTCCTTCAATGAGTATGGAAAAACACGCAGTCTCATTGCTTATTCAGCTTCTCGGTTGTAATTGAAAGTGCCACAAACTTCCAAGAAGTTGCTGATGTGGGCATTAGGATCTTCAGTTGCATTTCCTCCAAACTGCACTAATTGCTAAATCATCTGAATGCATGTTTTGATGTCACCCGCATTTTCTGGTAAGGGGGGAAGTACAATATAAGAAATGAGTCTGTCAACCACTGGAATGGTTCTGTCTCGAATGGGTATTGGTGGTGCAACTTACAAAGGTTCAGGTTCCATGTTGACTAAAGCTTCTTGTCCTTCTCGCCTTTCCCTTCTCAACTGTCTGATGGTTCTTTCAATTTCTGGGTCAAGCGGTTGGAGTTCAAAGCTTCTGGTTCGTCTCATGTAGTTTCTGAGAACCTGAAACACAAGAAAACAACAACAATAAGTAAAAAGAAATTAGATACAAGTAAATGTATCTAACCCATAAACTAATAGTAAAAGATAAATAAGTCTCCGGCAACGGCGCCAAAAACATGACTGGTGCTTACACACGCGTATAACGCAAGCGCATGTATCTTCAAGTAGTATAAAAAGTATTGATCCCACGAGGACTTAATACCTAGTCTATTAATTTTATTAGGTCAAACGATTACTAGTATCTAACAGGTTGTTTGATTGATTTGAAATGGTGATGATTTTGAATTTAAAAACAAGTAAATAAAATTGCGCGAAAGTAGGTTTAAGAAAATTCAATATTAGGAAACTATCTAGGGTTGTGATTCTTTCTAATATCTTTTTTAAAGATGAAATGGTTATTTTATGTTTGTGTAATTTATCGGTTTACTAACCTGGAACAAAAAATTATGCGAAAGCCTCTGTCGATGGTCAGACGCAAATACACAGTTCAACCCAATTGAACCATATGTCTATGTCAACCAAATTATCTAGATTCATTAAGTTTAATTTCCAATTATGGCTACCCACGCCCGACATGTATATTCCTTTCCTGTAAGGAAATCTATTAAAGGGTTATCTATCCTCAAGGAAGATCGTGGGCTATTGAGTATAAGGTCTTAAACCTAAAATCCCTTTTCCAAGTTCATTTTAAGTTTACTAGTTCAATTTTATTAATGGCCAGTGAATGAAAAAGCATTAAGATTAAGACTCAATAAATAAATCTTTATATTACCCAAACTATAATCTAACCCCTTATAAACCGGTGATATTAGAATTCATCACAACCCTATATATATAATTTAGTTACAACACATAACTAGGGTTAGTAAAATAAAAGACATAAAGTAAAAATGCTAAAAAGTAATTGCGGTAAAGTAAAAGCTGAAAAGTAAATCACAAGAAAATAAAATGCTAAGGTAAAAAGATCAACTTTTACTAATTACTAATTAGATATCTCATTTAATATAATATATTAACTTGTGATTATTTTACCAACCAGCAATATAGGCGGTAACATAATTAAGTCCAACTAGCCATAAAGGCGGAACCAAAATAAACCTGCCATATAGGCGGTAAGAAAATTTAATTACCAACCAACCAACCTGGCGGTATCCTTGCTTAGTCAGGTTTAAACCAGTTTAAAATGAATTAGCAACCGACCAATATAGCGGTATCCTTTTTTAGTCAAATTTTAAATAGTGAATATATTATTTTTAAGGGAGATTAATCTAAATAGCAATAGTAAAAGAATTACCTTTCACCCTAGCAGGGGTAAGTTACCTTCTCATGGTTGAATAGTAAAAACTGTAAAAAGTAAAGAAAGTAAATTACTATTACTATTACTATTACAGAACGTAATTAAAATTAATTACAAAACTGAAATTAGAATAAACTAGATAGAAAACTCCATATTTACTTCAGAGAATTCGGAGAGGAAGGTACATCTGAAACTGAAATTTCGAGCTCTATTTATAGGCCTCAATAAGTTCCCCGCATGATTGTAAAAGAATTACCTTTCACCCTAGCAGGGGTAAGTTACCTCCTCATGGTTGAATAGTAAAAACTGTAAAAAGTAAAGAAAGTAAATTACTATTACTATTACTATTATAGAACGTAATTAAAATTAATTACAAAACTGAAATTAGAATAAACTAGATAGAAAACTCCTATTTACACCAAGTTGTTCTTGCGTCGCGACGCGATGACGTGTCAACGCATGATTGGCCGGTTCAGATTTTTATCTGCTGACGTGGCGATTACGGATAATTAATTCAATAATTTGCTAACGTGGCAGTGATGTGGCATTGACGTGGTGATGACGTGGCGACACGTGGCGAAAGGGATTATCGACACCGTAGGATTGTGACACGTGGCACGATGTGATTGGCTGATGATGACGTGGCTGACACATGGCAAGTTGACTCGGTATTCTACTGACGTGGATGATGACGTGGCTGACACGTGGGATGACACATGGCGACATGTGGTGATGGCGATTGTCGGCACAATAGGATGATGACACATGGCACGGCACACGTTAGCAGATTGGCTGTGATGGTGACACATGGCACGATGCACGTTAGCAAAGTCAAACTTCTCAGATTCTGACACGTGGACCCGGCGCATGTTAGCAAGCTTGCGGCGCACGTTAGACATCGCGACGCAGCCTGTGCGTCGCAACGCGCCCAATGATCAAAATGCCATTTTGTCTGTTTTTCACTGTTTTGGCCCCAAATCACCTCCAAAATGTCCTGAAACTTTATTTATCTATAAAATAACACAAAACACATCAAAATTAACTTGTTTCGAAATAGGTTTGAGATACGTATCAAGAGTGTAAACTCCTTACACAATTATCTCTCACCAATTTCGCCTGATTAATCAAGTTAAAACAAAAACACAAAATATTATTTTTAATTTTTGTAAAAATTTTCAATTTTATTTTTATTTTTTCGAAAAATTTTGGACTAAAAATAACACAATAAAAACAAGATATTATTAACTATTCCCCTCCCCCAAACCTAAATGAGACATTGTTCCCATTGTCTGAAAAATGTAGAAGAAGAGTTTCGAAGATAATACGTGGTTAGCTGAAATTCTATGAAAAATTATCGATTAAGATCTATGTCAAATTTATGTTTTTTTTCCACGATCGCTATCTAACCAGTTCAACTTGGAAACAATGGGGTCGATTTTTGGTTCAAAAGCTAGGATTTGGTCAATTAATTCTTCGGCCTTTGTTGTAGTCAGGAAAATATCTTGTACTGATTTTGTGACAAACTCATGTCTTTTGGCTTCCGTAAGAAATACAAACAGAAAATCGAAAAAATGATCAATGTTGAGTAATCCAATGGGCTTCCGATGAATGTTAAAGTGCGCCCATGATGCCACTATGAATATCTCTTCAAACATTCCTAGCCCACCTGGTAAAGCAATAAACGCATCAACAATATTGACCATTTCAAGGAGTTGTTCAGACATCCTGGAGATAATGCGTCCATCTCCATTTGTTTTTTCGATTATGTGTTCGTCCGCCAAAGTTTTTGGAATGATTCCCAAAACATGACCGCCACCCTCTTGAATGGCTTTTGAAATGCTTCCCATCAATCCAAGATTGCCACCGCCATATACTAGGTGCATATTTCATTCTGCTATGACTCTCCCCAATTTATTTGTAGCCTAAATGAACTCTGGTTTATTACCAGAGTTGGATCCATAGAAAACACAAATTCACTTGACTCACTACTGTGAAGTTGCTTCCATTTTCTCTCTCTTATTTGGATGTATATCTGGATGTGTCGAAGAGAGAAATGTAGAGCTGAATTTATAGAACCTGAAAATGGGTGAGTAATAGTAGCACTAGTACCTTCCAAATGACAATTATTAGATGAACATTAAAATAAATCATGAAAAGTCAAAAAGTTTAGATCTTCTCGGCGAAAATAAAGGAAATAAAAACAGAAAAGAAAATCAAAGCATTTATTAAGGCAACAGAATTGTGTACGCAATACGCCACTAGCTTAGTATAAATTCATAAGGATGAGTCTCAAGAATTCATTATGTACTCAACAATCACAAATGAATTAGCTCTTTTCTTTGTGATTGCCAAACACCATTCCTTCTCTCTTAAAATGCTTCGTTTGTGCTTTTCCCTACAAAAATATCACACAATATTAAAAACTCTAAAACATGTATATACAAAATATGGAAACAGAATTTACAATAAATTACATGGGTTGCCTCCCTGCTAGCGCTGAATTTTTTATCTTCATCCAAACGTGACTGAAATCCATCTGTCAATGAGGTTTCAATGTGGTTTTGGATGTCCGATTAAAGACAATCCCATGAGCGTTCCTTTTGAAGGGTCTCTTCCAACGGTAAAGTGGCAAAATGAGTTTTGTCTCATTCAGTGCGTGTGCCATCTTTTTAATCTTTGTCGCTCCAGTGGTTCCTGAACAGAAAGAAAGAAAATCAGTAGGTCTCGTATGGTACTTGACTTTGAATGGAAGTTCCATTCTGACAAGCTTCTGGGTGATATCTTTGATCAGTACTCCCCAAAACAGTGATGTTTCTCATGAATGTCCGAGATCTTCAATATGGTCGGTCATTTAATCCTCTGTTTGTCTTGTATATTGCTACACATTTTCTTCACAGATGTATTTTAAAATTTCCTCAATTAATTCTTCATCTGTCATTTGTGAAATGCATGCTCTATAAGTGTCAACCTGAAGATGTAAAAGTGTGTCTGATTTTAGGTCTTCATCTTCTGAGGTTGATGTGACTAGCTCAGGTAGATATTCTTTAAACATTTGTGCAATGTAAGCTCTAAGATATTCATTTTAAGGATACAGAGTTTCATCCTAAATTTTGTTGGTACAAATAGCTCTACTTCTTGATCCTCGTCAGAGTCATAACAATAAAAATCAAACAGAGACTTCATTGGTTTGGGTTCCAGAACTGATACCTCAAGTTCTTGATACTGCTCAGCCTCTTCTTATGCTAGAGTGTCATCGTGAAACGCTTGGTACTCGAAGGCTTCATCAGTGTCGTTTACTCCTTGAGATATACAGCTCTGGTTTTCTCTTAATTGTCTCGCTTGATCCGTTATTCTTTGTAAGGTTGCTACTCGATCTTCTATTTGACTCTAAAATATTTCAGCCATTGCATCCAACTTTTCGTCTTGTTTCTTAAACCAATCTTTGAGCGTGTCAACCAATTGTTCTTCATTTGATGGTTTTGGTTCTTGATGAATATCGTAGGTGGATGGTGGATAAAATGGACAGTATGAGTTAGTGAAATATGATGGTTCTTCGTACCTTGAATGATTCAGATAATTCTGCCACTCTGAAAGGTATATACATTGATCGCTCGGGTGGTTACCATCACATATGATACATCTCCTCATTGCGTTCTGTTGAGCAAATGTAGTATTGCTTGACATCCAATGATAATTGTTGGGCTGGACAACAGGCCTCAGAAAACCGGACTATTACTCTCTGATTTGGGATGTATATTCTTCTAGTAAAGCTCGTAATCTTTCAATCTCCCAATAATGTTCCATTTTTCAACCACCTGAAAATAAAAAATAAAAAATACAGATAAAAATAAAGAAAATTAGATACAAGTTAATTAGATAGCTTCAAAATTAATAACTAAAGAAAAATAAGTCCCCGTAATGGCACTAAAAACTTTACCAGCGTAATCACACGCGTATAACGCAAGCGCACGTATCGTTGAAGTAGTATAAAAATATCGATCCCACGAGGACTTAATTACTACTGTTGTTATTAATTATTGATACTATTTATTTACAGGTATCTAATTGAGGGATAAGAGAATGATTGCTTGATTTGTTGGTTGAATATGAATTTTCTAATTAAATTAAGAAAGACACATAAGAAAATACTAAGGAAAATAAACAAAAGACATAAATATCTAGGGTTGTGATTGACACAATATTATTCTAATGATGAATTGATTTTCTTATATATGTGTAATAATTCAGTTTACTAACCTGTAACACGAAGATATGCAAAAGCCTTTGTCGATGGTCAGATGTAAACACCCAAATAACCCAATTAATCATATATCTTTGTTAACCAAGTTACATGAATTTATTAATTTCAAGTTCCAATAGAGGCTACCCCCGCCCGACATGTATATGTCTATCCTGTAAAGAAATCTATTAAAGGGTTATCTATCCTCAAGGAAGATCGTGGGCTATTGAATCTAAGGCTGAAACCTAAAATCTCTTCGTCAAGTTCATTTTAAGTTTACCACACCAATCTTATTGGTGATCATGCAACAAGAAGCATTAGGCTTAAGATTCAATAAACAAACTAAAGAATTACACATAATATAATTAAATCAATTATTAAGCACATTAATATTGTTCTTCATCACTTTCCTAGAATAAAAATAAAATGCTGGGGGTTAGGGGATCCACCTTTACTAATTCTAATTTAGAAATCTCCCTTATTAGAATATAAAAATTGCCAGTGATATTACCAACCGACTATATAGACGATATCCTGATTAAGTCAGATTTTCAATTAAGTCCAACCGACCATAAAGACGTGTTATTAAATCATCTTTCACATAAAGACCGGCCATATAGGCGGTGTCACATTATGTCAAATAAATAAAACCAGCCATTAAGGCGGTATAACCTTTAGTCCATATTATTAAATTATAATTTCCATATTATAATTAAGAGAGATTAATCTAAACTAAAATAATAAAAGCTTTACCCTTCCCCCATCAGAAATTTAACTACTAAACATAAAAGAAAAGAAAAGAAAATAAACTACTACTATTACTGAAAATAAAAATGCATAAATTAAATACTGAAAATAAATACAAACAAGATGTAATCCTTAAATTTCTTACAAAAATCTAAGGAAAGCATGAGTTTTACAAATGAAATGGCTTGGTATTTATAGGAAAATCTAAAGGCTTCCACCAATTTCTCCACCAATTGCTCCACCAAACACTCCACAAAATCCTCCACCAAACACTCCATCAAACATACCACAAGACACTCCATAAAATACTCCACCAAACATGTAAGCATGTTTTGTGGAGTTTGACAATTGTAAATTGTCATTTTCCATTTTTTTATTTTTTGATAATGACTTTAGTAATTACACAAAATAAATTGGATTATTCATTAATTTCAGTCATGAAAACCTCCGAATTCCAAAATATTTAAAATTTCAAAGTTGTAGCTCTTTGAGATTTTTATAATCTGCAACTTGAATCAGCTCAATCGGATATCGGATGAAAATGTTATGGGCAAAATACCAAACTTGTGCAAAATTAGAATTTAGGACTGCACTTCGTGACGCTTACAGTAAATTTTTATTTTTGACCTTTTTTCCTCTGGATTTCATCGTTTTAGCCCTGATATGATTCCATTAAGTCCCAATATTATTTTTATCTGTAAAATAAATAAAAACACATCAAAACTTTCATAAAACTTGAGAAACTATACAAAATATTAGGTTAAATGAGTGGGAAATAGTGATATAATTACCACTCATCACCAGCCTATATCAATTTCCTCGTACAAGATGGCCCCTGCAGAGTGTTAGTGTTCTACACATGCCACAAGATCACTAAGATGATTTGTGTGAATAAATCAAAGAGAGTTGCAGAAATACTCACATTGACCGGATCAGTTTCAAGTATTTTTCTTTATATTTCGGAAGCTCCAAGCTTTCTTTGTTCTTCCAAACTCAAAGGTAAGTTTCCCTATCACCTTATTTTGACTCTTTAAAGTGATAGCTTAGTAGAATTTTGCAACAAAATTCTATGGAGAAGAGGAAGAGTGCTGGGCATTTTGGAGAAAGAAGAAAAAGGTTGCTGTGAATAGTAACTTAGTCTTACTTCCAAAGTTGACTTGCTAATTTATACAAAGGTTGAGTGTTGATTTGGTTTGAGTGTATTATAAGTAAAGCCTAGCTTTTCTTGCCAACAAATCAAATCCAATTCAAGCCTAACCACTTCTATCACATGTCCAACAAGTTGATGTAAGTTTAGTGGGTCCCACCACTTTTAAATTCCAAATTTAAGTCGGCTAACTCAACATGCAACTTCGCTCGGGCCCAAGTTCGTTTAATCTGATTAAACCAATTTTCCGTCGCGATGTAATTAAATCTAATTTAATTAAATAATAATGCCTCGTAAAATTATTATGAAAGTCACTTACGAATTAATTCCAAATTAATTCGTTTGCCCGAATTAAAATCCAATTTTAATTCTACTTTGAAATGCGATTTCAATTAATATATCTAATATATTATTTAATCGATTAATTCCAAATTAATCGTTTTCTCTCTTCTATTCGAATTTTATCCCAGATAAATTCTTGCTGTAATTAATCCTAGATTAATTTCTCTCTTCTCTCTCTCATAATTAATCCCAGATTAATTCTTTTCGAGTCAAATGTCATTGGTGAATCTTTGGGAAACGACCCAAGAGATCCCTATATATGTTGGCAGTAAATTCGGTTATCGGACTTTCCGAATACGTGCGTACCTAGTACCATATTCTTACCGATTTACAAGACATGATTGGCTTCTAGCAAATCACCATGCCTACCCAATTCTCCAGAAATATTCAAAGAAGAATATATAATCTTTATTAGGCATAGTATACTAAATATTTCGTATTACGATCCAGTATCGGATGTCACATGCTAGGCTTAGGGCTGGAATTGTGTCTGCCCCGTACGAAACATGTATTGGATCATTAGCAACTAGTCTCTATGATCGAAAAGTCATGACCCAGTCATACTTTCCCGATGGCTGCAGCACTCATTCGTGATCATCATCTTCATATGACTGAAGTGATACTTCCATCTTGACATGACACCCAACACACTATGATTCTCAGTATACCCAGAAGAGGCGTACACGAACCTGTTAAATCCCCGGACGACCAAAACCAAAGCGTATTGATTGTCACAAGTATTAGCGATCCAAGTCTCAGGTTAAGACGAAATACACCTACCCTGATTCGGATTCCCATAGATATATAGTCATACTACCAATGGAATTCCGAGGGGCCTATTCCGAGCAAAGCTGTTCCCGTACCATCGGCAAACAGAACCTCATATCACACTTGCATAAGTATCCAATACATAAATATATGAGAACTATACCGTTAAGCTTCCATAACGCGCACAAGTGCAATACTAGCCTATTCTGGATTATCGATGTCTAGTCTCGATAATACTACGACTAGGGATATTTAATGATCAAATCTTTTACGGATTAATACTATCTCATATCTTATTAATCCGGAACAGATCATATGGACTTTATCATTTATATATCCAAGTAATCCAATTATAAAATGATAAAAGAGTAATTTCCTTTGTCACATAGTTAATTTGTACAAAGAAAACCATGTCTTTTACAAATAGTGATGCTATGGGTAATAATTGTCCAATAATCTCCCACTTGGCCTATAGCCAATCACTCAAGTGTTCAACACCTAAACTATATACGAATCGTTCATGTTTATGCTGAGATATCGCTTTTGTCAGCGGATTTACAAGGTTATCATCTTACGCGATTTATTCGATCATCTCATCGCCACGATGTATGATCTCATGAATCAGATGAAACCATTTGAAGTGCATACTTGGATCATTGATGAGATCGTAATTCTTTAGCCTGTGCTGTAGCCCAGCTCAGCTGCTAACAGAACTACTCATAATCCAATTAGGAATTTTTATAGATCCAAAATGCTTCTTTTGCTGCCTCAGCTGCAACAATATATTCCTTTTTTTGTTGTTGAATCGGCAACAATATCTTGCTTGGAAGATTTCCAGCTCATTGTTCTTTGTTCAAATAAAATTACGTACCCTCATTGCGAATTATAGTCGTCATTATCAATTAGGAAACTTGCGTCGGTGATCCTAGTCACCTCAAGTTCTCCTTCTCCATAGATTAAGAATGCATCCTTAGTTCATCTAAGATACTCAATGATGTTCTTTACTTCAATCCAGTGACCATCACCTGGATCGGCCTGATTGTGACTGCAGATGCTCAAAGGATATGAGACACCAGATTACATACATATCTTTAAATGTACGAGTTCTCGGAGAGTGCCAACAACTTTTAGATCTATCCCAGTAGATCCTTATTCCTAGAATAAAGGTTGTATCTCCTAAGTTTTTCATGGAGAATTTTCACGAAAGCCAAGCTTTCACCAATTGTAATATGGGAATGTCATTGCTATGAAACAATACATCATCAATGTATAGGACAATCATTGTCAGTGCGCTCCCACTAACCTTCTTATATACACAAGAATCATCTTTGTTTTGAATGAAACCATAAACCATTATGATCTCATCAAAACGTTGGTTCCAAGAACACAATGCCTACTTCAATATATAAATGGATTGATTTTAACTTACAAACCTCGTTTGCATGGTTTTTAGTACGACAAAACCGTCAGCATGTTGTATTTAAACATCCTCCAAAAGATTTCCCTTAAGGAAGCGGTTTTGACCTACAGCTGTCATATTTCATAACGAAATATGTAGCACCAAGACAGGAAAGAGATAGAAAACCAAGTGACAGATCACTTATTGAGGCTCGAGAATAGAGAAATAGTTTGGAACGAACTGATAATCAAAGATATTTTTCCAGATGAACAGTTATTTGCCATGGAATAGCATGATGTCCATTGGTATGCTGACTATGTAAACTACATAGTATCAGGAAAATGGCCGTTGGAATGGACAAATTAATAATGAAAGAATTTCTTCAAAGAAGTCAAGCACTATATCTAGGATAAGCCGTACTTGTTCAAACGTTGTGCTGATCAAGTACTAAGACGTTGTGTTCCATAAGAGGAGGTCAATAGTGTCCTACAGTATTGTCATTCATCACCATATGGCGGACACTTCAGCAGAAATAAAACTGCAGCCAAAGTCCTACAATCAGGTTTGTTTTGGCCTACTCTGTTTAAATATGTTTACTTATTTTCTCTTCAATGTGACAAGTGCCAGATAACGGGAAATATTTCGAGGAGAAATGAAAGACTGCTTCAAAGTCTTATGGAAGTGGATATATTTGATGTATGGGGGATTGATTTTATGGGACCCTTTATTCCATCATTCGAAAACCTATACATACTAGTTGTAGTGGACTACATCTCCAAATGGGTTGAAGCAATAACACTGCCATCAAATAATTCAAAAGTGGTGATAAAATTCTTTAAAAAGAATATTTTCACTCGCTTCGGAACACCTCGGGCAATTATCAGTGATGGTGGCACACATTTCTGCAACAGATAGTTCAAAGTACTCATATCCAAATACGCAGTTACTCATAAAGTTGCCACTTCCTGCCATCCATTGTCAAATAGATAGAGAAGGATTGGTGTGTAAAACTGGATGACGCACTATGGGCCTAACGGAAGCTTATAAAACACCCATCGATATATCCCCATATCGAATGGTGTTTGGGAAAACATGCCATCTGTCAGTGGAGCTTGAATAAAAAATGTATTGGGCACTGAAGAAGTTAAATCTTTATCTATAAGTAGCAGGAGAGAAAATACTCTACTAACTCAATGAATTAAAGGAATTTCGCCTATAGACTTATGAGAATGCCAGACTGTACAAAGAAAAGACCAAGAAATGGCATGATAAAAAAATAGTATGCGAACAACTGGAACCAGGGCAGCAGGTGTTGTTATATAATTCATAGTTGAAACTTTTCCTTGGAAAGCTGAAATCAAAATGGCCAGGTCCATTTGTGATTACGCAGGTGTTACCCTACGAAGTAGTTGAGATATACAATCCCAAATCCAACAACACATTCTGGCTATGTCAAGAACTATTAGGGAAAATCATTTGAGCGACAAAAAGAAAGTGTCACACTTTCAGATCCAGCCTAACATTTGGGCAGTCATGTCTTGCTGACGACGTTAAACTTAGCGCTATCAGGGAGGCAACCCATGAAATTTGTGTATATATTCAGATTTGGTGTGTTTTATCTTTGTGTGTTTAATTTTTGTAGGTAAAGTCACATTTCAGGATGGAAGACGTTCTCACAAATCTTCACAAGTAATTTCATTCTCTCCCTCAAAACTCTCTGATTAAAGTCTACAAAGCTCACTTGGAATGAATAAGATTATTGATGATCAAAGATATTCCTAATGAAATTCGTTGGATTATTGAAGCACAGGTTCGATTGGCAGGTGAGTCCTCTGACTCTTTTGTGTCATATCTATCTCGTTTAGAAAGAATCACCTATGCTAAAAAGAGAAGAGCTAAAAGACTAGGTGTTTCCTATAAATGTGCACGCATGATATGTAATACTTGTTGTCGTTCTTTAGGAATGTTGTTTGATAATCGTGAAGATAAAATTAAATTCCTTAGGGATGGCTTGAGTCAAGAGTCTTTGGATGACATATCATTGACACTTGAGATGAATCCCAGTGGATATGTGTATCATGCATTCACATGTTACATGCACAATTTTGAAAAGAAAGACAACATTTATGTCGCAGGAATCTTACTTTAAAAGACCTGTTTGCCAATTATAGAAAAGTGGATGTGAAGTTTATCTTTGACGCATAGAAATTATTCAAGCCGTTACTTCTTGTAAATATTTTTAACTCTTTGTCTTTAACTAATAATTATGATTTATTTTGATATTTTCTTTTATTTTCTTCGATAGGATCCATAATTTTTGACTTTCATGATATATTTTATTTTTAGCTAATAATTGTCATTTGGTAGGTACTAGTGCTATTATTACTCGCCCTTTTCAGGTTTTATAAATTCAGCCCGTCATTGCACTCTTGAAGAGATCTAGAGTTGAGAAATAAATAAATAAAAATTAAAAAAATGGAAGAAACTTGAAGAAGATGAGTTGTAAATTATGTGTGTTTTGTGATACTATTGTTGGTTCTAAGCCATAATTCATTGCGGCAACACATGAATTGGGTAGAGTCATAGCTGAAAGGAATATGCACTTAGTATATGATGGTGGCAATCTTGGACTAATGTGGATCGTTTCAAGAGCTATACAAGAATGAGGTTAGTCATGTTCCGGGAATCATCCCAAAACCTTTGGCAAATGCGAATCTTATAGGACCATCAAACGGAGAGGAACTTATCGTTCTAGGTATGTCTGAATGACTAGTAGAAATGATTAACCGTGCTGATACTTTTATTGCGTTGCCAGGGGCTTGGGTACGATGGAGGAAATTTTTACAGTACTATCTGGGGCGAACTTGAACATACACCAGAAACGATTGGACTGTTTAATTTGATGGATTTTATGATTTTATTTGTGTGTTCTTGATGATGCCCGGAGAAATGAGTTCATGTCAAAGCCTGTAAAAGATATCCTCTTCACTGGCATAATTGCCCATGATTTAATTAACCAAACATTAGCTTTTGAACCCATATATGACCATATTCTTGAGTTAATTATTGAGTTAATCATCGCCACATCATCGCCACGTCACTGCCATGTCAGCTCAATTATTGAGTTAATCATCGATATCACCAGGTCATCGGATAAGAATCTCGGTGGACCAACCAGAAGGTGACACGTGTCACGTCACGACACGTGAGGCCTATCGACCTCTATAAATTCAGCTCAAGATTTCAGATTTGGATGTACCTTACTCTCTGTAATTCTCTAAATAAATAAGGAGTTTGTATCTAGTTTTCTTTTAATTTCAGTTTTGTAATTAATTTTAATTTACTTTCTGTAATAGTAATAGTAATTTACTTTCTTTACTTTTTCAATTTTACTATTCAGGTATGAGGAGGTAACTTCCCCCTACTAGGGTGAAAGGTAAAACTTTTATTATTGCTACTTAGATTAATCTCCCTTAATTATAATATATTCACTATTTAAAATTTAACTTAATAAGGATACGGCTATATTGGTCGGTTGGTAATTCATTTTAAACTGGTTTAAACCTGACTAAGCATGGATACCGCCTGGTTGGTCGGTTGGTAATTAAACTTTCTTACCACCTATATGGCAGGTTTTAGACAAATATTGATACCGCCTTTACGGCCAGTCAGACTTAATTTGACTTAATCAGGCTACCGCCTATATGGCTGGTTGGTAATATCATCACAAGTTAATATATTATATTAAGGGAGATAACTAAAATAGTAATAGTAAAAGTAGATCCTTTAACCCTAGCAATTTTATTTTATTGTAATTTTACTTTTCAGCATTTTCTTTACCGTATTTACTTTTCAGCGTTTTACTTTATGTCTTTTATTTTTAAGTTTTTATTAGCCCTAGTTATGTGTCGTAACTAAGTTAGTTATATGGGTTGTGATGAATTCCAATATCGCCAGTTTATAAGGGGTTATTTTATAGTTTGGGTAATTTAAAGGTTTACTTATTAAGTCTTAAGCTTAATGCGTCTTGTTAACTGGCACTAATAAGATTGATCTGGTAAATCTAAAATAAACTTGACAAATGAATTTTAGGTTACAGCCTTAGACTTAATAGCCCACGATCTTCATTGAGGATATATAACCTTTTAATAAATTTCCTTACAGGATAGACATATACCTGTCTGGCGGGGGTATCCACAATTGGAACTTAATCTTAATGAATCCAGGTAATTTGGTTGACATAGACATATGGTTCAATTGGGTTATACTTGGTATTTGCATCTGACCATTGGCAGAGGCTTTTGCATAATTTCGTGTTCCAGGTTAGTAAACTAATATATTACTGACTGGTGCTTACACACGCGTATAACGCAAGCGCACGTATCGTTCAAGTTGTATAAAAAGTATCGATCCCACGAGGACTTAATTCCTACTGTAGTTATTAAATGTTGAATCTATTTATTTACAAATATCTAATTAAAGGGAGAAGATAATGATTGTTTGATTGGTTGAATGTGGTTTTCCTTAATTAAAACAAATAAAATAAACAAAAGAAAATACTAAGGAAAATAACAAAAGACTCAAAGATCTAGGTTACCGCTTATATGGCTGGTTGGTAAAATAATCACAAGTTAATATATTATATTAAGGGATATATCTAAATTAGTAGTAGTAAAAGTTTATCTTTTTACCTAACCATTTTATTTATTTTAATGTAATTTACTTTTCAGCTTTTACTTTAAAGCAATTACTTTTCAGCATTTTTACTTTATGTCTTTTACTTTTAAGTTTTTACTAGCCCTAGTTATGTGTCGTAATTAAGTTAGTTATCTGGGGTTGTGATGAATTCTAATATCACCGGTTTATAAGGGGTTATTTTATAGTTGGGTAATTTAAAGGTTTATTTATTATGTCTTAAGCTTAATGCTTCTTGTTGTCTGATCACCAATAAGATTGATGTGGTAAATCTAAAATGAACTAGACATAGGGATTTTAGGTTTCAGCCTTAGACTTAATAGCCCACGATCTTCCTTGAGGATATATAACCCTTTAATAGATTTTCTTACATGATAGACATATACATGTAGGGCGGGGGTAGTCTTTTGTTATTTTCCTTAGTATTTTCTTTTGTTTCCTTAGCATTTTCTTTTGTTTATTTTATTTGTTTTAATTAAGGAAAACCACATTCAACCAATCAAACAATCATTATCTTCTCCCTTTAATTAGATATTTGTAAATAAATAGATTCAACATTTAATAACTACAGTAGGAATTAAGTCCCCATGGGATCGATACTTTTTATACTACTTGAACGATATGTGCGCTTGCGTTATACGCGTGTGTTTACGTCGGTCAAGTTTTTGGCGCCGTTGCTAGGGACTTATTTTTCTTGAGTTATTAATTTTGAAGCTATTTATTTTACTTATATCTAATTTTCTTTTTATTAGTAATTTTTATTTCTTCTTTTATATTTCAGGTGGTTGACATGGATCTTAATTGGGAGATAGAAAGATTTCAAGCTTTACTAGAAGAAGATACACCCCAAATCAGGGAGTAACAGTCCGGTTTTCTGAGGCCTGTTGTCCAGCCCAACGATTATCATTGGATGCCAGAACCAAGCAATACTACATTTGGTCAACAGAACGCAATATGGAGATGTGTAATATGTGATGGTAACCACCCGAGTGATCAATGCATATACATTTCAGAATGGTAGAATTATCGGAATCATTCAAGGTACAAAGAACCAGGATATTTCATTGAACCACATTTTCCATCTTATCCACCATCTATCTACGATCTTCATCAACAATCAGAACCATCAGAGGAAGAACAATTGGTTGACATGCTCAAAGATTGGAAGAAGAAACGAGACGAAGAGTTGGATACAATGCTTGAAACATACCAGACTCAATTCGAAAGTATTCAGAGACAAACAACATTCATTCAGAGACTGACCGATCAAATGATACAATTAATAGAAAACCAGAGCTATATACCTCAAGAAGTATTTTCAGACGAAATTGACGTAGCCTTCGAGTACCAATTATTTCACAATGACACCTTAACAGAAGAAGAGGATGAGCTGTATCAACAACCAGAGGTATTAGTTCAGGAGCCCAAACCCGCAAAGTCTCTGTTTGATTTTTATTAGTCAGATTCTGACTCTAACAAAAAAGTCGAGCTGTTTGTACCAACTACACCAACAAAAATTGAGGATGGAACTCTGTATCCTTAAAATGAAGATCTTGGAGTATGCATTGCAATGATGTTTGAAGAAGAGCTACCCGAACCGTTCATACCAATCACAGAGGATAAAAGCTTACAGACAGACACACCTTTACATCCTCTAGTTGAAGATTTTGGAGCATTCATTACACAAATGTTTGAAGAAGATCTACCTAAGCCAGTCACATTAACCTTTAGAGGATGAAGACCTAATGTCAGACACATCTTTACATCCCCATGTAGATATTTATGAAACATGTATTTCACAAATGACAGATGAAGAATTGAATGCGGAAAATCTTAAAATACATATGTGAAGAAAATGTGGAGCAATAAGCAGAGCAAATGGAGGAGCAACTATTTGACCAAATTGAAGATCTCAGGCATTCAGGAGAAATATCACTGTTTTGGGCAGTACAAATAAAATATATCGCCCAAAAGCTTGACAGAATGGAACTCTCATTCCAAGTCAAGCACCATAAGAGGCCTCCTGATTTTCTTTCTTTCTTTTCAAGAACCACTGGAGCGACAAAGATTAAAAAAGTGGCACAAGCACTGAATGGGACAAAATTCCTTTTTCCACTTTACCGTTGGAAGAGACCCTTCAAAAGCAATGCTCATGGGATTATCTTTAATCGAATGTCCAAAACCACGCTGAAACCTTCATAACAGATGGATTTCAGTCACGTCTGGCTGAAGACGAAAAATTTAGTGCTAGCGGGGAGGCAAACCATGCAATTTATTTTAATGTCTATTTTTATATTTTGTGTATACATGTTGTAGAGCTTTAATATTGTGTGTTATTTTTCAAGGAAAGTAAAAAACGGAGCATTTAAAGACAGAAGGAATGATGTTTGACAATTATAAAGAAGAGAGCTAATTCATTTGTGATGGATGTGTAAAGAATGAATTCTTGAGACGCATCATTATGAATTTATACTAAGCTAGTGGCGTATGGCGTACACAATTCTGTTGCCTTAATAATTGCTTTGATTTGCTTTTCTATTTTTATTTCCTTTATTTTCACCGACAATATCTAATAATTGTCATTTGGAAGGTACTAGTGCTACTATTACTCACCCATTTTCAGGTTCTATAAATTACGTTCTACATTTCTCTATTCGACACATCCAGATATACATCCAAATAAGATAGAGAAAATGGAAGCAACTTCACAGCAGCGAGTCAAGCAAATTTGTGTTTTCAGTGGATCCAACTCTGGTAATAAACCAGAGTTCATTGAGGCTGTAAGGGAATTAGGGAGGGTCATAGCAGAACAATATATGCACCTAGTCTATGGCGGTGGCAATCTTAGATTGATGGGAAGCATTTCAAAATCCGTTCAGGAGGGTGGCGGTAATGTTTTGGGAATCATTCCAAAAAACTTTTGCAGACGAAGACATAATCGGAAAAACAAATGAAGATGAACATATTGTCTCGGGTATGTTTGAAAAACTCCTTGAAATGGTTAATACTGTTGATGCTTTTATTGCTTTACCAGGTGGGCTCAGAACATTTGAAGAGATATTCACAGTGGCATCATGGGCGCACTTGAACATTCATCGGAAGCCCATTGGATTACTCAACATTGATCATTTTTTCGATTTTCTATTTGTATTTCTTGTGGAAGCCAAAAGACATGAGTTCGTCACAAAATCAGTACAAGATATTTTCTTGACTGCAACAAAGGTCGAGGAATTAATTGACCAAATCTTAACATTTGAACCAAAAATCGACCCCATTCTTTCCAAGTTGAACTGGTCAGATAGCGATCGTGGTAAGAAGCGTAAATTGGACATAGATCTTAATCGATAATTATTTCGTAGAATTTCAGTTAACCAGGTATGATCTTCTAAACTCTTCTTCTACTATTTAAGACAATGGAGACAATGTCTCATTTAGGTTTTGGGGGGGGGGAATAGTTGATTAGTATCTTATTTATTTTGTGTTATTTTTATTAGATTTTTAGTCTAAATTTTTTAGGTAAAATACAAAAAGAAATTGAAAAAGTTTACAAATTTTTTTATGTTTTTGTTTTTAACATGATTAATCAGGTGAAATTGGTGAAAAATAGCTGTGTAAGGAGTTTCCACTATTGATACGTATCTCAAAACCATTTTCGAAACAAGTTAATTTTTGTTTATTTCCTTTTGAATTATTTAATTTGTGAATTCTCCATAAAAGTGAATAAAATAAATTTTCATATGCTTAGTTGGCAGGTATTATCAACATGCATGGTAACATACATACATGAGCTGAAATTGAAAAGTTTGTAATATTCAGTGCTCTAATTAATTGGAGGAAGCATATATAAATGGCAATAGATTTAAAAAAAACACGTCTGAGATCCGAGTTATTAAGTTCGTATTTGTGTTTTAACACCTAGTGCCCTAAAACTAACTGGTTTGGGAGCCACTGGCCCAAAGCTCGTTACATGGATCGAAGATGTTGCCAAAATATAAATATATATATGAAGTCTGAGTAATTAAGTCCCAAGGGGTGTCTTAACACCTAGTGCCCTAAAGCCAATTGGTTGGGAGTCACTGGCCCAAAGCTCGCTACATAGACAAAAGATATTGTATATAAATTAAAAAAAATCAAAAAAAAAATATTCAGAAAAAAATATTCCATTGCTAAAAAATGTGTGAATTCTGAAAAAACTTTAGGACAAAAATATTACTCTCTTTTCAACTACACTAGTGACTATTGTGGGCAAAATGAGTTGATTAATATTTTGTTGGCTGTGTATATGGAGAATGGTAAAAATAATCGGAGAATTTACTTATTCGGTAATTTAGAAAGAAACAAAACAATTATTGACTTGGATAAGGAGTTTCACTTGTTTAGTCACTAATTTTTTTATTCTCTTTTCTCTTGTCTTTTTGCTTTTATGTGCATTAGTTTTATTATCTTTTTACTTTTATCAAACGTTTGTGGGTATCGTTGTTGTAAACCCTCACGGGACTACAACTCGTCCACTAGGGACACCTAGGGGTTTAAAGGCTTGTTGCATATGCTAAATGCAACCGTGATCCCTACGAAAGTGGCTTAGTTTAATTTTAGTTGTTACTTGTATTTTATTTGTTGTTTTGCTCGAGGACTAGCAAAATATTAGGTTTAGGGGTGTGATGAGCAGAAAATACATCAATATTTACAACCCCTTTTACCTAAAATTTTTTTTAGCTTCTCGGGTTTGATAAACGTTTTGATACGTTTTTCAGATAAATAAAGTATTGAGACTTAAAGGTCAAAAACGAAAATTACTGTAAGCGTCACAAAGTGCAGTCCTAAATTCCAATTTTGCGCAACTATTGTATTTTGGCCATAATATTTTCATCTGATATCTGATTGAGCTGATTCAAGTTGCAGATTAAAGAAGACACAATGATCTACAACTTTGAAGATTTAAATAGTTTCGAATTCGAAAGTTTGGAAGTCCTAAATATTAGTGTCCTAGACATGCCACAGGATCTCTAAGCGTGATTCGTGTGTGAATAAAATCAAAAATAAGTTGCGAAGGACTTACATTGATCGGTTGAGTTCAAAACTTTTATGGATGTTGAAGCTTCCAAGCTCATGGGTGAGTATCCCTATCACCTTCATTTGACTCCCTTATGTGCTAGCAAGAACAAAATAGAACAAATTTTGTGCCCAAGAGTGAGGGAAACAATCGACATGTCAAGTCAGAGGCCACTCGGCCATCTTCAAAAGAAAGGCCATATGCCATGATTTCAAAATTGAAAAGCTGATTGCTTTTCTTTTATTCGGCATTTTTCCAAAAAAAAAAAAAAAAACAGAGAGCAATTGCTCTTTCTTTTTCGGCCATAAAAGGAGAAGTCAAAAGCTGTGGCCACTCACTTTTTCATTTAAAAAAAAAAATTAAAGTAAATGTTGCTTTTTGTTTCGGCTAAGGAGAGTGAGAAATTAAAAAATTCCAAAAATTCATTAATTATATTAAACTTGGTAGGTATGATGTGTATCAAATCCAATTTAATTTATTGCCAACCACTTATATCAATTGTTGACAATTGATGTAACTCATGGGTCCCACCATTTTAATTCAAAATTTGGTTGGCTTACACAACACAATTTTGGGCCTAGTTCGTTTAATCTGACTAAACGAATTTTCCATCGCGACGTAATTAAATCTAATTTAATTAAATAATTATGTCTCGCAAAATTATTATTAAAGTCGCTTACGAATTAATTCCAAATTAATTCGTTCGCTAGAATTAAAATCCAATTTAATTTCACGTTGAAATCTGATTTCATTTAATATATGTAATATATTATTTTAGCCCAATGAAATAAATTAAATAGTAAATCTAATTTAACTATTAAATTTATTTTATCGATTAATTTCAAATTAATCGCGTTCTCTCCTCTCGACGAATTTAATCCCAGATAAATTCTCGACGCAATTAATCCCAGATTAATTCTTTCTCTGATAATTAATCCCAGATTAATTCTTAATTCTTTCTCTGATAATTAATCCATATGACTGAAGTGATACTTCCATCTTGTCATCACACCCAATACACTACGATTCTCAGTATACCCAGAAGAGGCATATACAGAACCTGTTGAAGCCCCGGACGTCCAAACCAAAGTATACTGATTGTTGCAAGTATCAGCGATGCAAATCTCAGGTTAAGACCAAATACACCTACCCTGATTCGGATTCCTATAGACACATAGTCATACTACCAATGATATTCCGAGGGGTCTATCCAGCGAAGCTGTTTCTGTACCATCGGTAAATATAACTTTCTATTACACTTACATGAGTATCCAATACCCAAATTTATGAGAACTATGCCATTACGCTTCCATAACACGCAAAAGTGTAATACTAGCCTATTCCGTATTATTGATGTCCAGTCTCGATAATACTATGACTATGGATATTTAATGATCAAACCTTTCGTGGATTAATACTGTCTCATATCTTATTAATCTGGAACTGATCATACAGACTTTTATCATTTATATATCTAAGTAATCTAATTACAAAATGATAAAAGAACAATTTCCTTTGTCACATAGTTAATTTGTACAACAACACCATGTTCTGTAAAAATAGTGGTGCTATTGGTCATAATTATCCAACAATCTCCCACTTGTCCTATAGCCAATCACTAAAGTGTCTAACATCTGAACTATATACGGGTTGCTCAAACTTCTGCTGAGAAACAGTTTTCGTCAGTGGATCTGCAAGGTTATCATCTGAGGCGATTTATTCGATCATCACATCGCCACGATGTATGATCTTACGAATCATATGAAATAGTTGAAGTACATACTTGGAATGAGACCGTGGTTCTTTAGCCTGCGTTGTAGCCTAGCTCAGCTGCTAACAGAACTACTCCTAATCTAATTAGGAATTTTATAGATCCAAAATGCTTATTTTGCTGCCTCAGCTGCAGCAATGTTCAGCTTTTATTGTTTATTCGGCAACAATATCTTGCTTGGAAGATTTCCAGCTCAATGTTTTGTTATTCAAACTATATACGTGCCCTTATTACGACTTACAGTCATTTTTATTGGTTTGGATAATTGCAGCGGTGAACCCAGTCACCTCAAGTTCTCATTTCCCCATATTCTTAGAAAGTATCCTTGGTTCATCCAAGATAATCAAGGTTGTTCTTAACTTCAATCCACTGACCATCACCTGGATTGGCCTGATTGTGTCTACATATGCTCAAAGCATATGAGACATTAGGTCATATACATTTAAAAAACGTACGAGCTCTGGGAGGGTTGTCAGCAGCTTTCTAGATCTATCCCAGTAGATCTTCATTCCTAGAATAAAGCCTGTTTCTCCCAGGTATTCTATGGAGAATTTTAAGGAAAACCAACCTTTCACCAATTATAGCATAGAAATGTTATTGCCGAGAAGCAATACATCATCAATGTATAAGAAATTCATTGTCAGTGCGCTCCCACTAACCTTCTTATATACACAAGAATCATCTTCGTTTTGAACTAAATCATAAACCATTATGATTACATGAAAACGATGGTTCCAAGAACGCAATGCTTGCTTCAATCCATAAATGGATCGATTATCTTGCAAACCTTGTTTGCATGTTTTGGCACGACAAAACCGCCAGGATATTACATATAAGCATCCTCCAAAAGGTTTCCGTTAAGGAAAGCGGTTTTGGCATCCAACTGTCATATTTCATAAATGAAACATGCAGCATTAGCAAGCATTATCCAAATGGATTTAATCATGGCAACAGGTGAAAATGTTTCGTCGTTGTCGACACTATGTCTTTGAAGACCCTTTTTGTACAAGCCTAGATGTGTACACTTGTATGTTGCCATCCATGTATGTCTTTTTTGAAGACACATTTATTACCAATAGGCACAATGCCTTCTTGTACATCAACCACTGTCTAAACATAGTTGGTATACATGGAATTCATTTGGACTTCATGGCACTTTTCCATAAAAGGAGTCGATACCTTGTATCACTTCCTCATGCGTAGCCGGTTCGTCTTCCTCAATAAGATTGATATCTACATGAGGTGAGATCAGAAACCAATATCTCCCAGGTTATTTTCTGACTCTCTTCGACTTACGCGGTTCTTGTGTATTCGAAGATTGTGGTATAATTTCATCTTTGATGAACTGTTTGTGTTCCGTAAAGGAGTCGGTGCCTGGTGTTGGGTTTCTCTAAGGTCCAAATGATCAATTTCAAGCAAAAAACACATGTGAATACAACAATGAAATATGGCGGAAACATACTTACATTGATCAGTTATGCGATGCGAGGAACACAAGCCCTATGCTGCTCCCTTGAAGCTTTCGGCATTGGGTTCGTTTTGGTCTCCAAAAATTCGGTCATGCCCTCCAAGGATGCTCCAAGCTCCAAGCTTTATTTGGTGATTCCATGCTCATGGGAAAAGTTTCCCTATCACCTTTGTATGTTCTATTTTGAGTGCCAACTCTTGGCGATTTTGCCACAAAAATCACCATCTTCATCCTTGAACAATCGGCCATGGAATAAGAAAATTGAGAGGGAGAAGTTTGGCCCTTGGCCGAAACTTGTGGTAGAAGAGAGAGAGAGAGATGTCTTATTTTTATTTTCAAAAACCAATTAAAAACATATATAAAAAATTTGGTATTTGCCCTTTCAAAAATGTCAACCAAATTTGGAGCCAAAAGACAATAAATGCCTTCCAACCACCACCATCAATCACTCATGATAAGTTGTCAAATCACTCAAAGTGACTAGACATCACATCAATCAAAGTGACTAATGATTTGATGCTTGATGTGACTTGTGGGCCGCACTTGAATTCGAAATGCGAGTGTGCCGCAAACACTCCCGGGCTCGGGTTCGCTAATTCCGAATTAATGAATTTTTCGTTGCAACGTAATTAAATAATTATGCCTAGCAAAATTACTATTCACATCGCTAACGAATTAATTCTAAATTAACACATTCGCCCGAATTAAAATCTAATTTTAATTCCGCGTCGAAATCCAATTTCGTATAATATATTGAATATATTATTTTATCGATTAATTCCAAATTAATCGTTCTCTCCCTTTAAATAATATTTTATCCCAGATAAAATATCTCCGTAATTAATCCCAGATTAATTTTCTCTCTCATCTAATTAATCCCAGATTAATAAAGTGCGAGTCATACGTCATCTGTGAATCTTCGGGAAGCGACCCATGAGATCCATGGATATGTTGGCAGTAAATCCGGTCGTCGGACTATCCGAACACATATGTAACTAGTACTACATTTTTACCGATTTACAAGACATTGTTGGCTTCTAGCAAAGCACCGTGCCTACCCAATTCTCTAGAAATATACTTATAGGAATAAGTGATCTATATCAAGCGTAGTATACGTAGTATTGCGTATTGCGATCCAGTATCGAATGTCACGTGCAAGGCCTGGGGATGGAATTATGTATGCCCCGTATGAAACACATATCGGATCTCTGGTAACTAGTCTCTATAATCGGATATACATGATCTAGTCATAATATCCCGATAGCTGCAGCATATAAGAGAACCAGTTCCGTATCAAACATGATCATCATCTCCACTATGACTGGAGTGATAATTCCATCTCGACATCACACCCAATACACTACGATTCTCAATATACCAAGAAGAGGCATACACAGAACCAGTTAAAGCCCTGGACGACCAAAACCAAAGTATATTGATTATCGTAAGTATTAGCGGTGCAAGTCTCAGGTCATGACCAATACACCTACCCTAATTCGGACTTCCATAGACACATAGTCATACTACCAATGGAATTCTGAGGGGTCTATCCAGAGCGAAGCTGTTTCCGTACCATCGGTAAACACAACCTCCTATTACACTTGCATGAGTATCATATACCCAAATATATGAGAACTATGCCGTTATGCCCTCACAACATACACAAGTGTAATACTAGTCTATTCCGCATTACCGATGTCCAATCTCGATAATACTACGACTAGGGATATTTAATGATTAAACCTTCGTGGATTGATACTGTCTCATATTATCTCAATCCGTAACTAATCATATGGACCTTTCATCATTTATATATCTTGGTGATCTAATCACAAATGATAAAAGAGCAATCTCATTTGTCACATAGTTAATTTGTACAACAACACTATGATCTGTACAAATAGTGATGCTATGGGTCATAATTGTCCAACAATCTCCCACTTGGCCTATAGCCAATCACTCAAGTGTCTTACACCCGAACTATGTATGTTCGCTCAATCTTCTACTGAGGAAGGCTTTCGTCAATGGATTTGCATGGTTATCGTCTGATGCGATTTATTCGATCATCACATCGCCACGATGTATGATCCGAACGAATCGGATGAATAGTTGAAGTATTTATTTGGATCGTTGATGAGACCATTAATTCTTTAGCCTGTGCTGTAGCCTAGCTCAGCTGCTAACAGAACTACTCTAATCTAATTAGGATTATTATCGACCCAAATGGCTTCTATTGCTGCCTCAGCTGTAGTAATAACCCACATTTGTTGTTTATTCGGTAACAGTATCTTGCTTGGAAGATTTCCAACTCACTATTCCGTTATTCAAACTGTATAGTACCTTGTTACGACTTATAGTCATCTTTTATATCGGTTAGGAAACTTGCAGCAGTGAACCTAGTCACTTCAAGTTCTCCATCTCCATAGATTAAGACAGCATCCTTAGTTCATCTAAGATACTTAAGGATGTTCTTAACATCAATCCAATGATTATAACTTGGATTGGCCTGATTGTGAATCCATATGCTCAAAGCGTATGAGACATCAGGTCGCGTACATTTTTCAATGTACGAGTTCTCAGAGAGTACCAACAACTTGTAGATCTACCTAGTAGATCTTTATTCCTAGAATAAAATTTGTGTCTCCCAAGAATTCTACGGAGAATTTTCATGAAAGCCAAGCTTTCACCGATTGTTTTATGGGAATATCATTTCTAAGAAATGGCATGTTATCATTTTATAGGACAATCTTGTCAGTGCGCTCCCACTATCCTCATTATATACACAAGAATCATTTCGTTTTGAATTAAATCATACACCATTATGATTACATCAAAACGATAATTCCTAGAACCCAATGCTTGCTTCAATCCAAACATGGATCGAATAACCTGCAAACCTTGTTTGCTAGTTTTGGAACGACAAAACTGTCAGGATGTTGTAACATCCTCCAAAAGATTTCCGTTTAAGGAAAGTGATTTTGACGTTCAGCTGTCATATTTCATAAATGAAACATGCAGCATTATTAAGCATTATCCAAATGGATTCAACAATGGCAACAGGTAAATGGTTAAGTCATCATCGATATAATGTTGATAACGATACCTTTTCGCTACAAGCCTAGCTTTGTACGTTGGTTATGTTGCCTTCCATTTATGTCTTCCTTGAAGACTTATATAATACCAATAGGCATAATGCCTTCCAGTACAACAACTAGTGTCAAAACATAGTTGGTATACAAGGAATCCATTTCGAACATCATGGGACTTTGCCATAATAGGGAGTCGATACCTTATATCACTTCCTCATACGTAGTCAGTTCGTATTTCTCAATAAGATTGACATCTTTATGAGGTGAGATCAGAAACCCATACCTCCCAGGTTATTTTCTGACTCTCTCCGACTTACGTGGTTCTTGTGTATTCGAAGATTATTGGTATAGTTTCATCCTTGATGAACTATTTGTGTTCCATTAAAGAATCGGTGCCTGGAATAGTATTACTCCGATTTTCATCGAGTTTTACTTTCCTCACACTTACCACTGCATATAGGTATTCCTCTTAGGAAAATCGCATGGCGAGCAACAATTACATTGTTCTCTAGTGAGATGTTTAAGTACTATACTTAGGTTTCCCTAGGATAACCTACAATTAGACACTTATCCAATTTGGGTTTTAGTTTGGTATCATCCAAACATATGCCTAGCATTCCCAAATCTTCAGGAATGATAAACCCGGTTTCTTTCCTGTTCATATCTAATATGAAGTCTGTCAAACAGATTTTTATGGAACCTTATTTAAAATAAGTCTTGCACTGTTAATGCTTATCCCTTGAAGGAAAATGGTAGCTCAGAGCCACTCATGATTAACCTTATCATGTCCAACAAAATTTGGTTTCTCAGTTTGGACACACCGTTAAAATGACGTGTTCCGGGAGGATTCCACTATGAAAGAATACTATACTCTTTCAAGTATTAAGAAACTTATTGCTTAAGTATTTTCATCATGGTCCAACCGTGATGGTTTTATACTTTAGCCGATCTGTTTTCTACTTCGTGTTGAAACTTTAAAAGTTTCCGATTTATGTTTCAAAAGAAACATATAACCATAACGCGATGCCACATCCCTAAATGTCACGAAATATTCATATCCACCTCTAGCCTAGCTAGATATGGGCCCACTTATGTCACTATGAACGAGGGCTAACAGATCGATGGCACTTGCACTTTTACCAAGTAAAAGGCGTTTTAGACACTTTGCCCAATAAACTAGATTCGTAGACTTTATTTGAATGGAATCAAATCAGTCCTAGTACCCACTCTTCGAAAGTGTGGATATACGAGTTTTGTTTAATTGTGTCCCAGACAACAATGCCACATATAAGTTTCAACTGAATAATTCAGTTTGAGCTATATGTTTGTCACGTTATATGTTTGAGATTTATTTATATTCAAAAGATAAATACTGTTATTCACATTTAATGTGTTATCTCAATATCATCTTTATATAATAAAACACTTTAGTGTTCTAGAATATAAAGGTACATCTGAACGGAATTAAACACTGATATAGAGATAATGTTTCTAGTCAAACTAGTTACATTATAACAGTTTCCTAATTTCAGTACACACCCGAAGGGTAGTTCCTAAACTTAGGTATCTACGGTTAAAACAGTGACAGTCATCCCATTTTCGATTCGAAGATAAATCTCAACTGAAGTCGGTATCCTGCTCATAGCCGATTCTGGCACACCAGTACATATTTATGTACCATATTTAGTATCTAAAATCCAATTTTAATACTAGCAGTGAACATATTTATGACAAACATATTTGAAGTCAGAGCCTTGCTCATCTTCTCTTCCTTCACGTCTGCCTTGTCCATACGGCAGTCACGCTTCAGTGACCCCGTTTGCCACAGTTTAGGTAGACATCTTGGGATTTGTCATTTGTCTTCCCAAAATATTATAATGATTTTTCCTTTGCCCATTTTTCCACTTCTCAGAAGCCTTTGGCCTAGCCTTGGCCTTCTAGAATATCGAAATAAGATGCGTCTTGCGCTTCTTGCCTTATTACAAACTTTGGCTTTGTCTCCTTGAGAATAGCCATTAACTCTCCAAGAGTTATCAATTGCAATTTGTACTTCTAAGATCTAAGGATAGATCTATGAGGATCCTTCAATTTCATTATCATACTTTAAGGATCTAATCCTCAGTTCTGATTAGAAATTAAGGAGTCTATTTGCGGCAAGCATAATGTATTAAGCACTAAAGTTATCATCACATGAATATTCCAAATATCATGTTCCACTATTTTCTTAACTTCGGGCTTAGGCCCAACATGTTGTTCTATCAAATAGAATAACTTCTCAGTTCCCAGGACTATCCTGAGGTTTTATTCCCAATTTGAAAATTAAACCATTTAAATACATTTTCACCCAGGATTATGTTTTAAACGTTAATCTTTCAATTTATCTTGATTGCTATAGTCCAACTATCCAATCAACGATTTAGGTACTATTTATTATAATGATTACTATAGTCCAACTATTTAATCAACAATAATTTAATTAGTTAAATTCAATTATATTGATTACTATAATCCAATTATAAAATCAACTATAATTTGATTAGTTAAATTCAATTATATTGATTGCTATAATCCAATTATAAAATCAACTGTCATTTGAATTAGTTTGAATACAGTTCAACTGTTTTATTAAAACAACGATTAAATATTAGTCCAACTAATATATTAATTTATATTGACGAAAATATTTGAATGAGCGTGTATTGGCAAGTAACTAAACGAATATTGCAAATTTAATACTTCTTCCTCCCACTATTTTTCGGCGAGCCTCTAACCCTCTGTTGAGTACTCGAGAAACCTTGTTTCCTAGTGGGCTAGGATCCCGTTAAATAGCACACAATCTTGACTTTTGCAAACAATTGTATGAAAATTAACTAGGTAGATCTCTAAGATCAATTGGATCCATCCAATTCCTAGATCCAGTAGGTGGACATCCAAGTCCGAAATATATCTTATATATGCCAATATATCCAATATATTACCTAACCTTTTTCCTCTGAATCAACTAAGCCTTGCTTTAGCACAACAAACTTAGTGATCCCAGTTAAGCGGAACCCATTGACCTTGGAAAGCTTCGTAATCGATGTCGATGGACAAGAAATGATCTTGACTTTGGCCAACAATTCACAACTTGGACAAGACACCGATATTGAACAAAGCCTTCATGATTCAAACACATCCGCAGTGGACAAAGGCCATGACTTTGGCCAACAAACCAATGTTAGTCTTGGATCTTGAGTAAGAATCACTCAATGGAAGGAAAAACGCTTAATATGTAGTGAGGATTTTTCGCGTAATTGGCAACCAATTTATCTTTGTTAAGGTCTCATCATCATACACCCTTAAACATGCATTCTAAACACATAATAAGGCGTGTAAATAAATATAATAATGATATACGGATGGATACTTAACACATTGTTCCTAGAACAAATCTCTCTATTTCCTCTCTCCCACTCACAAGTATTACTTCTACCCGATTACATAACACTTCTAAAGAAACCTCATTTACATTGAGGGAATATGTGAGAAGAGAAATACACAGAGTCAGGAGGTAATAGGCTGGACACGCAGGTCTAATTAATAAATTCTAAATTTATTACAACAATTTCTAAAATTACCATCACTCATCTAATATCCATCCGATATACATTATTCATGCATCGCATTCATGTATTCACACAAGTATGTTATCAATCAATCTAATACAATTAATTAATCTGAATATTAATGACCATCAAATGTTCAAACAACGATTTGATTTTGCGTGAGTCCGACTCGTTTTGCGATTAAGTACTCAAGTACGAATTCTTGAATTATATTAAACTACAAAATTAAATCAATTTAATTCGTATTTAATACTAATTCTATATTAATTCCAAATTAATATTTACACTTTATTAAAGAACCTTTACGACTTAGATTCTAAATCTAATTTTTACGGGTCTCAAAGCCCGATTAACATCCAATGTTAATTTAATTAAAGTCCAATGGGCTTTTAATTAATTTCATAAGGCATGGACTTTTGGTCAATATGGGTCAAACCCAAATACCAAAGCCCATTTAAGGAATCACCTTTATGCCATGCCAAGAAACCAATTTAGGCCCAATTAAAGTTTAAAGGTCCATTAAGTCATATTTGGACTTTATGGATATCGTTTTGGGCCCAATTGGATCCAACCAATTAGCCTAAACCAAACTGGCCCAACCAAGCCCATTAAGCCCAATTACAACTTTACAAGCCAAATTCCAAATTAAGCCCAATTAATTTAATTTCAAAAATTCCAAATTTCATAATTAAATTAACTAAAGTGTATGCTATAATTAATTACCCAAATTAACATTTCCAAAATAAAAATTTGTACAATTAATTATGCTCATTATCATCAAAACATGTCCAACACATTTGAATCCAAAATCATTCATTTTCATGCTTATCAAATCTCAGCATTTTAGGGTTTTTTCAAATCGATTTCGATTTCAATCCAATTGAATCCTAAATCAACATTCCCTAATAATTTTAACTCATCCAATGATCAAAATCAAAAAATACCATGACTTAGGGCAACACCAAGTATTCGGCCAGGCCTCAAATTTGGGGAAAATTTGATCCAATCCAATTTTCATAAAATTGATCACAAATAACTCAAAGTCATCCATATACAAGCATGCTTAAACAATTAATTTCACTCAAACATGCTCAAATTCAATTTAGCCAAATTTTACCCTAATTAAGTTTCATGCTCAAAATGGCTCTGATACCATTGTTGGGTTTCTCTAAGGTCCCAATGATCAATTTCAAGCAAGAAACACATGTGAATACAACAATGAAATATGGCGGAAACATACTTACATTGATCGGTTATACGATGCGAGGAAAACAAGCCCTCTGTTACTCCCTTGAAGCTCTCGCAATTGGGTTCTTTTGGTCTCCAAAAATTCGGTCATGTCCTCCAAGGATGCTCCAAGCTCCAAGCTTTATTTGGTGATTTCATGCTCATGGGAAAGGTTTCCCTATCACCTTTGTATGTCCTCTTTTGAGTGCTAGCTCTTGGTGATTTTTGCTACAAAAATCACCATCTTCATCCTTGAACAATCGGCCATGGAAGAAGAAAATTGAGAGGGAGAAGTTTGGCCCTTGGCCGAAACTTGTGGGAGAAGAGATAGAGAGAGATGTCTTGTTTTTAGTTTCAAAAACCAATTAAAAACATATATAAAAATTTGGTATTTGCCCATTCAAAAAGGTCAACCAAATTTGGAGCCAAAAGACAATAATTCCATTCCAACCACCGCCATCAATTACTCATGACAAGTTGTCAAATCACCCAAAGTGACTAGACATCACATCAATCAAAGTGACTAATGATTTGACATTTGATGTGACTTGTGGGCCGCACTTGAATTCGAAATGCGAGTACACCCGCAAACACTCTCGGGCTCGGGTTCGCTAATTTCGAACTAACGAATTTTCCGTTGCGACATAATTAAATAATTATGCCTAGCAAAATTACTATTCATGTCGCGAACGAGTTAATTCTAAATTAACTCGTTCGCACAAATTAAAATATAATTTTAATTCTGGGTCGAAATCTAATTTCGTATAATATATCGAATATATTATTTTATCGATTAATTCCAAATTAATCATTCTTTCTCTTTAAATAATATTTTATCCCAGATAAAATATCTCCGCAATTAATCCCAGATTAATTTTCTCTCTCATCTAATTAATCCCAGATTAATAAAGTGCGAGTCATAAGTCATCGGTGAATCTTCGGGAAGCGACCCATGAGATCCCCAAAAATGTTGGCAGTAAATCCGGTCTTCAGACTATCCGAACACGTACGTACCTAGTACTACGTTTTTACTGATTTACAAGACATGGTTGGCTTCTAGCAAAGAACCGTGCCTACCCAATTCTCCAGAAATATACTTATAGGAATAAGTGATCTATATCAGGCGTAGTATACGTAGTATTGCGTATTGCGATCCAGTATCGGATGTCACGTGCATGTCCTGGGGCTGGAATTGTGTCTACCCTGTACGAAGCTCATATCGGATCTCTGGTAACTAGTCTCTATAATCAGATATACATGACCTAGTCATAATATCCCGATAGCTGCAACATAAGAGAACCAGTTCCGTATCCTACGTGATCATCATCTCCACTATGACTGGAGTGATACTTCCATCTTGACATCACACCCAATACACTACGATTCTCAATATACCCAGAAGAGGCGTACACAGAATCTGTTAAAGCCCTGGATGACCAAAACCAAAGTATATTGATTGTCGCAAGTATTAGCGGTGCAAGTCTCAGGTTAAGACCAAATACATCTACCCTGATTCGGACTTCCATAGACACATAGTCATACTACCAATGGAATTCCGATGGGTCTATCCAGAGCGAAGCTGTTTCCGTACCATCAGTAAACATAACCTCATTTTACACTTGCATGAGTATCATATACCCAAATATATGAGAACTATATCGTTATGCCCTCACAACACGCACAAATGTAATACTAGTCTATTCCGCATTATCGATGTCCAATCTCGATAATACTACGACTAGGGATATTTAATTATTAAACCTTCGTGGATTGATACTGTCTCATATCATCTCAATCCGGAACTAATCATATGGACCTTTCATCCTTTATATATCTTGGTGATCTAATCACAAATGATAAAAGAGCAATCTCCTTTGTCACATAGTTAATTTGTACAACAACACCATGATCTGTACAAATAGTGATGCTATGGGTCATAATTGTCCAACACCTGGAACAATATTACTTCGATTTTCATCGAGTTTTACTTTCCTCCCATTTTCCACTGCATATAGGAATTCCTCTTAGGAAAACCACATGGAGAGCAACAATTACATTGTTCTCTTGTGATTTGTATAAGTACTATACTTTGGTTCCCCTAAGACTACCTACAAATAGGCACTTATCTGATTTGGGTTCTAGTTTGGTACCATCCAAACATTTAGCGTATGCCCAACATTCCCAAATCTTAAGGAATGAGAAACCCGGTTTCTTTCCTCTTCATATCTAATACGAAGTCTGTCTAACAAATTTTCATGGAACCTTATTCAAAATAAGTATTGTACTATTCAATGCGTATCCCTAGAAGGAAATTGGTAGCTTAGAGCGACTCATCATCAACCTTACCATGTCCAACAAAGTTCAGTTTCTCTGTTTGGACACACCGTCAAATTGAGGTGTTCCGGGAGGAGTCTAATGTGAAAGAATACTATACTCTTTTAAATAATCTTGAAACTCATATGTTTAAGTATTTTACACTATGGTTCGACCGTAATGTTTTTAATATTTTTACCAGTCTGTTTTCTTACTTCGTGTCGAAACTCTTTGAATTTATCAAAAGTTATTGACTTGTGTTTCATAAGAAAAAAATAACCATAACGCGATGCAACATCCGTAAAGGTTATGAAGTATTTATATCCACCTCTAGCCTAGCTAGACATGGTCCCACTTACGTCACTTTGGACGAGGGCTAACAGATCGGTTGCACTTGAAATTTTACCAAGTAAAAGGTATTTTAGGCACTTTGCCTAATAAACTAGATTTATAGACATCATTTGAATTAGAATTAAATTTGTCCTACTTGAATTAAATGTGTCCCAGACAACAATGCCATTTTTAAGTCTCAACAGATTTATTCAGTTTGAGCTATTTGTTTGTCATGTTATATGTTTGAGATTCATTTATATTCAAAATATAGATATTGTTATTCACATCTAATGTGTATATCTCAATATCATCTTTATAACAAAACACTTAGTATTCTAGAATATAAAGATAGACCCGCAACGGGTTAAACTAGATATAGATATAATGTTCCTAGTCAAACTAGATACATTATAATAATCTCCTAATTTAAGTACATGCCCAAAGGGCAGTTACAAAACTTAGGTTTCTATGGCCAAAACAATGACTCATGTCATGTTTCTGACTCATAGGTCGATCTCATCTGAAGCCAATTTCCTGCTTATCAGCAGATCCCACACATCAGTACATATATTTAAGTACCACATCTAGTATCAAAAATCCAATTTTGAAATTAGTAGTGAACATATTTATAACAAACATACTTGAAACCAGAACCTTGTCCCGCCTTCACTTCCTTCATGTCTGCCTTGTCCATTGATGAGAGGAAAATATATCAATATTTACCGCCCCTTTTACTTAATATTTTGTTTAGTTTCTCGGGTTTGATGAATATTTTGATGTGTTTTAGTTTATTTTGTAGATAAAATAATATTGGTACATAATGAAATCATTTAGGACTAAATGTGGGTCAAATAAGGGTAAAATTTGGACTTGACATATTAATTTTGGAGATTGGAAACTTGAAAGGGCGTTTTAAAGAAGTGCAGTTTTGGAAATTCCATTTTTGCGCATCTGTCGTATTTTGGGCATAACGTTTTACTCCGATATCGGATTGATCTGATTTAAGTTCCAGATTAAAGAAGACTCGAATATCTACAACTTGGAAAGACAAAATAATTTCTAATTCTGAATACGTCATGACCGAAAGTGATAAACCATCCAGAAGTGTGTTGTGTGTAATTATTAAAGTCATTTTCAATCATTTTTAAAGCAAAAAAATAAATTAATAAATAAATAATAAAAATTATCAAATCACTACCAAACATGATAGGCAATTAGTGGAGCAATTAATAATGGATTTGGTGGAGCAATTAGTGGAGGAATTAATAATGGATTTGGTGGATGATTTGATGGAGGCAAAATTTTGCCTATAAATACTAAGCCATTTCATTTGTAAATTCATACTTTCTTCTAAGGAATTCCTTAAGAATACTAAGAAGATTGTATCTTGTTTGTTTATTTACAGCTTTCAGTAATTAATTTCCGCTTTCACACTTTCTTTTCTTTACTTTTCAGTTTTTACTTTTCGCAATTTTATTACGCACAGTACTTTTCTTTCTTTAATTTTCAGTTTTTACTTTTCAGTAATGAGGAGGTAACTCCCCTTTGCTGGGGGTAAAAGGTAAAAATTTTATTACTAATATTTAGATTAATCTCCCTTAATTATAATATATAAACTAGTTAAAACCTGACTTAACGAGGATACCGCCATATTGGTCGGTTGGTAATTATTTAAATTGGTTTTAACCTGACTAAAATGGATACCGCCTGATTGGTCGATTGGTAATTAATTATTAATTTGACTTAATCTGGATACCGCCTATATGGCTGGTTGGTAATTATCATGCAAAGTTAATATATTATATTAAGGGAGATATCTAAAATAGAAGTAAAAAAAGTGGATCTTATTACCTCAGCATTTTCTTTTATTGTACTTTTACTTTATTTACTTTTCAGCAATTTACTTTCAACAATTTACTTTTCAGCAATTTACTTTTCAGCAATTTATTTTTCAGTAATTTACTTTCAGCATTTACTTTTCAGCATTTAATTTTCAGTATTTAATTTCAGCATTAACTTTTCAGCATTTACTTTTCAGTATTTAATTTTCAGTATTTTATTTTATGTCTTTTATTTTATTTAAGTTTTTTTACTACCCGTAAATATGTGTCGTAACTAAGCCAGTTATCTGGGATTGTGATGAAATCCAATATCACCGGTTTATAAGGGGTTAAATTATATTTTGGGTAATTTAAAGGTTTACTTATTAAGTCTTAAGGTTAATGCGTCTTGTTAACTGACCATTAATAAGATTGATCTAGTAAATCTAAAATAAACTTGACAAATGAATTTTAGGTTACAGCCTTAGACTTAATAGCTCACGATCTTCCTTGAGGATAGATAACCCTTTAATAGATTTCCTTACATGATAGACATATACCTGTCGGGTGGGGGTAACCTTTATTGGAACTTAATCTTAATGAATCCAGGTAATTTGGTTGACATAGACATGTGTTTCAATTGGGTTATACTGGGTATTTGCGTCTGACCATCGATTAGGCTTTCACATGATTTAGTGTTCCAGGTTAGTAAACCAATATATTACACAAACATGAAATAACATTTATCCTTTAAAAAGATATTGGAAGGATTCAGAACCCTAGATAGTTTCCTAATATTGAATTTTCTTAAACCTACTTCCGTGCAATTTTATTTACTGTTTTTAAATTTAGAATCATCACCATTTCAAATCAATCAAACAACCTGTTAGATACTAGTAATCATTTGACCTCATAAAAGTAATGGATTAGGTATTAAGTCCTCGTGGGATCGATACTTTTTATACTACTTGAACGATACGTGTGCTTGCGTTATACGCGTGTGTGTAAGCACCGATCAAGTTTTTGACGCCGTTGTCGGGGACTTATTTATCTTTCATTATTAGTTTTAGGGTTAGATACGTTATTTATATCTAATTTCTTACTTATTGTTTTTTTTTTCTTGTGTTTCAGGTTCTCAGAAACTACATGAGATGAACCGGAAGCTTTCAACTCCGACCGCTTGACCCAAAAATTGAAAGAACCATCAGACAGTTGAGAAGGGAAATGCGAGAAGGCCAAGAAGCTTTAGTCAACATGGAACCTGAACCTTTGGAAGTTGCACCACCGATACCCATTCGAGACAGAACCATTCCGGTGGTCGACGGCTTCATTTCCTGTATTGTACTTCCTCCCTTACCAGAAAATGCGTGTGACATCAAAACATACATCCTGATGATTCAGCAGTCAGTACAGTTTGGGGGAAATGCAACTGAAGATCCTAATGCCCACATCAGCAACTTCTTGGAAGTTTGTGGCACTTTCAATTATAATAGAGCATCAGAAGAAGCAACAAGACTGCGAGTTTTTCCATATTCCTTGAAAGACTGAGCAAAAGCTTGGCTACATTCACTACCAGCAGGTTCTATCACAACTTGGAACACTCTAGCCACCAAATTCCTTGCAAAGTACTTTCCACCAGCCAGAACAGCAAAACTGAGAAATAACATCACATCTTTTGTACAACAAGATTCAGAATCCCTTTGCGAAGCTTGGGAAAGATTCAAAGATTTACTCCGAAAATGTCATCACCATGAGATCGCAAAGTGGCTACAAGTCCAAACCTTCTACAATGGACTTTCTGGAATAATGAGAACCACAATTGATGCTGCTGCTGGATGACCTTCGATGGCAAAATGAGAAGATCAGGCCTGGGACTTAATTAAAGAAATGGCCAAAAATAATTCTTTATGGCCAACAGAAAGGAGCATGATCCAAAGAATTGCAGGAATTTATGAATTTGGAGCCAACACAGCACTGAATTCCAAGCTAGATGTGATTTGCAAAAATCTGGAAACTCTTAACATGAAAGTTAATGGTGGATCCACAAGTTCACCATATTGAGGAGCATCAGAACCAAACCAACTTGAAGAAATGGTGAATTATGTCAACAATTTCAACAGACAGGGGAACAATCCATATTCCAACACCTATAACCCAGGGTGGAAGAATCATCCAAATTTTTCATGGAGCAACAATTCAGGGCAAAATAACAATCCCCCACCGGGATTCCAACAACAGAACTATCCACCACATGGATTCCAGCAACAGAACAAAGGCCATGAGCATGAAAAAGAACCAGGAATAATAGAAGTGCTGACCCAGTTGAAGAAGCAAGAAGCAAAATACGATGCTTTAGCAGCTATGGTTCAAAATCAAGTAGCATTGAATCAAATCCATTCAGCCTCTATTAAAGCACTGGAAAATCAAATGGGACAACTGGCCAATGCTCAAAGTTACAGACTGCTAGGTACTCTTCCCAGCAACACATAACCAAATCCAAGGAACATGGGAAAGGAACAATGTCATGCCATCATGTTAAAAAGCGGTACTGAAATCAATAAAGATGTTGGAATCAAGGTAACAATTGAAGATATTCCAAAAGAAACAAAGCAATAGATGGAGGAAAAAGAAGCAAAGGAAAAAGAACATATCACTCCACCTCCATATTTTCCTCAGTGTCTTCAGAAAAACAAACTGGACAAGCAGTTTGCTTGTTTCCTGGAGGTGTTCAAAAAGCTGCACATCAACATTCCATTTGCAGAAGCCTTGGAACAAATGCCTAACTATGTCAAATTCATGAAAGACATTCTTTCACAAAAACGGAGATTGGGAAACTAAGAGACAGTAGCATTGACGGAAGAATGTAGTGCCATCATTCAGAGGAAACTTCCCCCAAAGTTGAAAGATCTTGGCAGTTTCACCATTCCTTGCATCATAGAAGAACATAACTTTGGTAAGGCTTTATGTGATTTAGGTGCAAGTGTTAACTTGATGCATTTTTCTATTTTCAGAAAACTACAGATTGGAGAAACAATGCCCACTTCAGTCTCTCTACAACTTGCTGATAGAACACTCGTATTTCCAAGAGGCGTAGTTGAGGATGTGCTGGTCAAGGTTGACAAATTCATTTTCCCAGCATATTTTATTGTCATTGATATGGAGGAAGATGCAGATGTGCCAATCATCCTCGGGAGACCATTCTTGGCTACAGGTCGAACCATTATTGATGTACAAAAATGAGAACTAACCATGAGGGTACAAGACCAAGAAGTAACATTCAATGTTTTCAAGGCCATTAATTTCCCAGAAGATGAAAAGAATGAGGAATGTTTCAGACTTGATATGATACACAGTACCATTCAGAACTCCAATGTAATGCAAAGTTCTACTGACAAATTTAAAACATGTCAATTGCCTGTGGAGCCTGAAGATAAAGCTTCGTTTGCACTGAAAAAGCCAATTCTTGCACTACAAGCAACAGAAGAAAAAAAGATCCACCAGCTCAACGAATTGGTGGAATTTCACAATCAGCCTTTTGAGGATGCCAAATTGTATAAAGAAAAGGCCAAGAAGAGACAAGATGAGAAGTTAGTGCGCATACAACTGAAACTATGGTAGAAGGTACTGTTAAACAAATCAAGGGTGAAATTCTTCCCATGGAAGCCAAAATCATGGTGGTCAAGTCCATTTGTGATCACCAAGGTTTTACCAGACAGAGCCGTTGAGATACATGATCCCCACTCCAACAAATCATTCAAGGTTAAAAATAAGCGTGTTAAGCACTACTGGGGAGAATCATTTGAGCGACAAAAAGAAAGTGTCACACTTTCAGATCCAACCTAACATTCGAGAAGTCACGTCTAGCTGTCAACGTTAAAATTAGCACTGGCAGGGAGGCAACCCATGCAATTTGTGTATATATCGTGATTTGGTGTGATTTAATTTGGTGTGTTTAGTTTTTGCAGATTAAGACATTTCAAGATGGAATAAGTTCTCGCAAATCTTCACAAGCAATTTTCTTCTCTCCCTCAAAACTCTCTGATGAAAGTCTACAAAGCTCACTTGGAACATATGAGATTACTAACGATCCATGGTGTTCCTAATGATATTCGTTGGGTAATTGAAGCACGGGTCCGATTGGCAGGTGAGTCTTCTGAATCTTTTATTTCATATCTACCTGGTTTTGGAAGAAGCACCTATGCAAACAAATGTATAGCTAAGCAAATGTGTGTTTGTTACAAATGTGCACGCTGGAATTGCAATACTCGTTGTCGTTCTTTAGGAATGGTGTCTGATAATCGCGAAGACAAAATGAAATTCATTAAAGATGGCTTGAGTAAGGAGTCTGTAGATAATATATCTTCGACTCTTGAGATGAATCCCACTGGATATGTTCATATAGCCATTCGCAAATTGCATACACAATTCCAAAAAGAAAGACAACAGTTAAGTCTTGGGAATCTGACTCAAAAAGACCCTGTTTGCCAATTTATAAGAAAATTGGATGGGAAGCTTGTCCCTGACGCATAGACGTCAATCAAGCCGCTACTTTTCTTGTACATATTATATCACTTTGTCTTTTCCTAATAATTTTGATTTGTTTTGTTGTTTTCTGTTATTTTCTCCGACAGGATCCAGACCTTTTTGACTATCACGATTTATTTTACTGTTAACTAATAATTGCAGGTACTAGTGCTATTATTTTACTCACCCTTTTCAGGTATTATAAATTCAACTCATCATTGCACTTTTGAAGACATCCAGAGTAAAACATGGAAGCCACTTCAAGAAGACGAGTTGAAAACATCTGTGTGTTTTGCGGTACTAGTGTTGGTACTAAGCCACAATACGTAGAAGAAACACAGGAATTGGGTCGAGTCTTAGCTGCCAGGAATATGCACTTAGTATATGGCGGAGGCAATCTTGGACTAATGGGGATCGTTTCAAAGGCCGTACAGGAAGGAGGCAGTCACGTTTTGAGAATCTAATTGACCAAATCTTAGCCTATGAACCACAAATTGACCCTATCATTTCAAAGATAAATTGGTCTGAGGACGATCGTGGTAAGAGGCGTCGGATTAATCTGGATCTTAACCTTTAACTTTTCGTGTAGAGTTTCAGTTAACCAGGTACTATATTCTAAACTCTTCTTCTACTGTTTAAGACATTGGGGACAATATCTCATTTAGGTTTGGGGGAGGAAATTAGTTGATTAGTATCTTGTTTTTAATTGTGTATTGTTTTTATTTTTAGTCCAAAAATATTCGAAAAATTTTCGAAAATTGAAAATTTTTCAAAAATTACATAAAAATTTTACGTTTTTGTGTTTTTATTTTGACTAAAAATGTGAAATTGGTAAGATATAGCTGAGTAAGGAGTTTTCACTCCTGAGACATATCTCAAACCTATTTCGGAACAAGTTAATTTTTGTTTATTTCCTTTTGAATTATTTAATTTGTGAATTCTCCATAATACTGACTAAAATGGATCTTCATATGCTTAGTTGACAGGTATTATCAACATGCATAGTAACATACAGACATGAGTTGTAATTGAAAAGTTTATAATAGATGGAATATATCTCAGAAAGTAATCTGGATCTTAACCTTTAACTTTTCGTGTAGAGTTTCAGTTAACCAGGTACTATATTCTAAACTCTTCTTCTACTGTTTAAGACATTGGGGACAATATCTCATTTAGGTTTGGGGGAGAAAATTAGTTGATTAGTATCTTGTTTTTAATTGTGTATTGTTTTTATTTTTAGTCTAAAAATATTCGAAAAATTTTCGAAAATTGAAAATTTTTCAAAAATTACATAAAAATTTTACGTTTTTGTGTTTTTATTTTGACTAAAAATGTGAAATTGGTAAGAGATAGCTGAGTAAGGAGTTTTCACTCCTGAGACATATCTCAAACCTATTTCGGAACAAGTTAATTTTTGTTTATTTCCTTTTGAATTATTTAATTTGTGAATTCTCCATAATACTGACTAAAATGGATCTTCATATGCTTAGTTGACAGGTATTATCAACATGCATAGTAACATACAGACATGAGTTGTAATTGAAAAGTTTATAATAGATGGAATATATCTCAGAAAGTGATGGAGCAAAAAAAAATGTCTGAGATCCGAGTTATTAAGTCTGTAAGGGTGTTGTAGGACACAAAAATCGACGACGATGTTCTAGGCTCGCGGCCTAGTCAGGAGTACGGAGTAGCCCGTAGGGGACTAAATCAGAGAATAAAGGAGTCACCACCCGTGTGAACCGGGAAAATGATTTAAGGCTGCACTCACCCCTCGCAAGGGAAGACCTCAAACCGTTGGGTTCGGAATGGTCTCTTACTTATGCCACTTGTAATGAAAAGATTTGTGCAATAATCTAACCAAGTCTACGCAACATTCATACACAAAAATAACCTACTTCTAAGATCACATGTATGAAAATAAAACCTATATCTAAGTTTGCATGCATAAAAGTAAGTCGTCATAACGGCAAACACACAATAACACACAATAATCTCATGAACATATTTAATTATCAAACGCGAAAATAAATAACAACCTAAACATAAACATAAATTAAATTCCTAATGTAAAAGAAATAACTAATCATGCTCGGAAATAACCAACTAAATCTTACATAAAAAATAAATAACATATTAAACGACTATATCATGCTTAGAAAAATAAATAACATACTAAACGACTAAATCATGCATAAACATAAGGTTGGATGAAATGAAATATGTGTATCTCTCAAGTGGTACATGGAGTTTTTTCCCAAGTATAAACCGCACTACCGTCCATTCGGATTCGGCTACGGAATTTACGTCTGAGTTTCCATCCGATATACCGCAAGAGAGAACACATATTCCATTCATCCGAAGATCATATCATACACCATTCAGCAATACTCATGCGAAGTAAAATAAGAAAATAAATAAAAATAAAGAAGAATGAATAAAAAAGGGTGCCATCAGGTCTAACCTCTTAAGTTGTCTTTTGGAAGTTTGTTACACGGCCGACGAAAGGGTTAATGCTCCGCAACTCCTCCGGTTTACTGGTTCGTTGTTTTCCTTCGCTGCCTCGCTGTTTTGGGCTGCTGTTTACTGCTGTATTTGGTCACTATTTTTCCGGTAATTAAGTGCAGTTTTCTGGACAGATTTACGATGGTTTAGGATAGTTTTGCTGGGTAGATTTTCGGTGGTTAAGATGCAGTTCATGGTCTAGTTTTCGGTGGTTAAGATGCAGTTTTCATGGGCTATTTTTTTGTAGTTTTAGGTGCAGTTTACGTGGAATAGGAGCTACTTGTGGGTGTGAATTGAATGCAGTGCAGGGGCTGTTTGTGGGCGTCAATGGAAGGCAGTACAGGGGCTGTTTATGAGCGTGAATTGAAGGAAGTGCAAGGGCTATTTATTGGCGTGAATTGCTGGCAGTTTTGGCGTGAGTTGAAGGCTGTTTGTGAAGGGGTCTTGTGCGTGAGATTGAGGGCTTTTTGTAAGGGGTGAATGCGTGAGGTTGAGGGCAGTTTGTTCATCAGTTGTGAGGGGTTGTTATGGTTCGTGGATTATGGGTTAGTGCATGCCGAGTGGGTCATTGTTGTTGTCGGTTTTGAGTGCTGCATGCGTGATCTGTGAGGGTTGCGATGGCTTGTATATGTTTTTCTTCACGTGCTGTGTATGCCGAGAGTGAGGGACGTCAGTTGCATGGAGTGAGTAGGCTGGTGAGGTGTTGCGTGAAGGGGAATGAAGCGTGGCAGATTGAGTGGGGTGTGAGCTGTGCGTTAGGTGAGGGTTTGTTCAAGTTAGGTTGCGAATGAATTAAGGTTTTTTTTTTTTTGTGAAGCCGTGTGAGAAAGATGAGAAGAGATGAGAGGCGAGAGAGAAATGGTTAGGGATTATTTTTTTGAGGAGGCCGTGAATGAGCTCTAGGGGGTCTAAGGGTTTGGTTTGGGTGTCTTTTTATATGAGAGGGTTGAGGTTGTCCTTGTACGGGTAGGGAAAATATCATGCAATTATTGGGGATATCTCTAATTGGTGTGTTATAAGGAAAAATATATTCACTATAGGAAGGTAATTTGTGAGATTTGATTTGATTTTATTTAGTTTTAGGCATGTGATTTAATTTAATTAGGAAGGTGATTTATGGGATTTGATTTGATTTGATTTAATTTAGGAATGAGATTTGATTGGATTTTAACATGTGTTTAATGTGTTTGAATTTGTTATTTTGGAAGGCTTTGGGCGTGAATTAGTCTTCTTGGGCGTGTGATTGGTCTTTTGATGGGCTTTGTGTGTGTGGCTTGGTGGTGTGTAGGCCTGGTGTGTGGCTTCCAGGGGTTTGGGCCGAGGATAAATTAAAACAGAGATCTAACGAGCAAACTCGAAGCTAAGCAAACGAATTAAATCCAACAAGGTATCAATTTCTGACTTTTCCTTTCCGACGTCTGTTTCCCTCGACTTCCAAAACTTAAAAAGTAGTGCCTCCATACGATACTCATCATCGGGACTTATATGCAAAAATACAGTGCCTACAGTCGCCCCAATTTTGATGGGACTTGTGCAGTGTGTAATAGTGACAATCCTATCAAAGTTATGCAATGCATTTTTACTTAACTGGCTCGCCAGCTGCCACTTGACTTGCCTGTTGCTTCGAACTGAGTTGATATTTTGGTGAGGTGCTGCGACCTCAAGGTTCATCACTGCAAGATGCTGCGATCTCTAGGAATCACTACCGAACTGAGCTGATATGGTGGCGAGGTGCCTTGACCTCTGGGCTTTGTTCCCGAACCACCGAGTGTGGGCTTTGTTCCCGAATTGTGCTGATATGGTGGCGAGGTGCCTCAACCCCTAGGCTTTGTTCTCGAACCACCGAGTGTGGGTTTTATTCCTGAATTGTGTTGATGATGCAGTGGGCCTCGACCCTAGGACGCATCCCGGAACTGCAACTGATGTGTGGGCCTCGACTCTGGGACGCATCCCAAAACTGATTATGTAGTGGGCCTCGACCCTGGGATGCATTCCGGAACTACAACTGATGATGCAGTGGGCCTTGACCCTAGGACGCATCCCGAAACTGTAACTGAAAACGTGGGCCTCGACCCTGGGATGCATCCCGATACCGCTGATAATGTGGGCCTCGACCCTGGGACGCATCCTAAAACTGATGATGTAGTGGGCCTCGACCCTGGGACTCATCCCCAAACCGATACTGATGTGGGCCTCGACCATGGGACTCATCCCTAAAACTGATGCTGATGTGGGCCTCGACCCTAGGACTCATCCCCAAACTGATACTGATGTGGGCCTTACCCCCAAACTGATAATGATGTTGGCATCGACCCATGCTCCATCCTCGAAATGCCATTCCTGGCATACTGAACCTCATCCACGAGGTATTGCTAATATGATGGTTCATTCCCAAAGCATGTTGTATGAGAAATGGTAGACTGGTTGCCCCCAGTCTCGGTTCATTTTACTGTTCTTTACTGCTTTCATTAGGTCAAGGTAGATCTCCTGGTGTGATGTTACATACCAACACACTATATTGCCTCTCGCGAGATAATCCTGATAGCTAAACATATTTTCATCCTCAAATGATGCTTCGTGTCGAAACCAGAGAACCTTCAAAGTACTTGATACACTCAAATCCGACCGTCTGAATGAGTGATATGAACTAGACTTCCAGTGTGTGTGTGCCAAAGGTTCTTTCGTAGCTTAATCCTTAAGTAAGCCAACTCAATGATTTTGTCTTGGAGAATTAGATCAGTGGGTCTAACCAACCGAGATGTCTTGATCATACTCTATGATTACTTCTTCGTACTCAAAATGATATTGTTTCCTTCTTCTTTTCTTTCATTTTTTTTCTTTGACACACCTACCCTTTAAGGTAGCATTTCTCCTCATGGTGGTCCTAATACTCGCCCATTGGTAGCTTCACGCTTATCGGTTATAGGTGGTCTATTTTTCCTTTTCTTTTTAGAGACTTCTTCTTCATTTCCAACCATATCACATATCGTAACATAAGTAAACTAAGATGGACATCTAGGCAAACGGTCATTCAGTAATCCGCCATCTCTTCCACTAGTCATCTTGCCGACTACTCAGGCTTCTACTGCTAAGATCCTGTAATCAAGTGCTCACGAGTCTAGCCTAGATCAACCACTCAAAATACTGGATGAGAGCACATCTCGCACTTATCATTTATAAGGTTTCTTCCTAAAACAAACAATGTCATCACCAGACATATACCTAACCATCAATGACTTTTTTTTTTTTTCACTCAATCCACTGGAATTCTTCCTTTCAACCGCAGATAATGTGGGCTTCGACCCCTGGGATTCCTTTCCCTAAATTGATACCGGTGTGGGCCTCAACCCTGGGACTCATCCCCGAAACTAAAACTGATGCGGGCCTCAACCCTGAGATTCTTTCCCGAAACTGATACTGATTCATTCCTGAAACTGATGTGGGCCTCAACCCCATGATTTGCTCCTGAAATTGATGACACTGTACTGTTGATGCTTCTGGTTATCTTGCCTTTGTCGCTTTCTCTTTTTCTTCTTTGAAACCTGTGAATACAAAACAAAAACACAAAAGAATGCAAGTACGTTACGTGTATGCATGCATGAATGAGTTTCCTATTCCGTTGGGTTAGGTCTTCCGCCAATTCCCTTAGTGACTGCTCGATCTTCTCTTCCTCAGTTAAAATACTACTTCAATCTGTCCACGTTGATCGGCTCAGTGAACTCGTTCCCTTCCAAATCTGACAGTCTCATTGCCCCATTTCCCATTACTTTCTGGACTATCTAGGGTTCTTCCCAGTTGTGTCTGAACTTTCATATCGGGTCTGTCGTCGATGTTTTTGACTGCTTGAGAACCAAATCACCCTTTCTGATCTTTGTAGGACACACCTTATTGTTGAATGCTCGAGCCAACCTCTTCTGGTACAACTGCATATGATGTAAATATTTCATCCTCTTCTCATAAAGTAATGCCAACTGCTCAAATCTTTGCGAGGCCCATTCTTGCTCAGGTAACTCTGCTTCTGCTAATACCTACATAGACTATATCTCAACTTCTACTGGCAATACTGCTTCCATTCCGTAGACCAAAGAGTAAGGCGTGGCTCCCTTTGCTGTTCTCCCAGAATTTCTGTATCCCCACAGGGCGTACGATAGTTTGTCAGCCCAATCTTTATAGTCCTCTGCCATCTTGGCTAGTATCCTATTTATCATCTTGTTGGCTACCTCGACTGCTGCATTTGCCTGCGGTCTATACGGTGACGACTTGTGATGGCCTATCCCGTATTTCTATAGCATCGCCTTTGTTTCCCCTTGAAGCTGGACTTCTTTGTCCGTGACCACGTGATTCAGCATTCTGTATCGACAGATGAGGTTCCGAGCTATGAACTTCACCATCTGCTTTGCTGTAACATTGTGAAATGACTCGGCTTCCACCAATTTTGAAAAGTAGTCTATTGCCACTACTATGAAGCGATGTCCATTCGATGCATGTGGTCAAATTTCCCCGATCATGTCAATTCCCCATGCTGAGAAAGGCCACGGCTCTGATAACCTATGCAATTCTGTATGCGGAAAATGGTTCAAGTTACCGTGCGCTTGACAATCATAACAATGTTTTACCAGCTTCGCGCAGTCAGCTTCCATGGTCGACCAGTAAAAACCTTGTCTCACCATCTTGTGAGACAAGTTCAACCCATTCATGTGCGGTCCACATACTCCGGCATGTACTTCTTCCATTGCCTTCTGAGCCTCTTCATTCCTTAAGCACTTCAGTTTGATTCCATTCCCTTGTCTCTTGTATAGTTCTCCCTTCAAACTCACATACTGATAAGCTAACTTATGAGTGGCTATCCTGTATTTTCTACTCTCTTCTTCCAGAAGTTCCCCGTGTTCTAAGTATTGCTGAATATCATAGTACCACAGTTTCACATCGTCGACTTCTACTTCTAAGATTTTTTCTATCTTGTAGACAGGTCTGCTTGCCGTTGTCAACACTAGAGGTCTTATCACCAACTTCTCCGGATTTTCCTAAGTTGTGGCCAGTGTGGCTAATTCGTCTGCCATCTGATTCTCTTCCCGCGGCAAGTGCTGGAATTTATAATCAGGGAGGGCCTGCGCCAGATTCCTGAGGTAGAATAAGTATGGTTTCAATCATTCTTCCTTCAATTCACATTCTCCTTGCATCTTTCGAACTACCAACATCGAGTCTCCATAAACTTCCACATTTTTAGCTTTCAAGGTTATCAATGCTGTCAGTCCAAAGACGCATGCTTCATATTCTGCCATGTTGTTGGTTACTCCAAATGTCAACTTCTTAGCCATAGGCAAGGTTTCTCCCTCGGGGGTTACTATCACGATCCCTATTCCGGCTCCTTTTTAATTCACTGCTCCGTAAAAATACATCTTCCATCCTTGGACTGTTATTGTCTGGATCTCTTCGTCTGGGAATTCAAACTTGTATTGATCTCCTTCTATTGGTTGTAAAGTTAGGAACTCCGCTACGGCTCGACCTTTGATCACTTTAGAGGTGAGATACTCAACATCGAACTTGTAGACGCTGGTTTTCGCCCGAGGTCCACAATCGAGAATTTGTAGTTGGGGGCGCTAGCGATCTGCAAAACAAAGGTAGAATGAGCGGGAATTCTGCCCACCGGTGTGGTGGGTGCCGGGGGCACTCCGATGCTCAAGTCAGTGAAGGTACCAAGGAGTTAGAAGGTGGGAAGTCAAAGGTTGGATACTACCTTGAACTTTGTAGGGTGCCGTGAGGGCGGTCAGTCGGAGATGTGGTGAGCTTGAGAATGACCCAAAGCTGTGAGTAAGAGTGCTCGAAGTTGAATACCCCTGTCCTCATGGAGCCTTCTTCCTTCTATACCTATCTGAGGGTGTGCATTTCATTACTCGTCCGTTGAGTATTGGTCGACTTTATGAGGGATATTAACTGCTTTTGCCCGTTGTAGGCTGGAAACTGCAGAATTTATAAATGGTACTTATGAACTTAGGCGTTACGTGGGCCGGCCTCTGGATGGTCTTTCGGTTATGGGTGTTGGTGTTCATCGGGCCTGGGCCGACATTATGTCTTTGGGGTTTGATTAGGAGGCTTCAGGGGTGCGTCCAGTATTGGGTCTGAAGTGAAATGACGAAACTACCCCTGGACCAAATTTGGCCCAAACAGTTTGTCCCCTACTCTCTAAGTCAAGAGTCATTGGCTTGGAGAGTACTTGATGCATGTGTCGCTTGGGACGAGGCCATATTATGTAGTTGTACTTCGAGCGTTGATGCTGCCTACTAATTGAACCAAACGAATGTCAAGTTATCAACTCGAGTCTACAAGAGCCATTGGGGAAGTACCCAATCGTTTTGACCCGATGAAGGTCAGTATATCAGTCATACGACATGTGCCCTCCAAGTCTTCAAGTTGACTTGAAATAAGTCTATGGGGGATGTCCCCGGTCGACTGGACTTGATGAGTCCAGGAGGATTTGAGTCATTTCGCATGTGTAATTTATGCCTACGACTTGACTCGATATGAGTCTATGAGGGATGTCCCCGGTCGACTGGACTTGATGAGTTCAGGAAGATATAAGTCATACGACATGGGTAATCCATGTCTACAACTTTGACTCGACGTGAGTCTATGGGGGTTGTCCCCGGTCGACTGGACTTGATGAAGCCAGGAATATATGTCATACGCCATGAGTGGTTCATGTCTATAATTTGACTCGACATGAGTCTATGGGGGATGTCCCCGGTCGACTGGACTTGATGAGTTCAGGAAGATATAAGTCATACAACATGGGTAATCCATGTCTACAACTTTGACTCGACGTGAGTCTATGGGGGTTGTCCCCGGTCGACTGGACTTGATGAAGCCAGGAATATATGTCATACGCCATGAGTGGTTCATGTCTATAATTTGACTCGACATGAGTCTATGAGGGATGTCCCCGGTCGACTGGACTTGATGAAGCCAGGAATATATGTCATACGCCATGAGTGGTTCATGTCTATAATTTGACTCGACATGAGTCTATGGGGGATGTCCCCGGTCGACTGGACTTGATGAGTTCAGGAAGATATAAGTCATACGACATGGGTAATCCATGTCTACAACTTTGACTCGACGTGAGTCTATGGGGGTTGTCCCCGGTCGACTGGACTTGATGAAGCCAGGAATATATGTCATACGCCATGAGTGGTTCATGTCTATAATTTGACTCGACATGAGTCTATGGGGGATGTCCCCGGTTGTCTGGACTTGATAAGGCCAAGAAGATATAAATCATACGACATGTGTAATACATGTCTACAATTTGACTCAACATGAGTCTATGGGGGATGTCCCCGGTCATCTTATATCAAGTTGGATCCCATGTGACTTTGTCTGTGTATGGAGCTTTATCGTGTGGACCATTCCTCCTTTGCATATAGCGTGGGTCTTCATTTGCACAATGGGTAGTGAGCTTTATATTTAATGTATCTTTTTCAGCATGTGGTGGTAAGCTTCACTTTATCTTAGCTTGTGAGGATCTTTTTGTCGAGTGGATTTTTCTTCAACAGCCACGTGAAGCGACAACGAGTATTTTGAGTTCATGTCCATGCTTGATATGACAAAATGATTTTAGCCCAAACTAAAAGTTTTCCAAAAACCAGCCCAAGTTGTCAAATTGCAACCTTCCAGAAGCCTCAGCCTTGCACCCCATGAGTGCATCCTTGCCCCTACATGACAGCCCATAAGACTTACGACTAACGTAAGCCAGACCCTCATGAGCCAATGAAATGAGTCCCAATGAACAAACCCATCGGCTGAGCCCATCCACGAGATAAATTCAAGCTTATTCCCAAACCATGTAAATAATAGTCCCACATCGGTGATTTACAAGAGAAGCATTATGAGGCTGAATGAGGCAAGCCAAATTGTCGTGACCAGCCCTGAGCATATGCCTGACTGTAGCCAAATCCTCATCCTCAGAGCAAAAAATCAAGAAAATAACTCCAGACGACTCACTAACAGAGCAAGAATATCCCACTAGACCATGGGCAAATCATAAGGAAAAAATGATAGGGGCAGCAACCCAAAACCCAGCCGAGACATACAAAGACCCAAACAAGCCTCAAAGAACCATAACAAACAAGAGAGAGTAGGAGCCCCGAGACTACTAGCATCCTCTGACTTTTTTTTTTTTTTTTTAAATAAAAAATCTGAGTCTATAATTCTATCAAAGATAGCCGCCTTCTTCACCTTGCCTCCAAGAATTTCATTGATTGTCTTATACAAGTTGTCAACAGAATGTCAGCATCAAAATGGCCTAAGAGCCCAAAATGAAATCTTGAAATTTTATTAATAATAAATAATATATATATATATATATTCGATATAACATTCAATTTCACACTGAAATATATATATATATATATCGATATAACATTCAATTTCACACTGAATATATATATAGATATATATATATATATATATATTTGACATAACATTCAATTTCACACTGAAGCGTTTCCTCTTTTTCAACATGACCAAGTCCTCACAGGTTTTGAATGATAAAACTGCCACATGGCATGCTTCTAAAAGACAGTAGTATTAATGGGCCACTGGTGTATTAATTGATTTGGTACTCAACTTTCTTAATTTATTTTTTATTTTTTATGCTAATGAACTTGCCTTTCACGTGAATTTGTCACTTCATGCTCCTTCTTGATTTGCCAGACGACTTTAGTTGTCAATCTTACGCATGGAGCTTTGTCGAGTGGGACAAATTTCGCACATAAATCAAAGAAAGTGTAGGACCCATGTAGTAGAATAGAGACATCAATAGGCAATGGTAATCCAACAAAGCATCATATGTCGACTGCTAAATGTTTGTAATACATGCAGTAGGGCCCACGTAGTACAACAGAGTCAACATTAGGCAATAGTTTTTCAACAAAGCATCGCACGTCGAGTGCAAAAATATTTGTGATATATATGATTCGTACGCAGTAGGGCCCACGTTTGTTTTTAGGAGTACACTAACAGGACTCCAATTGCCTATATTCCAACGTACAATATGTCAAGCAAAAAGGTGTAGGGCCTGCTGATGAGTACACTTCCAGTTGGCTACACTTCGACACACAACATGCCAAATAATACAACCAACGCACAACATACTGAGATTGAAGGACATTTCGGTCCAGGGAAATCACAAAGCCAGGGTAGCATGGTTCCAAGTGTCGTAGCTTCTGAAAAGAACATCTATTACTATCGTAGGAATTGCATGACAATCAACGTGGATGAGGATATGGATATAAGCCAATTAATACCAGCTATTCACCCACATGGACAAGGACACACCATATGTATGTAGCATGAGAGTCAACAGTCGACTGGACCTAATGAAGGTCCAAAAAATCTCTCACCCCACCATACCATATGAAGGTCTATGGGAGTATACAGTCGAATTGGACCTGATGAGGGTCCAAGAAAACCTTCACTCCTCCATACCACAAGACATATATGAAGGTATGGACCTTTCATGTCTTCTGGAGGGGACGACAATCCTTCAGTGTAGTCTGGAGGAGATGACAGTCCTACTATGTCGTATGGAAGAGATAACATTCTATCAAATGTCGTCTGAGGAATATGGCTATGTCTTCAAGTTGTTTGGAGCTGCTGGTGATCCATTTTGTCATATAGTTAATTGGGCTATGTTTTATCTAATGGTACATCTCAGTCAAGCTAAGACTTATTCCATCTCATGTCGGATAGGATCTTAAACAAGTGTCAAAACTCATTACGTGTTGTGTCGAGTGGAATTTTTAGCAAGTGACAAGCTACACATAGTAATGTCAATTGGGACATCCTCAACAACTCACTATTATCGAGCGGGGCATCCCTAACAAGCTCTATGCCAGACACTGTAAATGTCGACTGAGCATTCCATAATAATTACCTAGTTGTAGTGTCGACTAGGACACCCATAACAAGTCCCAAAAATTATAATGTCAATTAGGACATCTATTACAAGTCTCAAGCCACACATTGATGTCGACTGGGACATCCATAATAATTATCAAGCTACATATTGTAATGTCGATTGGGAGATTCTTAGAAATGCAAGGCGTACCTGGTAATGTTGACCGGGATGTCCTTGCCAAATCTTTATTCGGGTACTGTCGACTGGGACATCCTTCCCATGCCAAGTACTTCGCTTCATTCTGTGATTTGAATGTTAGGAGAGATAGTTTCATTGAAGAGACGCACCTCGTTCCTGGAGGAGATGACAATCCTCTTATGTCGCTTGAAGGTGATGCAGCTTTCATATCATGTGGAGGAGATTGAGATTCATCCAGCCGTCTAAAGAATACGAAAATCTTCATATATACTGAGAGGTTGATAATGATCCTTCTACGTAGTCTAATGCTATCACGGCTTGGTTTTCCTTATTGGTGGTCTGAATCCATGTAGATTATAGAGAATTGCTCTTTTGGATTCTCGCATTTCTTTTCGCATGGAGGAAGTGATTTATTGTGATCGGTCTACTGGAGAGATATGGTTTCTTCTTTAGTGGATGGTCGTCTAATGGTGGATTTTCGCTTGTTGAATGCTCATAAGAGATCAGATTAGATGATAGGATTGTTGGGGTGACCCGTAGCCTCGGGCCTTTGGGAGGTTGAACAAATGGGTTCCAATGTTTGTGATTATCTTTCGAGGATGGCTAATTTTGTGATCATAAGATCTGGAGTTTGCTCGTCGCGTGACGCCATATAAGTATGTGTGTTTGAAAGGAACATAGATGGAGAGATCTTTGCATGATATGAATCACTAGGGCCCCACGGTGGGCGCCAAATTGTAGACGCTGGTTTTCGCCCGAGGTCCACAATCGAGAATTTGTAGTTGGGGGCGCTAGCGATCCTGCAAAACAAAGGTAGAATGAGCGGGAATTCTGCCCACCGGTGTGGTGGGTGCCGGGGGCACTCCGATGCTCAAGTCAGTGAAGGTACCAAGGAGTTAGAAGGTGGGAAGTCAAAGGTTGGATACTACCTTGAACTTTGTAGGGTGCCGTGAGGGCGGTCAGTCGGAGATGTGGTGAGCTTGAGAATGACCCAAAGCTGTGAGTAAGAGTGCTCGAAGTTGAATACCCCTGTCCTCATGGAGCCTTCTTCCTTCTATACCTATCTGAGGGTGTGCATTTCATTACTCGTCCGTTGAGTATTGGTCGACTTTATGAGGGATATTAACTGCTTTTGCCCGTTGTAGGCTGGAAACTGCAGAATTTATAAATGGTACTTATGAACTTAGGCGTTACGTGGGCCGGCCTCTGGATGGTCTTTCGGTTATGGGTGTTGGTGTTCATCGGGCCTGGGCCGACATTATGTCTTTGGGGTTTGATTAGGAGGCTTCAGGGGTGCGTCCAGTATTGGGTCTGAAGTGAAATGACGAAACTACCCCTGGACCAAATTTGGCCCAAACAGAACTCTGTCAGCAACACCAACCATCTGCCTAACTTCCCAACTAACGAAGGCACTGAATGCAGATAATTCAAAGGATTCTCTTTTGCTACCACTTGGATCTTATAAAATTGGAAGTAATGACGCAATTTTCTCGACGACCACACCACTACCAAACAAATCTTCTCTACTTCTTGATAGCGGGCTTCGTACGGAAGCATCTTCTTACTGAGGTAGTAGACTGCATACTCTACCCCCGTCTCATCTGCTTGTATCATCATCGCCCTCAGCGCTTCGGGTTATATGGCCAAATACAGTACTAAGGGTTTGCCAAGTCTTGGAGGCTTCAAGACAGGAGGTTTCACCAAATATTCCCTGATATTTTCGAAAGCTTCTTGACATTGCTCATGTTCTTGATATATCCCTTATTCGCGGGGTGGTAGACCGGTCGCCCCCAGACTTGTCTTTCTATCATTGCCGTAAAGTTTTCTGTTTCTCGATTTCCTTTTCCCTGATAAAGGAGTCAGGAGTACGGAGTAGCCCGTAGGGGACTAAATCAGAGAATAAAGGAGTCGCCACCCGGTGTGAACCGGGAAAATGATTTAAGGCCGCACTCACCCCTCGCAAGGGAAGACCTCAAACCGTTGGGTTCGGAATGGTCCCTTACTTATGCCACTTGTAATGAAAAGATTTGTGCAATAATCTAACCAAGTCTACGCAACATTCATACGCAAAAATAACCTACTTCTAAGTTCATGTGCATGAAAATAAAACCTATATCTAAGTTTGCATGCATAAAAGTAAGTCCTCATAATGGCAAACACACAATAACACACAATGATCTCATGAACATATTTAATTATCAAACGCGGAAAAATAAATAACAACCTAAACATAAACATAAATTAAATTCCTAATGCAAAAGAAATAAATAATCATGCTCGGAAATAAACAACTAAATCATACATAAAAAATAAATAACATACTAAATGACTAAATCATGCATAAACATAAGATTGGATGAAACGAAATATGTGTGTCTCTCAAGTCGTATGTGGAGTTGTTTCCCAAGTACAAACCGCACTACCGTCTATTTAGATTCGGCTACGGAATTTACGTCTGAGTTTCCATCCGATATACCGCAAGAGAGAACACATATTCCATTCATCCGAAGATCATATCATACACCAATCAACAATACTCATGCGAAGTAAAATAAGAAAATAAATAAAAATAAAGGAGAATGAATAAAAAAGGGTGCCCTCAGGGAAAATATCATGCAATTATGGGGGATATCTCTAATTAGTGTGTTATAAGGAAAAATCTATTCACTTTAGGAAGATAATTTGTGAGATTTTATTTGATTTTATTTAGTTTTAGGAATGTGATTTAATTTAATTAGGAAGGTGATTTATAGGATTTGATTTGATTTGATTTAGTTTAAAGGTGATTTATGGTATTTTATTTGATTTTATTTAATTTAGGAATGAGATTTGATTGGATTTTAACATTTGTTTAATGTGTTTGAATTTGTTATTTTGGAAGGCTTTTTAGCGTGAATTAGTCTTCTTGGGCGTGTGATTGGTCTTTTGATGGGCTTTGTGTGTGTGGTTTGGTGGTGTGTGGGCCTGGTGTTTGGCTTGCGGGGGTTTGGCCGAGGATAAATTAAAACAGAGATCTAACGAGCAAACCCGAAGCTAAGCAAATGAATTAAATCCAACAAGGTATCAATTTCTGACTTTTCCCTTCCGACGTCCGTTTCCCGCGACTTCCAAAACTTAAAAGGTAGTGCCTCCATACAAGACTCATCATCGGGAAATATATACAAAAATGCAGTGCCTACAGGTGTTCCAACTAGTTTGGGAGTCACTGGCCCAAAGCTCGCTACATGGATCAAGGATGTTGCAAAAATATATATATATATATATATATGAAGTCTGAGTAATTAAGTTTGTAGGGATGTATTAACACCTGGTGCCCTAAAGCCAACTGGTTTGGGAGCCACCGACCCAACACTCGCTACATAGATGGAAGATATTGTATATAAATAAAAAAAAATCAAAAATCAAAGAAAAAAATCAGAAAAATCAGAAAAAATTATTCCATTGCTGCAAAAAGGTGTGAATTCTGATAAACTTTAGGACAAAAATATTACTCTTATCAACTGCACTTGTGACTGTTGTGGGCAAAAAATGAGTGGATTAATATTTTGTCGACTGTGCATATGGAGAATGATAAATATAATCGGGAAATTTACTTATTCAGTAATTTAGAAAGAAAGAAAACAACTAGTAACTTAGAGTAGAAGTTTCACCTGATTAGTCACTAACTTCTTTATTCTCTTTTCTCTTGTCTTTTTGCTTTTGTGTGCATTAGTTTTATTATCTTTTTACTTTTGGAAAACGTTTGTGGGTATCGTTGATGTAAGCCCTCTCGAGACTTAACTCGTCCACTAGGGACACCTAGGGGTTTAAAGGCTTGTTGCATATGCTAAATGGAACCGTGATCCCTACGAAAGTGGCTTAGTTTAATTTAATTGTTTCTTGTATTTTATTTTATTTTTTACTAGAGGACTAGCAAAATGTTAGGTTTGAGGGTGTGATGAGAGGAAAATATATCAATATATTTACCGTACATTTTACTTAATATTTTGTTTAGTTTCTCGGGTTTGATTAACTTTTTAGTTTTAGTTTATTTTGCAGATAAGATAATATTGGGATACAATGAAATCATTTAGGACGAAATGTGTGTCAAATAAGGGCAAAAATTGGACTTGACATATTAATTTTAGAGATTGGAAACTTGAAAGGGCGTTTTAACGAAGTACAGTTTTGGAAAATTCCAATTTTGCGCATCTGTTATATTTTGGGCATAACTGTGTACTCCAATATCGAATTGATCTAATTCAAGTTCCAGATTAAAGAAGACTCAAAGATATACAACTTTGAAAGACAAAATAATTTTGATATCTGAAGATTGCATGCCCGATATTGATAAATCATCCAGAAGTGTGTTGTGTGTCATTATTAAAGTTATTTTCAATCATTTTCAAGCAAAAAAAATAAATAATAAAATTAATAATAAACATTATCAAATCACCACCAAACATGATAAGCAATTAGTGGAGCAATTAATAATGGATTTGGTGGAGCAATTAGTGGAGCAACTAATAATGGATTTGGTGGATGATTTGATGGGGGCAAAATTTTGCCTAAAATACCAGCCATTTCATTTGTAAATTCATACTTTTTCTAAGCAATTCCTTAAGAATACTAAGAAGATTGTATCTTATTTGTTTATTTACAACTTTCAGTAATTAATTTCCGCTTTCGCACTTTCTTTTCTTTACTTTTCAGTTTTTACTTTCCGTAATTTACTTTACGCACAGTACTTTTCTTTCTTTAATTTTCAGTTTTTACTTTTCAGTAATGAGGAGGTAACTCCTTTTGCTAGGGTAAAAGGTAAAACTTTTATTACTAATATTTAGATTAATCTTCCTTAATTATAATATATAAACTAGTTAAACCTGACTTAACGACGATACCGTATATTGGTCGGTTGGTAATTATTTAAATTGGTTTTAACCTGACTAAACTGGATACCGTCTGATTGGTCGGTTGGTAATTAATTATTAATTTCTCTTAATCTGGATACCGCCTATACGGCTGGTTTTGTAATTATCACCAAGTTAATATATTATATTAAAGGAGATATCTAAAATAGAAGTAATAAAATTGAATCTTTTAAACTCAACATTTTCTTTTATTGTACTTTTACTTTATTTCTTTCAGCAATTACTTTCAGCAATTTACTTTCAGCAATTTACTTTTCATCAATTACTTTTCAGTAATTTACTTTCAGCATTTACATTTCAGCATTTAATTTTGAGTATTTAATTTTCAGTATTTTACTTTATGTCTTTTATTTTATTTAAGTTTTTTTACTACCCGTAAATATGTGTCGTAACTAAGCCAGTTATCTGGGGTTGTGATGAAATCCAATATCACCGGTTTATAAGGGGTTAAATTATAGTTGGGTAATTTAAGGTTTACTTATTAAGTCTTAAGCTTAATGTGTCTTGTTAACTGACCATTACTAAGATTGAATGGGTAAATCTAAAATAAACTTGACAAAGGAATTTTAGGTTACAGCCTTAGACTTAATAGCTCACGATCTTCCTTGAGGATAGATAACCCTTTAATAGATTTCCTTACAGGATAGACATATACTTGTCGGGCGGGGGTAACCTTTATTGGAACTTAATCTTAATAAATCCAAGTTATTTGGTTGACATAGACATATGGTTCAATTGGGTTATACTGGGTATTTGCGTCTGACCATCGACAGAGGCTTTCGCATGATTTAGTGTTTCAGGTTAGTGAACCGATATATTACACAAACATGAAATAACAACTTCATCTTTTAAAAAGATATTGGAAGGATTCACAACCCTAGATAATTTCCTAATATTGAATTTTCTTAAACCTACTTTCGTGCAATTTTTTTACTTGTTTTTAAAATTAGAATCATCACCATTTCAAATCAATTAAACAACCTGTTAGATACTAGTAATCATTTGACCTCATAGATGTAATAGATTATGTATTAAGTCCTCGTGGGATCGATACTTTTTATACTACTTGAATGATACGTGCGCTTGCGTTATACCGGTGTGTAAGCACCGGTCATCCATACAGCAGTCACGCTTCCAGTGACCCCGTTTCCCACAGTTTAGGCAGACAACTTGGGATATGTCCTTTAAGAATCTCTAGCTGTGCATAACGGATTGAGAACTAAAGTTATCATCACAATGAGTCTTCATAATCTCATTCTCTACTATTTGCTCAACTTCGGGCTCATGCTTTAGAGTTTTCTCTATAAAATAGAATAACTTCTCATCTCCCAGGATTGTCCTGAAGTTCTATTCCTAATCTGAAAATTAGAGCCGTTTTTAAATACATTTTCACCAGGACTATGTTCTAAATGCTAATTTTTCAGCCATCTGATTGCTATAGTCCAACTATCCAATCAACGATTTTGGGTACAATTAAATATAATGATTACTATAGTCTAACTATATAATCAACTATAATTGATTGGTTACATTCAAATGTATTGATTACTAAAATCCAATTATATAATCAACTACAAATGAAGTAGTTTGAATATAGTCCAACTGTTAAATTAAAACAACAATTGAATATTAGTCTAACTAATATATTTTTAAATAATTAATGATGAAAAATGAAATGAGCATGTATTGGCACGTATTTAAACGAAATGAAAATTTAATACTTGTCTCGCACTATTTTTCGACGAGCCTCTAACCCTCTGTGGAGTACTCGGGAAACCTAGTTTCCTAGTGGCTATGATCCCGTAAATAACTCACAACCTTGACTTTGGCCAACAAGTTGTATGAAACTTAACTAGGTAGATCTCTAAGATCAATGGGATCTCATCCAATCCCTAGATCCAGTAGGTGGACCTCCAAGTCCAAAACATATATCCAATATATGCCAATATATCCAATATATTAACTAATCTTTTCCTCTGAATCAACTAAGCCTTGTCTTTGGCTCAACAAGATTAATGAAACCAGTTAAGCATGACTCATTGACAGTGGGAAAGCTTCGTAATTGAGGTCGATGAACAAGAAGTGACCTTGACTTTGGCCAACAAATCATAACTTGCCCAAGACATACGATATGGAACAAAGCTTTCGTGATTCAAACACATCCGCGATGGACAAAGGTCTTGACTTTGGCCAACAACCAATGCCAATCTGCTTGGATCTGGAGAGAGAATCACTCAATGGAAGGAAAAACGGTTAATATAAAAATGAGGGTTTTTGTCGCGATTTGGCAACCAATTTATTATCTTTGATTAGGTTTCATTATACACCCTTAATCATGCATTCTAAAAGCATAATAAGACGAAATTAATAATGATATGTCGATGGATATACGATACAAATTGTTCCTAGAACAAATCTCTCCATTTCCTCTCTCCCGCTAGCAGTATTCTTACTTATATATAATTACATAATACTTCTAAAGAAACTTCATTTACATTGAGGGGAATTGGTAAGAAGAGAAATACAATGAGAATAGAGGTGAAAGGCTGGACACGCAGGTCCAATTTAATAAATAAGTACCATACTTACAACATTTTCCAAAATTACCCTCACCCTTCTAATATCCATCTGATATACATTATTCATACATACATCCAAGTATTCACCCAAAACATGTTATTCAATCAATCTAATCCAATTAATTAATCTTTGATTAATGAACATCCAATGTTCAAACAACAATTTGATTTGCGCGAGTCAAACTCATTTAAGAATAAATACTCAAAGTAAGTATTCTTGAATTATATCGAACTACAATTTTAAATCCAATTTAAATTATAATCCAATACTAATTTATATTTGATTCCAAATTAAATAATTACACTTATTTATGTGCCTTAAAGACTTTGGATTCCAAATCCATCTTTATCGGTCTCAAAGGCCCAATTAGTATCCAATATTATTTAATTAAAGTCCATGGGCTGTTAATTAATTCTTTAGGCGTGGGCTTTGGGCATTATGGATCAAACCCAAGATGCCAAGGCCCAATTAGGAATCACCCTATGCCAAAATCAATTTAGGCTCATTAGGCCCAATTAAAAATTTTAAAGGCCCAATTGTCATATTTGGACTTTATGGAAATGGTTTTAGGCCCAATTGGATCCAACCATTATCATAAACCAAACTTACCTAACCAGCCCATTAAGCCAATTACAACAATTAAATTAATACATTATTCCAAATTACATATTAATTCAATTCAAGTGTAATTAACATAATTAATTATTAATCTAATGCTTCCAAAACATTAATTAATCCAATTAATCATGTTCAACATTTCCAATTCATGTCCAACACAATTGAAGCGAAATCAATTCTACAACATGCTTCAAAGTTCACGGCAATAGCAACAAAAATCATTCAATTTGATTTCAATCCAATTAAACCAACATTCAATATTTCTATCATGCTATTTCATATCCAATTGTCAAATTTCCAAAATTGCACCATGAACTATCTATGGTAATTTTCGGCCAAGGGGTAGGAATTAGGAAAAATTAATCTAATCAATTTTACATAATTCCAACAATGCACAAATCCAATTGAACATCATATAAACATATCCCAACTATCAATTTAGGTAAAATCAAACTCCAAGCTAAAAATCCCAAATTAAAGTCCATAAACCCTAGAAATTAAATCAAGCTTAGACCTCATTCTCATACCATTGTTAGTGTCCTAGACATGCAACAGGATCTCTAAGCGTGATTTATGTGTGAATAAAATCAAAAATAAGTTACGGAGGAATTACATTGATCGGTTGAGTTAAAAACTTTTATGGATGTTGAAGATTCCAAGCTCATGGGTGAGTATCCATATCACCTTCATTTGACTCCCTTATGTGCTAGCAAGAACAAAAATGGAACAAATTTTGTGCCCAAAAGAGAGGGAACCAATCGGCATGTCTTCAAAAGTCAGAGGCCATTTTCCTTCCTTTAGAAAGAAGCCAATTTCACTTAAAGAATGAGAGGCCACTCGGCCATCTTCAAAAGAAAGGCCATATGCCTTGATTTCAAAAGTGAAAAGCTGATTGCTTTTCTTTTATTCGGCATTTTTCCAAAAAAAAAAACAGAGAGCAATTGCTCTTTCTTTTTCGGCCATAAAGGGAGAAGTCAAATGCAGTGGCCACTAACTTTTTCATTTTTAAAAAAAATTAAAAGTAAATGTTGCTTTTTATTTCGGCCTAAGGTGAGTGAGAAATTAATAAATTCCAAAAATTCATTAATTATATTAAACTTGGTAGGTATGATGTGTATTAAAATACAATATAATTTATTGCCAACTATTTATATCAATTGTTGACAATTGATGTTAGTCATGGGTCCCACCTATTAAATTCTAAATTTGGTTGGCTTACACGACACAATTTTGGGCCCGGTTCATTTAATCTGACTAAAAAAATTTTCCGTCGCGACGTAATTAAATATAATTTAATTAAATAATTATGTCTCGTAAAATTATTATTAAAGTCACTTACGAATTAATTCCAAATTAATTTGTTTGCTAGAATTAAAATCCAATTTAATTTGGCGTTGAAATCTGATTTCATTTGATATATCTAATATATTATTTTAGCCCAATTAAATAAATTAAATAGTAAAATCTAATTTAACTATTAAATTTATTTTACCGATTCATTCCAAATTAATCGCGTTCTCTCCTATCGACAAATTTAATCCCAGATAAATTCTCGACGCAATTAATCCCAGATTAATTCTTTATCTGATAATTAATCACAGATTAATTCTTAATTCTTTCTCTGATAATTAATCCCAGATTAATTCTTGCCGTAATTAATCCTAGATTAATTTTCTCTCTCTTAATTAATCTCAGATTAATATTGTTCGAGTAAAACATCATCGGTGAATCTTTGAGATGCGACCCAAGAGATCCCTGGATATGTTGGCAGTAAATTCCGTCATCAGACTATCCGAATACATGCGTACCCAGTACCACGTACTTACCGATTCACAACACATGATTGGCTTCTAGCAAAGCATTGTGCCTTCCCAATTCTCTAGAAATATTATTCAAAGGAATATAATATCTTTGTTAGGCGTAGTATATATAGTATTGCGTATTACGATCCAGTATCGGATGTCACATGCTAGGCCTGGGGCTGGAGTTGTGTCTGCCCCATACGAAGCATATATCGGATCACTATCAACTAGTCTTTTTATGATCGGAAAGTCATGACCTAGTCATACTTCCCCGATAGATATAGTACTTAGAGTACCAATTATGTATCCATGCGTGATCATCATCTCCATATGACTGAAGTGATACTTCCATCTTGACATCACACCCAATACACTACGATTCTCAGTATACCCAGAAGAGGCGTACACGAAACATGTTAAAGCCCTGGACGACCAAAACCAAAGTATACTGATTGTTGCAAGTATCAGCGATGCAAGTCTCAGGTTAAGACCAAATACACCTACCCTGATTCAGATTCCCATAGACACATAGTCATACTACCAATGAGACTCCGAGGGGTCTATCCAGAGCGAAGCTGTTTCCGTACCATCGGTAAACAGAACCTCCTATTACACTTACATGAGTATCCAATACTCAAATATATGAGAATTGTGTCGTTACGCTTCCATAGCACGCACAAGTGTAATACTAGCCTATTCCGCATTATCGATGTCCAGTCTCGATAATACTACGACTAGAGATATTTAATGATCAAACCTTTCGTGGATTATTAATGTCTCATATATCATTATAATCTGGAACTGATCATACAGACTTTTATCATTTATATATCGAAGTAATCTAATTACAAAATGATAAAAGAGCAATTTCCTTTGTCACATAGTTAATTTGTACACAAACACCATGTTCTGTACAAATAGTGATGCTATGGGTCATAATTATCCAACACGAAATTGATGAATAATATAGTATATTTTGTGTAATTACTATAGTCATTTTCAAAATATAAAATAAAATTAATAAAAAAAAAAATTGTCACACTTCCACCAACATGCAAGCATGTTTGGTTGAGTCTTTGGTGCCATGTTTGGTGTCATGTTTGATGCCATGTTTGGTGGAGCAATTGGTGGAGCAATCAGAAGAAAAATTGGTGGAAGCCTTTAGATTTTCCGATAAATACCAAGCCATTTCATTTACAATTATCATGCTTTCCTTAGGTTTTTGTATGGAATTTAAGGATTGCATCTTGTGTGTTTATTTTTAGTAATTTAATTTATGCATTTTTATTTTCAGTAATAGTAGTAGTTTCTTTTCTTTTCTTTTATGTTTTGTAGTTAGATTTCTGCTGGGGGAAGGGTGAAGCTTTTTATTTTTATTCTAGATTAATCTCCCTTAATTATAATATGGAAATTATAATTTTAACATAAAAGGTTATACCGTCTTAATGGCTGGTTTTATTTATTTGACATAATGTGACACCGCCTATATGGCTGGTCTTTATGTGACAAATGATTACCGCCTATATGGCCGGTTTATGGACAAATAATGATACCGCCTTTATGGTCGGTCGGATTTAATTAAAATGTGACTTAATGAGGATACCGGTTATATGGTTGGTTGGTAATATCACTGATAATTTCTATATTATAAAAATGGAGATTTCTAAATTAGAATTAGTAATGGTGGATCTCCCAACCCCCATCATTCTATTTTTATTATAGGGAAGTGATGAAACACAATATCCACACACTCAATAATTGATTTTCTTTTTAAGGGTAATTCTTTAGTTTGTTCTTAATTTAATACTTCTTGTTAATTGGCCATTAATAAGATTTATTTGGTAAACTTTAAATGAAATTGGAAAATAGATTTTAGGTTTCAGCCTTAGATTCAATAGCTCACGATCTTCCTTGATGATAGATAACCCATTAATAGATTTCCTTACAAGATAGGAATATACCTGTCGGGCGTGGGTAGCCATAATTGGAACTTGAACTTAATGAATTCAGGTAACTTGGTTAATATAGGAATTTGATTAATTGGGTTACTTTAGGTGTTTGCAACTAACCATCATAAGAGGCTTTTGTATATCTTCGTGTTCCAGGTTAGCAAACTAATTTATTAAACATATATAAGAGAATCAATTCATCATTAGAATAATATTATGTGGAATCACAACCCCAGATTTTTGTATCTTTTGTTTATTTTTCCTTTGTATTTTCTTTTGTGCATTTATTTATTTATTTAGGAAATCCATATTCAACCAACCAAAATCAATCATTCTCTTCTCTCTTAATTAGATACTTGTAAATAAATAGTATTAATAATTAATAACAACAGTAAGAATTAAGTCCTCATGGAATCGATATTTTTATACTACTTGAACGATACGTGCGCTTGCGTTATACGCGTGTGATTACGCCGGTCAACATGCTTTCATGTTTAATGCCATGTTTGGTGCCATGTTTGATGCCATGTTTGGTGCCATGTTTAGTGGAGCAATTGGTGGAGAAATTGGTGGAAGCCTTTAGATTTTCCTATAAATACCAAGCTAAACTTTGTAAATTTTCAATGCTTTCTTTGGAGGGATTTCTTAATGTAAACCTAAAGGAAAGTGTCTTGTGGATTACTTTAAGTTTTCTTGTATTTTTTTTATCTAATTAATAAATTTTGAGTGTTTTCATTTACAGCATGAGCATATAATCTTATTTTACTGGGTGAAAATGTATGACTTTTAATATAATAAATTATATTAATCTCCCTTATTTTAATTAAAATTTGGATTAATTAGTTTCCACTTATATGGCCGGGTTAGGTGACAACCTTATTTACAGCCTATATGGACATTATTGGACTTAATTTCCGCCTATATGGTCGGTTTGTATGATTTTGTTACCGCCTATATGGTCGATTGGACTAAGGATCAATGATATCACTACCTATATAGTCGGTTTAAATATAATTAATCGGTAAATATTGACAATAAGAGAGATTTCTAATTTTGAAAAATTAAAAGTGGATCCTCTAACCCCATCAATTTCTTTTATTGTACTCTTACATTTTTAATTTCCAGCATGCACTTTATTTAATTTTCAGCATTTACTTTATGTCTTTTAATTTATTTAAGCTTTATTAGCCTTAGATATGTGTTGTAATAAAGTCCGTTATCTTGGGTTGTGATGAATTCCAATATCACCTGGTTATAAGGGTTTATTTTATAGTTTGCGTAATATAAAGGTGTGTTGAGTTTCAATCAAGTCCCAAGGATCATAAATCATGCATAAAAACGAGTTGAATAGAACCAAATGAGGTGCGGAAAAACTCACATGGATCGGTAGAGATGCAACGAAGATGGACCAAATTCGCACTTCATGTTTCTGCCTCCCTCCAAGCTCGGAAATGGCAGTGAACTGCAGCTCCATTTTCGGCTTTGGGTAGTCCTCCATTGATGCTCCAAGCTACAAGCTTCAAGCTCCAAGCTTCATAAGGTGATTCCTTGCTCACGAAATCACTTCCCTAACACCTTTGTATTCCTCCATGAGTGTGCTAGCACATAGATCTTGCAACAAGATCATTTGTTTCTCCTTCATTGATCGGTCAAACCAAAAAAAATAGAAGGGGAAATCGGTCCAAGACCGAGAGAGAAGAAGATGAAGTTTTGGCTCCAAAATGAGCAAAAAACGTGTACAGAGGAGAGAGAGGAGGGAAAAGAAAAAGTAATAGGTTTTATTGATTTATTTTCCAAAAATAAATAAAACATATATACCAAAATCTTTTTCCAAAAAGCAAAGCATTAAATGCTTGTCAATCAACACAAATCAACTCACATCAATCACTCAAATGTCACATCACTCAAAGTGACATGTGATTTGACGCTTGATGTGACTTGCGATTTGACGCTTGATTTGACTTGCGTGCCGCACTCGAATTCGAAATGCGAATGCGCTCACAAACAATCCCGGGCTCGGGTTCGCTAATTCCAAATTAACGAATTTTCCGTTGTGTCGTAATTAAATGATTACGCTAGCGAATTCACTATTCACGTCGCTAACGAATTAATTCTAAATTAATTCGTTCGCCCGAATTAAAATCTAATTTCAATTCCGCGTTAAAATCTAATTTCGTTATAATATATCGAATATATTAATTTACCGATTAATTCCAAATTAATCGTTCTCTCTCTTTAACGATATTTCATCCGAGATAAAATATCTCCGTAATTAATCCCAGATTAATTTTCTCTCTCATCGAATTAATCCCAGATTAATTAAAGTGCGAGTCATAAGTCATCGGTGAATCTTCAGGAACCGACCCATGAGATCTCCGGATATGTTGGCAGTAAATACGGTCGTCAGACTATCCGAACACGTAAGTATCGCGTACTACGTTTATACCGATTTACAAGACAAGGTTGGCTTCTAGCAAAGCGCCTGCCTACCCAATTCTCCAGAAATATTCTTACAGGAATATATAGATCTGTATCAAGCGTAGTATACCAAGTATTGTGTATATCGGCCCAGTATCGGATAGTCACGTGCTAGGGCTGGGGCTGGATAAGTGTCTGCCCCGTCCGAAGCACATGTCAGATGTCTGGTAACTAGTCTCTATAATCGGATATGCATGACTGACCGGCGTAAACACACACGTATAACGCAAGCGCACGTATCGTTCAAGTAGTATAAAAATATCGATCCCACGAGGACTTAATTCCTACTGTTGTTATTAATTATTGAATCTATTTATTTACAAATATCTAATTGATGGTGAAGAGAATGATTGTTTGATTGGTTGAAGTGGTTTTAAAATTACAAAATAAATAAATAAAAAGACAAAAGAAAATACTAAGGAAAATAACAAAAGACACAAAGATCTAGGGTCGTGAATCATTCTAATATCATTTAAAAGATGAAGTGGTTATTTTATGTTTGTGTAATAAATCATTTACTAACCTGGAACACTAAATTATGCAAAAGCCTCTGTCGATGGTCAGACGCAAATACCCAGTTTAACCCAATTGAACCATATGTCTATGTCAACCAAATTATCTGGATTCATTAAGTTTAAGTTTCAATTATGGCTACCCCCGCCCGACAGGTATATCCTATCCTGTAAGGAAATCTATTAAAGGGTTATCTATCCTCAAGGAAGATCGTGGGTTATTAAGTCTAAGGCTGAAACTAAAATCCCTATGTCTAGTTCATTTTAGATTTACCATATCAATCTTATTGGTGATCAGACAACAAGAAGCATTAAGCTTAAGATTTAATAAATAAACCTTTAAATTACCCAACTATAAAATAATCCCTTATAAACCGGTGATATTAAAAGTCATCACAACCTCAGAAAACTAACACATAACTAGGACTAGTAAAGTCATAAAAGTAAAAGACATAAAGTAAAAAGCTGAAAAATAAATTACAAAAAATAAAATGCTAAGGTAAAAGGAATTACTTATACTACTACTACTAATTTAGATATCTCCCATAAAATAATATATAAACTTGTGATAAATTAACCAACCGACCAGTCTGGCGGTATCCTGATTAAGTCAAATTAAGTCCAACCAGCCATTAAGGCGGAATCAAAAATAAATTTACCAACCGACCAGTCTGGCGGTATCCGTGATTAGTCAGGTTTAAACCAGATTAAAATTAAATTACCAACCGACCAATATAGCGGTATTCCTTATTAAGTCAATATTTTAAATAGTTAATATATTATTTTTAAGGGAGATTAATCTAAATAGCAATAGTAGAAGAATTACCTTTCACCCTAGCTGGGGAAGTTACAACATCATGGTGAATAGTAAAAACTGTAAAAAGTAAAAATTATTATTACAAAAAGTAATTAAATTATTTACAAAACTAAAATTAAAAACTAAAAATAAAAAAATAAAAATTCTAGAGAGAGAAACTCTCTCTAGAGAGAGAATTCAAGAGAGAGAGAGGTGTGTTGAAAACTGAAAATTCGCGGTCTATTTATAGCAAATTTTTCACTGTTCCAGCGTCGCGACGCCAAGGACCTCAGCGTCGCGACGCTGGATTTGTCGACGTGGCACAATGAGAAGGCGACACGTCATCAAGGCGGCTGACTGTTCACGCGACACGTGTCAAGGCGGCTAATTCTCAATTATTGTGATGACGTCATTGATGACGTCATGCTGACGCGGCGACGACGTGGCGATGACGTGGCGTGGGTGGGGCGCTGGCGTGTGTTGCAATTGTCGGCACAATAGGATTGCGACACGTGGCGACACGTGTCAAGTTGTGATTGGCTGAGGCTGACGTGGCAAGTTGACTCGGTTGACCTGCTGACGTGGACGATGATGTGGCATGACACGTGGCAAGGTTGACTTGTTGACCGATGATGTGGCTGATGACGAGGCGACACGTGTCAAGTCTGAGTGTCGGCAGCATATGATGATGACACGTGGCACGGCGCATTTTAGCAGATCGGCTGTGATGGTGACACGTGGCACGGCGCATTTTAGCAAAGTCAAAACTTCTCAAATTGTTGACCGTTGACCTGGCGCATGTTAGCAGATCCGGCTCACGCTGGGCGTCGCGGCGCGCAGTGTTCCAGCGTCGCGACGCGCAGAAGACTAAAATATCCCTGTTGACGCATTTTTGTCCGGTTTTGCCCCAAATTGCCTCCAATGCTTTCCAACTTTATTTTATCTACAAAATAACACAAAAAACATCAAAACGTTCATAAAACTCAAGAACTATACAAAATATTAAGTTAAATGAGTGAGAAATAGTGATATAAATATCACTTATCACACCCCCAACCTAACATTTTGCTAGTCCTCGAGCAAAATACAAAATAAAAATACATAACAAAATTTAACTAAGCCAAACTCGTAGGGATCACGGTTGCATTTAGCATATGCAACAAGCCTTTAAACCCCTAGGTGTCCCTAGTGGACGAGTTGTAGTCTCGTGAGGGTTTACAACAATGATACCCACAAACATTTTACAAAAGTAAAAAGTTAGTAAAACTAATGCCACACAAAAGCAAAAAGACAAGAGAAAAGAGAATAAAGAAGTTAGTGACTAATCAGGTGAAACTTCTACTCAAGTTCTACCCAAGTAGTTGTTTTGTTTCTTCTTCTAAAATTACCGAAGTAAATAAAGTCGTGCAGGAGTTTTTTACCAATTGCGTCTATATACAACAGCCACAAGAATATAATCAACTCATTTTTGCCCACAACAGTCACAAGTGCATCGTGTTGATAAGAGAAGTAAGAGTATATTTTGTGGATCCTAAAGTTCTATTAGAATTCACACCTTTTTGTAGCAATGGAATAATTTTCTTTCATTTTCTGATTTTTTTTTCTTTGCTTTTTTTCTCTATTTTTTATTTTTATACAATACCTTCCGTCTATGTAGCGAGCTTTGGGTCGGTGGCTCCCAAACCAGTTGGCTTTAGGGCACCAGGTGTTAAGACACCCCTACGAACTTAATTACTCAGACTTCAGATATAATATATTTGCAGCATCTTCGATCCATGTAATGAGCTTTGGGCCAATGACTCCCAAACCAGTTGGTTTTAGGGCACTAGGTGTTAAAACACCCTTACAGACTTAGTAACCCGGATCTCAGACTTTTTTTTTTTTTTTTTTTTTTTTTTTTTTTTTTTTTACTCCATCACTTTTTAGAGATGTTTCCTCCAATTAAACTATAGCACGGAATATTACAAACTTTTCAATTTTAGCTCATGTCCGTATGTTTCTATGTAAGTTCATAATACCTGTCAACTGAACATATGAAGATCCATTTTAGTCAGTGTTAAGGAGAATTCACAAATTAAATAATTCAAAATGAAATAAACAAAAATTAACTTATTTCAAAAATAAATGGTTTGAGATACGTCTCAGGAGTGGAAACTCCTTACTCGGCTATCTCTTACCAATTTCACATTTTTAGTGAAAAAAAAACGAAAAAAAAATGCAAAATATTTTTGTAATTTTTGAAAATTTTTCAATTTTTTTGTATTTTTCGAAAAATTTTGAGCTAAAAATAAAAACAACACACAAACTAAAAACAAGGTACTAATCAACTAAATCCCTCCCCCAAACCTAAATGAGACATTGTCCCCAATGTCTTAAACAGTAAAAGGAGAGTTAAGAAGGTCGTACCTGGTTAGCTGAAATCTACAGGAAATTAAAGGTTAAGATCCAGATTAATTCGACGCCTCTTACCACGATCGTCCTCGGACCATTTTATCTTTGAAAGGAGAGGGTCAACTTGTGGTTCATAAGCTACGAGTTGGTCAATTAGATCCGGAGCAGTTCTGGCAGTAGTAAGAGGAGTTTTTCATAGGTTTTGACACGAACCCATTTCTCCGAGCATCATCAAGAAACACACAAAGAAAATCATAAAATCCATCAACGTTGAGCAGTCCAAGCGGTTTCTGGTGTATATTCAGGTTCGCCCAAGATAGAACTATAAAAATTTCCTCCAATGTGCCCAAGCCACCTGGCAAGGCAATAAAAGCATCAGCACGATTAATCATTTCTACCAATCGTTCAGACATACCTGGCACGATTAGTTCCTCGCCGTTTGATGATCCAATAAGATTTGCCTCTGCCAAGGGTTTTGGTATGATTCCTAAAACGTTACTGCCTCCTTCCTGTACAGCTTTTGAAACGATCCCCATAAGTCCGAGATTGCCTCCGCCATATATTAAGTGCATATTCCTTGCTGCTAAGACTCGACCCAATTCCTGTGCTGCTTCTATGTATTGTGGTTTAGTACCAACAGTACTACCGCAAAACACACAAATGTTTTCAACTCGTCTTTTTGAAGTGGCTTCCATTTTTTATGTATTTCTTTCTCAACTCTGGATGCCTTCAAAAGTGCAATGACGGGGTTAAATTTATAGTACCTGAAAAGGGTGAGTAAAATAGCACTAATATCTTCCAAAGGACGATTGTTAGCTAAACAAACAAATGAATCGTGAAAGGTCAAAAAGTCTGGATCCTGTCTACGAAAATAAAGATAATTACAACGGAAAAGCAATCAAAGCAATAATTAAGGCAACGGAATTGTGTATGCAATACGCCACTCGCATAGTATAAATTCATTAGGATGTGTCGCAAGACTTAATTCTTTACTCAGCCATCACAAATGAATTAGCTCTCTTCTTTTTTTGATTGTCAAACACAATTCCTTCTGTATTAAAATGCTCCGTTTGTGCTTTTCTCACAAAAATAACACACAAAATTAAAAAGTTCACACTATGTATACACAAAAGAGTTTAGAAGATAATACCTGGTCAGCTGAAATTTTACAGGAAAAAATTACCGATAGGAAAAATTTATGTTCAATTACGTTTCTTACCACAATTGCTATTCGACCTATTTTTCATAAAAAATTTTGGCAGAATCACCTCTAAACTCTCAAAATTTCCCCCAAAATTCACCCTAAAAAATTATCACCAATCAAATCCCAACTTTAGTATTTTTCAGAAAAATCCGACAGAGTCTCCCTTGAAGTTGATTATCCAAACAAACATAAATCTATCAAATGCCACAAACACCTCAATTCAACCCTTCGCCCCACAATCTACGAATCAAATTAATCCACATCCAAACCTTCGTAATTCAAAATTCCCAAATCAACACACCAAAATCAATCCTAATTACCAAATCAATTTACCATTTACCAATCAAATTTTTATCAAATCATTACTGTACTTTTGATTCTGGCAGTGAAGGATACGGATCGGTTTGGGCTTGGGTTTGATTTGTTGAGGCTCGGTTTCGGTTGCTTGCGTGGCAGTGAGTGATGGCTCCGGTGAGGCTCGGTTTTGGTTAGGGTTCGGCAAAGGTGGCTTGGCTTCTGGTGGTGTTGGGTGGCTATCGGCTCTTGCGGTTTCGGTCGTGGATTGGCGGTCTCACGGTGGTGGATCTCGGTTTTGAGGTGATGATTGGTGGTTGGTGGTGATGATTCGGCTTCTGGTCTCTGTTGGTTTGACTCCGTGGCTGTTCATAGAAGAAGAAGATGAATGAAATCTGTCTGGTGGCTGCCCATTTTTAGACCTGTAAACAAACCAATGTCGCGACGCTGTGAAACAATTGGGCGTGCGTCGCGACTCTCGGTAATTTTTAGGGATTTTTTTTTTTTTTTTTTTTTTTTGGCAAAACCATGTCTTGCGACAGATAAATCCATAACACTTCTTACTCTTCCATCTTTTCTGGATCAACTTTGTATCTTCGTGATTTTGTCAAATTTTTATTTGTAAAAATCCCGCTTGTACTGGCTTGCTTTGTCCTGATAAATTCCATTTTAAATTTTTCCTTCAAAACTCACACCACAAATTAAAAAGTTCACACAAAAAAATAAATAAAAAATTACAACAAATTGCATGGGTTGCCTCCCTGCTAGCGCTAAATTTTTCGTCTTCAGCCAGACGTGACTGAAAATTTATCTGGTTAAGGAGGTTTCCTGTCGTTTTGGATGTCCTATCAAAGACAATCCATGAGCGTTGCTTTTGAAGGGTCTCTTCCAACGGTTAAAGTGGTAAAAAGAATTTTGTCTTATTCAATGATCGTGCCACCTTTTAATCTTTGTCGCTCCAATAGTTCCTGCAAAGAAAGAAATAAATTAGGAGGTCTCGTATGGTGCTTGACTTGGAATGGAAGTTCCAATCTTTCAAGCTTCTGGGTGATTTCTTTGATCAGTACTCCCCAAAACAGCGATGTTTTTCCTGAATGCTCTGGATCTTTAATAAGGTCAGACATTTGCTCTTCTATTTGCTCTGCTTCTTGCTCCACCCTTTTCTTCACAGATGTATTTTAAAATTTCCATATTCAGTTCTTTATCTGTCATCTGTGAAATACATGTTTCAAAATTTTCAACCTGAAAAGAAATGTTAGATTTTAGGTCTTCATCCCTGATCTGGTTTTGTGGTTGAAATGATTAGCTCAGGTAGATCTTCATCAAACATTTGTGCAATGGAATCTCCAAGATCTTCATTTTGAGGATACAGAATTCCATCCTCAATTTTTGATGCAGTTGGTACAAACAGCTTAGTTCATCCTCGTCAGAATCTGAATAATAGAAATCAAATCGAGACTTTGCCGGTTCGGGTTCCTGAACTGATACCTCTGGTTGTTGATACTGCTCAGCCTCCTCCTCTGTTAAGGTGTCATTGTGGATTTCTGGGTTCTCGAAGGCTTCATCAGTGTCATCTGAAACTGGTTCTTGAGGTATGATGTTCTGGTTTTCTATTAATGTCTGATCTGATCTGTCATTCTCTGCATGGATTCTGCGTTACTCTGAATTTGTGCATCGAATCGAGCTTCCTGTTCTTTGAACATGTGAATTAATTGATCTTCCTCGGATGGTTCTGGTTCTTGATAAGGATCGAAGGAAGATGGTGGATAAGATGGAAAATGTGATGGTTTCTGTGAAATATGTTGGCTCATCATACCATGAAGGATTCTGATAGTTCTGCCACCCTGAATTGTAGTTGTACTCGCAAAAATCGCTTGGGTGGTTAACATTACATATGTCACATCTCCACATTGAGTTCTGTTGAGCAAAAGTAGTATTACTTGGTTCTGGCATCCAGTGATAGTCATTGGTTGTACAACAGGCCTCAGAAAACCGGACTGTTGCTCCCAGATTTGGGGTGTATCTTCTTGTAAAGCTTGTGATTTTTCAATCTCCCAATAATGTTCCATTTTTTAATCACCTGAAAACAAAAGAAATAAAAATTACAAAATAAAAGAAAGAAAATTAGATATAAGTAAATTAGATAGTTTCAAAATTAACAACTCAAGAAAATTAAGTCCCCGGCAACGGCGCCAAAAACTTGACCCGCGTAAACACACACGTATAACGCAAGCGCACGTATCGTTCAAGTAGTATAAAAATATCGATCCCACGAGGACTTAATTCCTACTGTTGTTATTAATTATTGAATCTATTTATTTACAAATATCTAATTGATGTGAAGAGAATGATTGTTTGATTGTTTGAAAGTGGTTTACAAAATAAATAAATAAAAAGACAAAAGAAAATACTAAGGAAAATAACAAAAGACACAAAGATCTAGGGTCGTGAATCTTCAATATCATTTAAAAGATGAAGTGGTTATTTTATGTTTGTGTAATAAATCAGTTTACTAACCTGGAACACTAAATTATGCAAAAGCCTCTGTCGATGGTCAGACGCAATACCCAGTTTAACCCAATTGAACCATATGTCTATGTCAACCAAATTATCTGGATTTATTAAGTTTAAGTTCCAATTATGGCTACCCCCGCCCGACAGGTATATTCCTATCCTGTAAGGAAATCTATTAAAGGGTTATCTATCCTCAAGGAAGATCGTGGGTTATTAAGTCTAAGGATGAAATCTAAAATCCCTATGTCTAGTTCATTTAGATTTACCATATCAATCTTATTGGTGATCAGACAAAAGAAGCATTAAGCTTAAGACTTAATAAATAAACCTTTAAATTACCCAACTATAAAATAATCCCTTATAAACCGGTGATATTAAAAGTCATCACAACCTCAGAAAACTAACACATAACTACACATAACTAGGACTAGTAAAGTCATAAAGTAAAAGACATAAAGTAAAAAGCTGAAAATAAATTACAATAAAATAAAATGCTAAGGTAAAAGGAATTACTTATACTACTACTAATTTAGATATCTCCCATAAAATAATATATAAACTTGTGATAAATTAACCAACCGACCAGTCTGGCGGTATCCTGATTAAGTCAAATTAAGTCCAACCAGCCATTAAGGCGGAATCAAAATAATTTACCACCGACCAGTCTGGCGGTATCCGTGATTAGTCAGGTTAAAACCAGATTAAAATTAAATTACCAACCGACCAATATAGCGGTATTCCTTATTAAGTCAATATTTAAATAGTTAATATATTATTTTTAAGGGAGATTAATCTAAATAGCAATAGTAGAAGAATTACCTTTCACCCTAGCTGGGGAAGTTACACATCATGGTGAATAGTAAAAACTGTAAAAAGTAAAAAGTAAAAATTATTATTACAAAAAGTAATTAAAATTATTACAAAACTAAAAATTAAAAACTAAAAATAAAAAATAAAAATTCTAGAGAGAGAAACTCTCTCTGGAGAGAGAATTCAAGAGAGAGAGAGGTGTGTTGAAAACTGAAAATTCGCGGTCTATTTATAGCAAAATTTTTCACTGTTCCAGCGTCGCGACGCCAAGGACCTCAGCGTCGCGACGCTGGATTTGTCGACGTGGCACAATGAGAAGGCGACACGTCATCAGGGGCGGCTGACTGTTCACGCGACACGTGTCAAGGCGGCTAATTCTCAATTATTGTGATGACGTCATTGATGACGTCATGCTGACGCGGCGACGACGTGGCGATGACGTGGCGTGCGTGGCGCTGGCGTGTGTTGCAATTGTCGGCACAATAGGATTGCGACACGTGGCGACACATGTCAAGTTGTGATTGGCTGAGGCTGACGTGGCAAGTTGACTCGGTTGACCTGCTGACGTGGACGATGATGTGGCATGACACGTGGCAAGGTTGACTTGTTGACCGATGATGTGGCTGATGACGAGGCGACACCTGTCAAGTCTGAGTGTCGGCAGCATATGATGATGACATGTGGCACGGCGCATTTTAGCAGATCGGCTGTGATGGTGACACGTGGCACGGCGCATTTTAGCAAAGTCAAAACTTCTCAAATTGTTGACCGTTGACCTGGCGCATGTTAGCAGATCCGGCTCACGCTGGGCGTCGCGGCGCGCAGTTTTCCAGCGTCGCAACGCGCAGAAGACTAAAATATCCCTGTTGACGCATTTTTGTCCGGTTTTGCCCCAAATTGCCTCCAATGCTTTCCAACTTTATTTTATCTACAAAATAACACAAAACACATCAAAAACGTTCATAAAACTCAAGAAACTATACAAAATATTAAGTTAAATGAGTGGGAAACTAGTGATAAATATCACTTATCATGACCTAGTCATAATATCCTGATGGTTGCGCAACACTTAAGAGCACTAATACTGTATCCTGCGTGACATCATCTCCACTATGACTGAAGTGATACTTCCGTCTTGACATCAGACCCAATACACTACGACTCTCTGATAAACCCAGAAGTGGTGTACGCAGAACCAGTTAAAGCCCTGTACCACCAAGACCAAAGTCTATCGATTATCGTAAGTATTGCGCGATGTAAGTCTCAAGTTAAGACTATACTCACCTACTTAATTTCGGCCTCCCATAGACACATAGTCATAATACCAATGGGATTCCGAGGGGTCTATCCAGAGCGAAGCTGTTTCCCGTACCATCGGTGAAACACAACCTCCTATCGCACTTGCATAAGTATCCAATACTTAAATATATGAGAACTATGCGTTGTGGCCCTCACAACGAGCACAAGTGCAATACTAGCCTATTCCGCATTATCGATGTCCTGTCTCGATAATACTCCGGCTAGGGATATTTAATGATTAATCCTTCGTGGAACTGATACTGTCTCATATCATCTCAATCCAGGAACTAATCATATGGACCTCTCTTCATTTATACATCTATGGTGATCTAATCACAAATGATGAGAGTGCAATTTCCTTGTCACATAGTTAATTTGTACAACAACACCGTGACCTGTACAAATAGTGACGCTATGGGTCATATTATCCAACAATCTCCCACTTGGCACATAGCCAGTCACTCAAGTGTCTTACACTCGAACTATGTAGGTTTGCTCAAATTCCTGAGAAAAGTTTTTCGTCAGCGGATTTCGTAATTATCTTCTGTCGACGCGATTTATCGATCATCACATCGCCACGATGTATGATCCCAACGAATCAGATGAATATAGAAGTATATATCTGGATCGTCGATGAGACCATTAATTCTTTAGCCTGTGCTGACACCTAGCTCAGCCGCTAATAGAACTATATCTAATCTAATTAGATTTATTATTGATCCAAATGGCTTCTATTGCTGCCTCAGCTGCAGCAATAATCTGCATTTGTTGTTAATTCGGTAACAGTTATCTTGCTCAGAATATTTCCAACTTACTGTCCCGTTATTCAAACTTTATAGTACCGCAGTATTTACCGGTTTGGAAACTTGCAGCAGTGATCCTAGTCACTTCAAGTTCTCCTACTCCATAATTTAAGACATCATCTTTAGTTCTCTAAGATACTAATAGATGTCCTTAACTTCAATCCAATGACTATCACTTGGATTGTCCTGATTGTGACTCCATATGCTCAAAGCGTATGAGACACCATATCAAGTACATTTTAAATGTACAATTTCCCAGAGTGTTTAACAACTCCAAATCTATCCCAGTATCTTTATTCCTTGAATAAAGGTTGTTACTCCCCAGAATTCTACGGAGAATTTCTTATGAAAGCCAAGCTTTCACCGATTGCTTTATGGGATTTTCATTTCCAAGAAATGACATATTATCATTATTTTACAGGACATTCTGGCAGTGCACTCCCCTAACCCTTTTATATACACAAGAATCATTTCGTTTTGAATTAAATCATACTCCATTATGATTACATCAAAACGACAATTCCTAGAACCTATGCTTGCTTCAATCCAAACATGGATCGAATAACCTGCAAACCTTGTTTGCTTGTTATGGTACGATAAAACCGACAGGATGTTATAAACATCCTCTGAAAGGTTTCCTCTTCAGGAAAGCGATTTTTCGTTAAGCTGTCATATTTCATAAATAAAATACACAGCTTTAGCAAGCATTATCCAAATGGATTTACAATGGCAACAGGTAAAAGGTTTCGTCGGAATCAACACAATGTTGATAACTCTACCTTTTCTTTACAAGCCTAGCTTAGTACGTTGGTATGTTGCCTTCCATGTATGTCTCCTTGAAGACTTATAAAGTACCAATAGACACAATGCCTTATGGTACATCAACTAGTATCCAAACTGTTGATATACATGGAATCCATTTTGGACTCATGACACTTTGTCATAATAGGGAGTCGATACCTTGTATCACTACCTCATACGTAATCAGTTGGTGTACCTTAAAAGATTAACATCTTTATGAGGTGAGATCAGAAACCCATACCCCAGGTTGTTTTCTGACTCTCTCTGATCTACGCGGTTCTTGTGTACTCAAAGATTAATGGTATAGATTCATCATAGATGAACTATTTGTGTTCCATTAAGGACTTCGTTCGTGCCTTGAACAGTATTACTTACTTCCGATTTTCATCGAGTATCACTATCCTCCCACTGACCACTGCATATCGGTATTCCTCTCAGGAAAAACCGCATGGTGAGCAACAATCACATTGTTCTCATGTGAGATTTACAAGTACTATACTTATGGTTTCCTTTAGGATAACCATTTGGCACTTATCCAATTTAGGTTTTAGTTTGGTATTATCCAAACATATGCCTAGCATCCCAAATAGTCAGGAATGAGAAACCCGGTTTCTTTCCCGTTCATATCTAATATGTAATCTGTCAAAAAGATTATTATGGAACCTTATTCTAAATAAGTTATTGCACTGTTAAAACTTATCCGTTGAAGGAAATGGTAGCTCAGAGCGACTCATGATTAGCCTTATCATGTCTAACATGATTTGGTTAATCCGTTCGGAACACCGTCATTTGACGTGTTCCGGGAGGAGTCCTCATTTGAAAGAATACTATACTCTTTCAAGTATATAAGAAACTTATTGCTTAAGTATTTTCCATTACGGTCTTACCGTTACGATATAATACTATAGTCGATCTATTTGTCTATTTCGTGTCGAAACTCTAAGAGTTTCTGATTTGTGTTCTTCAAAAGAAAACACATAACCATAACGTGATGCCACATCCGTTAAGGTCACAAAATATTCATGTTCACATCTAGCCTAGCTAGATATGGGCCCACTAACTTCACCATGAATAGGGCTAACAGATCGGTGGCACTTACACTATTAGCAAGTAAACAGTGTTTTAGGTATTTTACCTAACAAACTAGATTCGTAGACTTTATTTGAACAGTCAAATCAGTCCTAGTATCCACTCTTCAAAAGTGTGGATATACGAGTCTTGTATAATTGTGTCCCAGACAACAATGCCACAAATAAGTCTCTATTGATCAAATCAATTTGAGCTATTTATTTGTCATTTTATATGTTTGAGATTTTAATTATATTCAAAATATAAATTCTGTTATTCACATCTAATGTGTTTATCTCAGTATCATCTTTATATAATGAAACACTTAATGTTCTAGAATATAAAGGTTTATCCACAATGGATTAAGCACTGATATAGAGATAATGTCTTCTAGTCAAACTAGTTACATTATAACAGTTCCTAATTTAAGTACACACCCGAAGGGTAGTTTCCTAAACTTAGGTATCTACGGTCGAAACAGCGACTTTCGTCCCGTTTCCGATTCGCAGAGCAATCTCAACTTGAAGTCAGTATCCTGCTCAAAGCAGATTCTGAACATCAATACATATATTTTATGTACCACACTAAGTATTTAAAATCTAATTTCAATACTAGCTGTGAATAACTAAGACAAACATTTTCAAAGTAAGAGCCTTGCCCTTTCTTTAATTCCTTCGTTTCTGTCTGCCATATCCAAATGGCAGTCACTTTGGGATATGTCAATTATCCTTTTCAATATTTCAGAAACCTTAGACCAAGCCTTGGGTTTTTAGAATATCGAAACGATGTGCACCTCGTGCTACATGCCCAATTGCAAACTTTGACTTTATCTCCTCTAGAATAGTCAATTAATTCTCCAAGAATTATAAATTGCAATTTTAATACTTTTTAAATCTAAAATTAGATTTATGACAAGTATTAAATTAAGCACTAAAGTCATCATCACATAAATCTTCCAAAGATTTTATGCTCTACTTATTTTGCTTAATTTTGGGCTTAAGGTATAATAAGTTATTTTATCAAATAAAGTAACCTATTATTTATTCCCAATTTGAAAATTAAATTATTTAAAATATTTTAATCCCAGATTATATTTTAAATATCCAACTTTTCAATTTTATCTTGATTACAATAGTCCAACTATTTAATCAATGATTAGTGGTACTATATATATTATAATGATTATAATAGTCCAACTATATAATCAAATATAATCCAAATTAATTAACCTCAATTACATTGATTACTATAATCAATTATAAAATCAACTGTAAACTGAAATTAATTAATTCAAATATATTGATTAATATAATCCAATTATATATAATCAAGTATAATACAGTCCAACTGTTTATTAAAACAACAATTTAAATATTAGTCCAACTAACATTTAATATTACGACGAAATAATTTGAATGAGCGCGTATGGCGAGTAATTGAACGAATATTGCAAATTCAATTCTTGCCTCCCACTATTTTTCGTCGAGCCTCTAACCCTCTGTCGAGTACTCGAGAAACCGTGTTTCCTAGTGGGCTAGGATCCCGTTAAATATCACACAATCTTGACTTTGGCCAACAAATTATATGATAATTAACTAGGTAGATCTCTAAGATCAATTGGATCCAATCCAATTCCTAGATCCAGTAGGTGGACATCCAAGTCCCAAACATATATCTTATATATGCCTATACATCGAATGTATACCCTAACCTTTTTCCTCTGAATCAACTAGGCCTTGGCTTTGGCACAACAAACCTAGTGATCCCAGTCAAGCGCGGACCCATTGACATGGAAGCTTCGTAATCAATGTCAATGGACAAGAAGTGGTCTTGACTTTGGCCAACAAACCACAACTTGGACACGACACCGATATGAAACAAAGCCTCGTGATTCTAACACATCTTCGACGGACAATGGCTTGACTTTGGCCAACAACCCCTGCCAATCTCGGATCTTGAGTAAGAATCACTAATGGAAGGAAAATAAACGCTTGATATTTAACGAGGGTTTTTCGCGTGCTGCAATTGGCTACCAATTTATTATCTTTGTTAAGGTCTCAACATCATACACCCTTAAACATGCATTCCAAACACATAATAAACCGCATATGATAAAATAATAATGATATGTGGATGGATATTTTACACATTGATCCTAGATCAAATCTCTCACTTTCTCTCTCCCGCTAGCACAAATATTTCTTCTACCCGTTTAACTACACTTCTAAAGAAACCTCATTTACATTGAGGGGAATAGGTGAGAAGAGAATACAAAGAATAGGAGGTGATAGGCTGGACACGCAGTCCAATTAAAAAATAAATCAAATTTATTACAACAATTTCTAAAATTGCCCCACCCATCTAATATCCATCCGATATACATTATTCATGCATCACAACCATGTATTCACTCAAGCATGTTATCAATCAATCTAATCTAATTAATTAATCTTGATAATTAGTGATCATCCAATGTTCAAACAACGATTTGATTTTGTTCGAGTCAAACTCGTTTTGCGAATAAGTACTTAAAGTACTAATTCCATGATTAAATTAAACTACATAATTAAATCCAATTTAATATGTATTTAATACTAATCCACTATTTAATTCCAAATTAAATATTACACTTTATTAAACCTTTACGACTTAAATTCCAAATTTAATCGTACGCGTCTCAAATACCGATTAATATCCAATATTAATTTAATTAAAGTCCGATGGGCTTTTAATTAATTTCTTCAAGGCTTGGACTTTTTGTCAACTCGGGTCAAATCGAATAACCAAAATCCAATTCGGGAGTTACCCCATAAGCCCATAAATTAATTTAGGCCCAATTAAACGTTAAGGTTCATTAGTCGCATTTGGGCCTTTTGGAAGCGGTTTTGGGCCTAATTGGATCCAACCAATTTTGGCCTAAACCAACTTTGTACAACAAAGTCCAATAAACCCAATAACAACTTTAAAAGCCCAAATCCAATTTAAAGGCCCAATAATTTAATTCCAAAAATTCCAAATTTCCCAATAAATTACCTAAAGTGTATAGCATTATTAATTACCCAAATCAAAGTTTCCAAAACACTAATTTGTCCAATTAATCATGCTTATCATCAATTAATCATATCCAACATAATTTGATCAAAATCAAACCCAATTTCATGCTTCAAGTGTCTCGTCCAAAGAGGGAATTATGCCCAAATCAAATTCAATCCAATTGAACCAAATTAAACATAAATTCAACATCCCCAAATGATTTCCAAGTCATCCAATGAACAAAAATCAAAAATCCAAGACATTAGGGCACTTGCCAAATTCGGCCAACATTAGTAATTTGGGGAAAATTGTTCCAAACTAATTTTCAACAAATTGATCCAATCAATCCTCAATTAAATATACTTTAAGGCATTCTAAATCATCCAATTTGATTAAACATGCTCAAAATCATTTACCCAAATTAAAGTTTTGGCCAACAATAAGCAAATTGGGGAAAATCAATCTAATTAATTTTTCATCAAATTGATTACATATAACTCTAAGTTATTCATATACAAGCATTCTAAAAACAACATTTGTCAAAATCATGCTTAAATCAAAAAGCCCCAAATTTTGCTAAGAACCCTAAATTCGTTTTTTATGCACAAATGGCTCAAGATACCATTGTTGAGTTTCAATCAAGTCCCAAGGATCAAAAAATCATGCATAAAAACGAGTTGAATACAACCAAATGAGGTGCGGAAAAACTCACCATGGATCGGTAGAGATGCAACGAAGATGGACCAAATTCGCACTTCATGTTTCTCCGCCTCCCTCCAAGCTCGGCAATGGCAGTGAACTGCAGCTAGCTCCATTTTCGCTTTGGGTGGTCCTCCATTGATGCTCCAAGCTCCAAGCTTCACAAGGTGATTCCTTGCTCACGAAATCACTTCCCTAACACCTTTGTATTCCTCCATGAGTGTGCTAGCACATAGATCTTGCAACAAGATCATTTGTTTCTCCTTCATTGATCGGTCAAACCAAAAAAAATAGAAGGGGAAATTGGTCCAAGACCGAGAGAGAAGAAAATGAAGTTTTGGCTCCAAAATGAGCAAAAAAAAACGTGTACAGAGGAGAGAGAGGAGGGAAAAGAAAAAGTAATAATTTTATTGATTTATTTTCCAAAAATAAATAAACATATATACCAAAATCTTTTTCCAAAAGCAAAGCATTAAATGCTTGTCAATCAACACAAATCAACTCACATCAATCACTCAAATGTCACATCACTCAAAGTGACATGTGATTTGACGCTTGATGTGACTTGTGATTTGACGCTTGATTTGACTTGCGTGCCGCACTCGAATTCAAAATGCGAATGCGCTCGCAAACATCCCGGGCTCGGGTTCGTTAATTCCAAATTAACAAATTTTGTTCCGTTTGTTCGTCGTAATTAAATGATTACGCCTAGCGAATTCACTATTCACATCGCTAACGAATTAATTCTAAATTAATTCATTCGCCCGAATTAAAATCTAATTTCAATTCCGCGTAGGAATCTAATTTCGTTATAATATATCGAATATATTAATTTATCGATTAATTCCAAATTAATCATTCTCTCTCTTTAACGATATTTCATCCGAGATAAAAAATCTCCGTAATTAATCCCAGATTAATTTTCTCTCTCATCGAATTAATCCCAGATTAATTAAAGTGCGAGTCATACGTCATCGTGAATCTTCAGGAACCGACCCATGAGATCTCCGGATATGTTGGCAGTAAATACGGTCGTCGGACTATCCGAACACGTAAGTATCGCGTACTACGTTTATACCGATTTACAAGAGAAGGTTGGCTTCTAGCAAAGCGCCATGGCTACCCAATTCTCCAGAAATATTCTTACAGGAATATATAGATCTGTATCAAGCGTAGTATACCAAGTATTGTGTATATCGGCCCAGTAACGGATAGTCACGTGCTAGGGCTGGGGCTGGATAAGTGTCTGCCCCGTCCGAAGCACATGTCGGATGTCTGGTAACTAGTCTCTATAATCGGATATGCATGACCTAATCATAATATCGCGATGGTTGCGCAACACTTAAAAACACTAATACCGTATCCTGCGTGACATCATCTCCGCTATGACTGAAGTGATACTTCCGTCTGGACATCACACCCAATACACTACGACTCTCTGATAAACCTAGAAGTGGTGTACACAGAACCGGTTAAAGCCCTGTACCACCAAGACCAAAGTCTATCGATTATCATAAGTATTAGCGAAGTAAGTCTCAGGTTAAACTATACACACCTACCTACCTTGATTTCGGTCCTCCCATAGACCATAGTCATAATACCAATGGGATTCCGAGGGGTTCTCCAGAGCGAAGCTGTTTCCCGTCCCACCATCGGTGAAACACGACCTCTTATCGCACTTGCATAAGTATCCAATACTTAAATATATGAGAACTATGCCATTGTGCCCTCACAAACGCGCACAAGTGCAATACTAGCCTATTTCGTATTATCGATGTCATGTCTCGTATACTACTCCGGCTAGGGATATTTAATGATTAATCCTTCGTGGACTGATACTGTCTCATATCATCTCAATCCAGGAACTAATCATATGGACCTCTCTTCATTATACATCTATGGTGATCTAATCACAAATGATGAGAGTGCAATTTCCTTGTCACATAGTTAATTTGTACAACACATCGTGACCTGTACAAATAGTGACGCTATGGGTCATATTATCCAACAAGGTGTACTTATTAAAGTTTTAAGCTTGATGGGTCTTGTTAATTGGCCACTAATAACATTGTTATGGTAAACTTAAAATAATCTTGAGACAATAAATTTTATGTTTCTGCCTTAGACTTAATAGCCCACGATCTTCCTTGAGGATAGATAACCCTTTAATAGATTTCCTTACAGGATAGACATATACCTTTCGAGCGGGGGTAACCACAATTGTAACTTGATCTTAATGAATCCAGGTAATTTGGTTAACATAGACATATAGTTTAATTGGATTACACTAGGTATGTGCAGTTGACCATCGTCAGAGGATTTTGCATAATTTCGTGTTCCAGGTTAGTAAACCAATATATTACACAAACATAAAATAACAACTTCATTTTTTAAAAAAAAGATATTGGAAGGATTCACAACCCTGGTTTTATAAATTGTAATTTTCCTCAACTTCTTTTTGCGTCATTTTTTTATATATTTATTTTAAGTTTAAAAATCAACACCCAATCAATCAATAAATCCATTAGATACTCATAAAAAAATTTGATTTCATAAAGTAATAGCTGTTATTAAGTCCTCACGGGGATCGATACTTTTTATACAACTTGAATGATACGTGCGCTTGCATTATACACCTGTGATTACGCCGGTCAACCACCACTTTGGGACCCAGCAGATAAGAATGGAATTTATCAAAAGCGGACACAACTACAAGCAACTCTTTTTCAGTGGTTGTGTAGTTGAGTTGAGCTTCATTCAGAGTTCTGCTGTAGTAGTAAATGGCATGGAAAATCATTGCTTTGCATTGTCCCAAAAACTGCACCTACAGCAAAATCACTTCATCACACATCACCTCAAATAGAAGGGTTTAGTCTAGTGCTACAATGATGGGAGCAGAAACAAGCTACTATTTGATAAATATTACACAAAGGTTTAGCAATCTTGGAAAAGTCTTTGATAAATCTCGTTTAAAAACATGCATGTCCAAGAAAGCTCTGAATCCCTTTTACAAATATTAGTGGAGGTAATTTTTCAATTGTCTCGATCTTTACTTTGTCTACCTGTGGGAAAACAGAAACTGGGCGACGCATGCTATCCTAGGCTCGCGGCCTAGTTGGGAGTATGGAGTAGCCTGCGGGGGACTAAACCGGAGAGTAATGGAGTCGCCACCCGGTGTGAACCGGGAAAATGAGATTTAAGGACGCACTCACCCATTGCAAGGGAATACCTCAAACCGTTGGGTTCGAAATGGTCCCTTACTTATGTCACTTGTAATAAGGATTTATGTAATAATTCAATCACTCTTAAGTAACACTTATTCCTAAGAGTATCAGGCTTCTAAATTCACGTGTCTAAAATAAAAACTTACACCTAAATTTACATATATTTCACATCTAAGATTGCATGCTTGAAAGTACATCAAAGTAGCAACGAACATACAACTTCATTGGCAATCATGTTCACGAAAACACAAGCATACATACTAACCATACAAGCGTACATGTGAGCACTCTTCCAAGTGGTACGTGGAATTGTATCCCAAGTACAGACCGCACTACCGTCCATTCGGAATCGGCTACGAAATTTATGTCTGGGTTTCCATCCGATATACCGCAAGAAATAATACTCAAAAGTCATCATGACATAGGTATATGAATTATAATGTGTTAAACCGAGACTAAGGTAAATGATACAACCAATGGAATAAACATGCTTTCATTATGATGTGTACAAAGATAAGAATGACTATATGGAGTTTCATAAGAAAAATCACCTAAGAAACAATTATACATGGCATGTGATGAAAATGTCTCAGTTCAGTGTGTTCGCATTCGTGTAGCGTTCGTAAACGCGTTCGAACGGTAAACAGAAGGTTCGTGTTCATATAGCGTTTGATAACGCGTTCGAATGAGACCAGACAGAAAACATGCGTTCGTGCGGCGTCCTGAAACGCGTTCGAACGGGGTTACAGCAGTGACCTCCAAAATGCAGTAAATAATACGATGTATATATGGACGGATGAACATATGATATCTAATAAACAATAGCGGGCTAAGAGCGTGGTAAAGCATCCTGGTAAAGGATTTTAACCCCTCCAATTAGGGGACCTTTCATCGCACTTACTAAGCCCATGCGCAATCAACACAACACATATATGAAAAGTAAAGAACATGATATCGTGCTTTGTATACCCGATTAGACACATCTTACATCCAACCGAGTATACATCAATCGGCACGGCAAAGCATCGTGGTAAAGGATTTTAACCCCTCCAATTAGGGGACCTTTCATCGCACTTACTAAGCCCGTGCACTCAATTGCATCATTCATACAAAAATAAAGACAATCACATCAAACTTAGTATGCCCGATTGAACATATCTTGCATTCAACCGAACACACATCAATCGATGAGGGAAAGCATCGTGGTGAAGGATTTTAACCCCTCCAATTAGGGGACCTTTCATCGCACTTACTAAGCCCGTCCACTCGATTGCATCATGCATACAAATCACGTGCGGAATTCAAATGACGAAAAAAAAGAAAAAATCAAAGTAATATAAAACAAAAGAAAGTGTCGTTTACTAAAGTGGTACGTGGAGTTGTATCCCGAGTACAGATCATACTACCGTCCATTCGGAATCGGCTATGAAATTTATGTCCGGATTTCCATCCGATATACCGCGAGAGTTGACACATCTTTCTTTTTATTCCAAAGCCACAACATACATTATTCCACAATACATACATTTTCATTTATTCAAGGGCCACAATCATGCATCAATAGACGACTCTCATGCGATGAAAATAAATAAAACAATTAAAAGATAGATGAAAGTAAATAGGAAAAGTACCCTAGTTCTAACCATTTTCGCCGACTTTCGTACTCGCGTTCCACAGAAATCGGAAGGGTAAAGCTCCTTTACTTCTCCGGTTCACTGGTTAAGCGTCTTAACTCAATGTTTTGCTGTTTTGTTCGCTGTTTGGCCTCCGTTTTGCTGCTGTTTCTTCTGTATTTTCTGCTCACCGTTCAGGTCACGGTTTTGAAGTTTCCACGGACTGTTTCGAGTGTTTTTTGTGGGTTTTAGGTGCCGTCTTGCGTGAGTATTTTAAGGATTATAAGTGCAGTTTTTATGTTATTGTTTTAAGGATTTTAGGGACTGTTTTAAGAGGATTTTGCTGCTATTTTGGGGGTGATTTGGGTTGCTGTTTTTGGTGGAAAGGGGACGCTGTTTGGAGGTATATTTTCGATGGTGGAGGGGCTTGCTGTATGGGGGAAATTTTCGGTGATGTGTGGAGGTTTAGGGGCTGCTATTTTCGGCTATGGAGTGGGGGAGATGAAGAGAATGTTTGTGTTTTTCTTCTTGCTATTGCCGTGAGTGGCTAGGCTCTTTTTGTTGTGATTTTCGTGTAAGTGTTGTGTATGAGCTAGGGGAGTGCATGTCTTGGTCAGGGTTTGTTTATATAGAGGGGCTAGGGCTTCACCTTGTCTCACAATGAGGGATTTTATTTGGTGTTGAGCAAGGAATGTCAAAGATTGAGGGGGGGACAATCATGGCTAGATTAGGAATACAAATATTTAATTGGTTATGATTGATTTTAATTAGGCATGATATTTGTTAAGTTTGGAATATGATATATTTGATTTATCTTTATTAGGTATGCAATTTCTTTAATTTGTGTAAGTATTTTATTATTTTGGTAGGTGATCATTTACATTTTATTTGTTTTATTTAATTTGTAAATAATTTTCTAGATTTGTTTTAATTTCATCATGTGTTAAATATGTATTTATTTAATTTGGATGTGTTTTTAGTGGGCTTGGGCTAGGCTAGGGTGTATGTGGGCTAAATGGGCTCGGGTCATGAGGCTAACTGCAAAACCAGAAATACCGACACCGTTCGAACGCCAATTCAAACGCGACACGAACGCCCGCATTCTGCCTGACGTTCGAACGCAGCACGAACGAAAACAGTGAACATGTGAAACGACTCTGATAGCATACTCATTCTGAATTTCCCCTTATGATATCCGTTTCTCGCGACTTCCGTGACTTAAAAGGTAGTGCCTCCAACTGAGACTCATCATTGGGTTTCACATGCAAAAATGCAATGCCTACAGTCGCCCCCATTTTGATGGGACTTGTGCAGTGTGTGACATTGAACAATCCTATCAAAGTTATGCAACACATTTTCACTTACCTGGCTCGTCTGCTGCCTCGAGCTAAGTTGGTGCTGCAGTGGACCTCGATCCTGGGACGCATCCCAATAACTGCATCTGACAACGGGGTACCTCGACCCTAGGCACCTCGACCCAATACTGCTGACGATAGGGACCTCGCCCTAAAACTGATGATGTAGTGGGCACCTCGACCCTGGGACGAATCCCGGAACTACAACCGACAATGGGGGGCACCTCGACCCTGGGCACCTCGACCCAACACCACTGACAATAGGGACCTAGCCCTCAAACTGATGATGTAGTGGGCACCTCGACCCTGGGACGCATCCCGGAACAACAACCGACAACATGGGAACCTCGACCCTGGGCACCTCGACCCAACACCGCTGACAAAAGTGGGCCTCGCCCGTAAGCTGATACCAATGTGGGTCTCGCCCTAAACTGTTGCTGATGTAGGGGCTCACCCCCGGATTGATACTGATGTGGGCTTTGCCCCTTGGGACTTATTCAAAACTGGAACTGCGTTGACGCTGTTTGGCACATTCTTGTCACTTTCTCTTTTCTTCGAAACTGCGAACAAAAAACAAAAACAAATACGGAAAGAATGCAATGTTACGTGTATGCATGAATGATTTTCCTACTCCGTTGGTTTAGGTCTTCTGCCAATTCCCTTGGTGACTGCTCGATCCTTTCTCCCACAGGCAAAGTACTGCTTCAATCTGTCCACGTTGATCGGCTCGGTGAACTCGTTTCCTTCCAAGTCTGATAACTTCACTGCCCCATTTCCCATTACCTTCTGCACTATGTAAGGTCATTCCCAGTTAGGTCTGAATTTTCCTCTCAGGTCTGTCGTCGACGGCCTCGACTGCTTAAGTACCAAATCACCTTTTCTGATCTTGGTGGGGCGTATTTTCTTGTTGAATGCTCGGCCTAGTCTCTTCTGAAACAACTGCATGTGGTATAAAGACTTCGTTCTCTTCTCATCCAATAGTGCTAACTGATCAAACCTCTGTGCGGCCCAATCCTGTTCTGGTAATTCTGACTCTGCTAATACCCTCATGGACTGTATTTCCACTTCTACTGGCAATACTGCTTCCATTCCATAGACCAAAGAGTAAGGTGTGGCCCATGTTGCTGTTCTTACTGATGTTCTGTACCCCCACAAAGCATACGGTAATCTCTCGGCCCAATCTCTGTAATTCTCTGTCATCTTGGCTAAAATCGTCTTTATAGTCTTGTTGGCTGCCTCAACTGCCCCATTTGCCTGCGGTTTGTACGGTGATGACTTGTGGTGGCCTATCCCGTACCTCTGTAAGATTGCCCTTGTCTCTCCTTGAAACTGAACTCCGTTGTCCATCACTACATGATGCGGCATACCATACCGACAAATGAGGTTCCGAGCTATAAACTTTGCCATCTGTTTTGCTGTAACATTACGGAATGATTCGGCTTCCACCCATTTCGAGAAGTAATCTACTGCCACTACTATGAAGCGATGCCCATTCGATGCATTCGGTCGAATTTCCCTAATCATGTCAATCCCCCATTCTGAGAAAGGCCATGGCTCTGGCAACCCGTGCAACTCTGTGTGCGGTAAGTGATTCAAATTACCATGTGCTTGGCAGTCATGACAGTGCTTCACCATCTTCGCGCAGTCTGTTTCCATGGTTGACCAATAAAAACCTTGTCTCACTATCTTTCGGGATAGATTCAACCCGTTCATGTGCGGACCACATACCCTAGCGTGTATTTCTTCCATTACATGCTGGGCTTCTTCCTTTCTCAAACACTTCAACTGAATAATGTTTGCTTGCCTCTTGTACAGTTCCATTTTCAATGTCACAAACTGGGAAGCCAACTTCTGGATAACTATTCTGTCTTTTCTGCCTGCCCCTTCCGGGAGTTCACCATGTTCCAGATACCTCTGAATGTCATAATACCAAGGTTTACCATCATCGACCTCAACTTCCAGAATTCTTTCTATCTCATAAATAGGTTTGCTCGCTGTTGCTAGTACCAACGGTCTCATCACTAACTTTTCTGGATTTTCCCAAGTTGCTGCAAGTGTAGCCAATGCATCTGCCATCTAATTCTCTTCTCTCGGAAAGTACTGAAACTTACACTCGGGGATAACCTGTGCCAACTTCCTGAGGTAGAAAAGGTAAGGTTTGAACCGTTATTCTTTCAATTCCCATTCTCCTCGCATCTGCTGGACTACCAACATATAATCTCCGTAGACTTCCACACTCCCGGCCTTTAAGGCTAACAATGCTGTCAAACCAAAAGCACATGCTTCATACTCGGCCATGTTATTAGTCACTCTGAATGTCAACCTCTTGACCAAAGGCAAAGTTTCTCCTTCGGGGGTCACTATCACGATCCCAATTCTAGCTCCCTTGTAATTCACTGCTCCGTCAAAATACATCTTCCATATCTGAATTGTTATTGCTTGGATCTCTTCATCTGGAAATTCAAACTTATACTGATCCCTCTCAACATGTTGCAATGCCAGAAACTCTGCTACTGCTCGCCCTTTGATCACTTTGGAGGTGAGATACTCAATGTCGAACTCTGTCAGCAATACCAACCATCTGCCCAATTTTCCCACTAGTGAAGGCACCGAATGAAGATATTTCAGAGGATTTTCCTTTGCCACTACCTGGATCTTGTAAGACTGGAAATAATGTCGTAACTTTCTGGAAGCCCATACCACTGCAAGACAGATCTTCTCAACTTTCTGATATCGAGCCTCATACAGGAGCATCTTCTTACTCAGATAGTAAAATGCATGTTCTACCCCTGTCTCATCTGCCTGTACCATCATAGCCCTCAATGCTTCTGATTCTATAGCCAAATACAATACTAACGGTCTGCCCGGTCTCGGAGGTTTCAATACAAGAGGCTTTACCAAGTACTCTCTGATTTTATCGAAGGCTGTCTGAAACTGTTCATTCCATCTCACTGACTGATCTTTTATCAATAGTTTGAAGATAGGTTCACATACTGACATTAACTTGGAGATGAACCGACTAATGTACTGAATTTTTCCCAAGAATGCTCTGAGTTCTTTTTCTATCTTCGGTGCTGGCATTTCTGTGATTGCCCTGATCTTTTCGGAGTCTACCTCTATTCCGCCCATTCCTACTGTATGACCAAGCAATTTCCCTGATGTCACCCCAAACACACATTTCTTGGGATTTAGCCGCATGTTGTATCTGTCAACTCTCTGAAGGAACCTTTCCAGTGCTTCAATATGCCCACCCTTGTCTATGATTTCACCATCATGTCATCTACATACACCTCAATCTCTTTGTGCATCAATTCTTGGAAAAGTGTAGTGGCCATCCGCTGATAAGTAGCTCCCGCATTCTTAAGCCCAAATGGAATTACCTTGTAACAATAAGTACCCCACTCGGTAACAAATGCAGTCTTGTGTTTATCTTCCTCAGCCATGAAGACCTGATTGTAACCTGAAAACCCATCTGCAAATGAATACCTAGCAGATAAAGCCGCACTATCAACCAGAACATCTATATGCGGCAGAGGAAAATCATCTTTCGGACAAGCCTTGTTGAGATCTCTGTAGTCTACACACATTCTGACCTTCCCGTCTTTCTTTGGCACCGGCACTATATTAGCCAACCACTCAGGATACTTTACTACTTCCAAGAACCTCACATCTATCTGTTTCTTAACTTCCTCTCTGACTTTCTCAGCCCATTCCGGTCTCATCCGTCGGAGTTTCTGTTTTACTGGCCTCATATTCGGATAAGTTGGTATTGTGTGTTGGGCAATGTTTCTATCTACCCCAGGCATATCCTCATAGGACCAACCAAACACTTTGGCATATCTGACAAACACTTCTTCAAGTTTCTTCCCCTCTTCGGGGGTTACTTCACTTGCAATCAGAATTTCCTTGGGGTTCTCAAGTGTACCCAAGTTAAATGCAGTAGTTCTGGCTTAACTGATGTCAAATATGATTGATTCGTGCAGAGTAAATGGAAATGACTCAGGCAAGTAAGCAAAAGAGATGTCTTTATTATTGGATAATGCAGAAGTACATTCAAACAAATCAGGAAGGTAAATGTCTTCATCATCTATAGACACTTCTTCCTCTGCAATCAGGTCTTCATCAGACTTTTTGTCCTCTCCCAGAGTTAGGCTCTCCAACTTCATCAATTCTTCTTCCCAATTCTCTGCTTCCACAGCTTTTTAGTCAGCGGTTTCTCACCTAACAAATCCTGGAAGATCTCAAACCCAGGCACCATAATCCCATTAACTTCCACAGGTTCAGGCTCCCCTTGATATCCTGAAGCTTTCACAAAACATTCCATCAGTTTCAGGCCCTTTTTCTTGACCTTCGGCTTTTTTGTACCCCAAACCTTTCCGAGTGGTATGTCCTCTGAAATCTGGAAACTTTGAACCTTCACCCGGTTCAAACATCATCTTTTTCATGATCCTAGCCACCCTAGGATCCACCCATTCCTCAAAAGTAGCTAACACCTGAAACCTTATGAAAGGTTGTATCTCCAAGGCAGCCACGACATTATCTACCTCAGCTCGGATAGTAACAACTTCTCCCTCATATGGGAACTTGATCATCTGATGCAAATTGGAAGGAACACCCCCAAGTTTGTGAAACCAAGGCCTTCCCAACAACAAGGCAAAAGTGGCTGGGATGTCCAGTATTGTAAACTCAACTTCATCTTCAATAGGGCCTACCTTGACCATAGCCACAAAAGTACCCTCAACTCCCCTTTTACTGTCATCATAAGCCTTAATAGTAATGCTGGAGGGGTCCAAGTCTATTGCCTTCATACCCAATCTCGCCAGAATTTTCAACGGGCACACATTGATGGACGAACCGTCATCCACCATCACACATGAAGTTTTCTTGCCCCTCACTTCGGCCCTGATAAATATTGGCCTATTATGATTTCTCCACTCCGTCGGGAGTTCATCCTCAGAAAAAGATATCTGCAAAGCTTCTTTCTGAACTGACCCAACAAACATTGCAGAGTTGGCGTCTTGCGGTACTATAATCTTGCTCAAGGCCTCAACCATGGCCTGCCTATGTTCTCGAGATGCACATAACAGTTCCCAGATACTCACTTGTGCTCTAGTCTTCCTCAATTGCCTCAGCACTATATCCCCCTCAGTATTTTCTGCAGTCTCAACCACTTTCCTACCATCTGTCAAAACTTCCTTACCCTTTTCTGCCATATCATTGTAAAAACGACCATTGCGCGTCATTCCCCTTACTTCTTCCTCATCACTGCTAGAGAAATCAAGCCAAAAGCTTTTCCCCTGCTCTGTCTCATCCTCACTAGTAGTATCCTAGATTCCAAGGCAAAAGGCTTGAGGGTGAAAGGATTTTAGGACAAGGTCTTCTAGGAGGCCAGAATTGATCATATAGGCTGGTGGTGGTACGGCACGATAATTGGGTAAGGGGTTTCTGTGTGTGTTAGGCTATTCTGTTTCTGGGTTAGGTATTTTCTTCGAGTCTATCAGGTCTTAGATTTTATGGCGGAGTCTGGCGCAATTGTCGGTGTCATGGCCCTTTTGTTGGTGAAAGTGACAGTAAAGGCTTAGGTTATAATGTGGTGGTGGGGGATTGGGAAATGGTTTGGCTTCTAGGGGTGATAGAAGTCTTTGTCTCTTCAACTTCTCCAATACCTTGGACAAGGGCCTACCCAAGTTGGAGAATCTACGGTTCCTGATAGGGGCAATCTCAGCAGAAACGGTCTTTGTTCCCGATGTTCTTCCAATGGGCCTCCTGTTCAGACCATAGAATTTTCTATTCTCGGCCTCTTCTTCCTCAATATCCAAGACAGTTTCCCTCAACTACCAAAAATCAGTAATCATGGAGGTCATCCTCCTTAGCTTTCCATAGATGGAGGGCTTGGTGCCCTTGATGATCATTTTAATCCGGTCCTTCTCCGAGGGCCTAGTGTACATTTTCAACAACTGACCCCTCCATCGGTCCACGTACTCCTTAAAACTCTCCTCCGATTTCTGCTTAACATTCTCCAGATTGCGGAGTGACAGATCAATCTCTAGGTCAGTGACATACTGCTTCAGGAAAGCATTAGCCAACTCTCTCCAATCTTCCTTCACTTTCTTCTCCAAACTATGGTACCACACCACAGGAGCTCCATCGAGCGACATTCCAAACATTTTCTGCACTTGGCGCTGAGATAGGCCAACTGAACTCATGACTGATACAAACTGTCGGAGATGCACCATCGGATCCCCATTCCCGTTAAACTTAGCCATATCAGGCATCTTGAACTGTGCCGGCAACTACTCTTCGAAAGTCAGCGTGTCATAATCCAGCAAATCCTCATTCTTACCCCTCATCTCGCGGGTAACTGACTCAACCTGATCCCGGAGCTTCTGTAACTCTGCCTGAGACCCAGATACTCTGCCTGCTGCATACTCTGTCATATCATCATCAAGAGTGGGGATATCATCCCCCAATCTGTTCAGAGGTTCCTCTTGTCTCATATCCCCAGAACTACCCCCAGCACGAGACCCGGCTATGCCAGCCACAACAGTAGTCAAAGCCTGTAATTGTTCAGTGAGTTTGGCGAGACAATACTCTAACTGATCCATACGGGACACCTCATTATCGGATTCACTCATACTTGTTCTTTTAGTGAGTCTTGTCCCTTCTCTAACCCAAACGGTATCTATGCTGTCTTTTTGAGACATAGATGGTGTTAACATGATATATGTATGCATGAGGCGCATGAGATGCATGTAACATATATAACATACTAAATCAATTAAGACTTTCAAACAAATCGGCCCGTTATCATTTTAGAATCTTTCGGGTTAATTGTCATAGGAGTGAACCCATCCCAGCTTAAATGGCCCAACGAGTTCACATCTCATGACAAGGAGCCCAACTAAATCCAAATGGTAATGTTCCGAACACAAGAATAAAGTGGCCCATCAACATTCAGACGTCTTTGGCCCAAACGTCATGAAATACGTTCTTGTCCCAGTTTAAATGGCCCAACAAGCTCAGATCCCATGACAAGTGGTCCAAATGGGTCCAAACGATGATGTTCCCAAACACAAGCATAGAAGAAAGATAATACAAACATAACGTAATAATTTCTACATAATGGCCCATCAATATTTCAGAAGCTTTGGGCCTAATAGTCATAAGGTACGAACTCGCCCCAGTTTAAATGGTCCAGCAAGTCCGCATTTCTGACAATAGTCCCACTACATCAAAATGAGGATGGTCCACAAGCACATACTCAAGGAAATAATTGTTACTTTAGCCATACAAACCCGGTCTATGGGTGGTTTCGTAAGAGTATATATAAAGGCTCTCATCGGCGAAGGATGGCCCACAACTAGGTCTTCCCAATCAAGGGTTCGAGCAACCAAGTGAGCGCACCCTTTTTTATATACTAAGGTACGTGCCAATGAGCTATGGTGTGTGGCGGACTGTCAAATGGATTTCCCGTTGTAGATTCCCCATAGTGAAGGTGGAGCGAGGCTCACATAAATACCCAAGCCTCTTAGGCTCTTATCGCTTGGTGTCAGGAATAAACAACGAGTCCTCCAAATTAGTCCATCACAATAGGCTACGAGTAGATGGCTATCTAGGTGCCTTCACAGCTTTTCCTTCTAGAAAGGTAGTGAATGAAGGAAGACGCCAAACCATTACCTAGCCTCAAAATGCCTTTGATTAAACCCCAATTTTATCCATTATAGACACGGTCAATTAAAACATAAATAAAAACATTATAAGACATTATTTCGGTGCCGATTCTCTATCCCTGGTGGAGTCGCCAGACTATGGGAACAAAGAAACTGGGCGACGCATGCTGTCCTAGGCTCGCGGCCTAGTTGGGAGTACGGAGTAGCCCGCGGGGGACTAAACCGGAGAGTAATGAAGTCGCCACCCGGTGTGAACCGGGAAAATGAGATTTAAGGCCGCACTCACCCCTCGCAAGGGAAGACCTCAAACCGTTGGGTTCTGAATGGTCCCTTACTTATGTCACTTGTAATAAAAGGATTTATGTAATAATTCAATCATGCTTAAGTAACACTTATTCCCAAGAGTATCATGCTTCTAAATTCACATGTCTAAAATAAAAACTTACACCTAAATTTACATATATTTCACATCTAAGATTGCATGCTTGAAAGTACATCAAAGTAGCAACGAACATACAACTTCATTGGCATATCATGTTCACGAAAACACAAGCATACATACTAACTGTACAAGTGTACATGTGAGCACTCTTCCAAGTGGTACGTGGAATTGTATCCCAATTACAGACCGTACTACCGTCTATTCGGAATCGGCTACGGAATTTATGTATGGGTTTCCATCCGATACCACAAGAAATAATACTCAAAAGTCATCATGACATAGGTATATGAATTATAATTTGTTAAACCGAGACTAAGGTAAATGATGCAACCAATTGAATAAACATACTTTTCATTACGATGTGTACAAAGATAAGAATGACTATATGGAGTTTCATAAGAAAAATCACCTAAGAAACAATTATACATGGCATGTGATGAAAATGTCTCAGTTCAGTATGTTTGCGTTCGTGTAGCATTCATAAACGCATTCGAACGGTAAACACAAGGTTCGTGTTCGTATAGCGTTTGATAACGCGTTCGAACGAGACCAGACAGAAAACATGCGTTCGTGCGGCGTCTTGAAACGCGTTCGAACGGGGTTACAGCAGTGACCTCCAAAATACAGTAAATAATACGACGTATACATGGACGGATGAACATATGACATCTAATAAACAATAGCGGGCTAAGAGCGCGACAAAGCATCGTGGTAAAGGATTTTAACCCCTCCAATTGAGGGACCTTTCATCGCACTTACTAAGCCCATGCGCAATAAACACAACATATATATGAAAAGTAAAGACTATGATATCGTGCTTTGTATACCCGATTAGAAACATCTTAAATCCAACCGAGTATACATCAATTGGCGCGGCAAAGCATCGTGGTAAAGGATTTTAACCCCTCAAATTAGGGGACCTTTCATCGCACTTACTAAGCCCGTGCACTCGATTGCATCATGCATACAAAAATAAAGACAATCACATTAAACTTAGTATGCCCGATTGAACATATCTTGTATTCAACCGAACACACATCAATCGGTGCGACAAAGCATCGTGGTGAAGGATTTTAACCCCTCCAATTAGGGGACCTTTCATCGCACTTACTAAGCCCGTGCACTCGATTGCATCATGCATACAAATCACGTGCGGAATTCAAATGTCGAAAAAAAAAAGAATAAATCAAAGCAATATAAAACAAAAGAAAGTGTCGTTTACTCAAGCGCTACGTGGAGTTGTATCCCGAGTACAGATCATACTACCATCCATTCGGAATCGGCTATGAAATTTATGTCCGGGTTTCCATCCGATATATTGTGAGAGTTGACACATCTTTCATTTTATTCCAAAGCCACAACATACATTATTCCACAATACATACATTTTCATTTATTCAAGGGCCACAATCATGCATCAATAGACGACTCTCATGCGATGAAAATAAATAAAACAATTAAAAGATAGATGAAAGTAAATAGGAAAAGTACCCTCAGGTCTAACCTTTTTCGCCGACTTTCGGAGTCGCGTTCCATGGAAATCGAAAGGGTAAAGCTCTTTTACTTCTCTGGTTCCCTGTTTAAGCGTCTTAGCTCACTGTTTTACTATTTTGTTCGTTGTTTGGCCTCCGTTTTTCTGCTGTTTCTTCTGTATTTTCTGCTCACTATTCAGGTCACAGTTTTGACGTTTCCACGGACTGTTTCAAGTATTTTTGTGGGTTTTAGGTGCCGTCTTGCATGAGTATTTTAAGGATTATAAGTGCAGTTTTTATATTACTGCTTTAAGGATTTTAGGGACTGTATTAAGAGGATTTTGGTGCTGTTTTGGGGGTGATTTGGGCTGCAGTTTTCGGTGAAAAGGGGCTACTGTTTGGAGGTATATTTTCGGTGGTGGTGGGACTGCTGTATGGGGCAAATTTTCGGTGATGTGTGGAGGTTTAGGGGCTGCTATTTTCGGTTATGGAGTGAGGGAGATGAAGAGAATTGTTTTTGTTTTTCTTCTTGTTATTGCCGTGAGTGGCTAGGCTCTTTTTGTTGTGATTTTCGTGTAAGTGTTGTGTATGAGATATGGGAGTGCATGTCTTGGTCAAAGGTTGTTTATATAGAGAAGGGCTAGGGCTTCACCTTGTCTCACAATGAAGGGATTTGATTTGGTGTTGAGCAAGGAAAGTCAAAGATTGAGGGGGGACAAATCTTGGCTAGATTAGGAATACAAAATATTTAATTGGTTATGATTTATTTTAATTAGGCATGATATTTGTTAAGTTTGGAATATGATTTATTTGATTTATCTTTATTAGGTATTCAATTTCTTTAATTTGTGTAAGTATTTTTATTATTTTGATCGGTGATCATTTACATTTTATTTGTTTTATTTAATTTGTAAATAATTTTCTAGATTTGTTTTAATTTCATCATGTGTTAAATATGTATTTATTTAATTTGGATGTGTTTTAAGTGGGCTTGGGCTAGGCTAGGGTGTATGTAGGCCAAATGGGCTCGGGTCATGAGGCTAACTACAAAACAAGAAACACCGACACCGTTCGAAAGCCAATTTAAACGCGACACGAACGCTCGCATTCTTCCTGACGTTCGAACGCATCTACGAACGTAGCACGTACAAAAACAGTGAACATGTGAAATGACTCTGATAGCATACTCATTCTGAATTTCCCCTTCCGATATCCGTTTCTCGTGACTTCCGTGACTTAAAAGGTAGTGCCTCCAACTGAGACTCATCATCGGGTTTCACATGAAAAAATGCAATGCCTACACTACCACAATTCCCTTTTGTGAGATCCGGTGCCCAAGAACAATGCCTTCCTGCACCATGAAATTGTATTTCTCCTAATTGAGTGCCAGGTTGGTATCTTCGCATCTTTGTAACACATGTTCCAGATTTTGCAATCAATTGTCAAAAGAGTCTCCAAACACAGAGAAATCATCCATGAACACCTCCATACTTTGTTCCAGCATGTCTGTGAAGATGGCCATCATGCAACGTTGAATTGTGGTAGGAGCATTACAAAATCCAAATGGCATCATGCGGAAAGAAAAAGTACCATACGGACATGTAAATGTGATTTTCTCATGATCTTCTAGGGTGATGGAAATCTGATTATACCCTGAATATCCGTCCAAAAAGTAATAGAACTCATGTCCCGCTAGTCTGTCTAGCATTTGATCAATGAATGGCAGGGGAAAATGGTATTTCCTCGTTACTTTGTTTAGCTTCTGATAGTCCATGCATACTCTCCATCAGATCACCGTCCTCATTAGAATCAACTCATTCTTTTCATTTATGACTACAGTAATTCCTCCTTTATTTGGTACACACTGCATAAGACTCACCCAGCTGCTGTCTGAGATAGGGTAGATGATGCCAGCATCCAACCATTTGATAATTTCTTTCTTCATGACTTCCTTCATGATTAGATTGAGTCTCCGTTGATGCTCCACTGTGGGTTTGCACTCGTCATTCATCAGAATCTTATGCATGCAAAATGATGGGCTAATTCCTCGAATGCCTGTTATAGTCTATCCAATGGATCTCTTATGTTCTCGTAACACTCTAAGCAACTTTTCTTCATGCTCCAATGTTAGCGAAGAAGAAATAATCACAGGAAATTCAGAAGAGTTTCCAAGAAATGCATACCTGAGATGACTCAGAACTAGCTTTAGCTCCAGTTGTGGTGGTTCTTCAATCGAAGGTTTGATTGGATCCTTCTTTAGTGGTTCCAAACTCTCCACTTGTGGCGTCGATTTGAATTGGAATGGTTTGTCAAGATAATTGATACATTTCAGAATTTCAGCATCTAGCTCGCTATCAGTCATGTTGGTGATGCAAGCTTCAAGTTTATCCGTGGGAATTGCATCAGTATCCTGGATGATACTATCAACAACATAAATTCTGAAACAATTCTCCTATTTTTCATCACTCAGGATTTCATGGCTTTGAAAATATTGAAGGTAACTTATTGGTCATGCACTTTCATAGTTAATTCTCCTTTTTTCATATCAATAATAGTTTGACCTGTAGCTAAGAATGGTCTCCCAAGGATGATAGGTACATCTTTGTCTTCCTCCATGTCAATGATAATGAAATCTGCTGGGAGAATGAGTTTTTCGACTTTGACCAGAACATCTTCAACGACTCCTCTTGGAAATGCAAACGTTCTATCAGTAAGTTGTAGAGAGACTGAGGTAATTGCTTCTCTAATTTAAAGTTTCATGTAAATAAAAAAAGGCATTAAATTAACCCTTGCATCTAAGTCACATAAGGCTTACCGATATAATATTCTCCAATGGTGCATGGGACAGTAAATCTGCCATGATCTTTCAATTTCGGGGGAAGTTTCCTCTGAATGATGGCTGTATTCTTTTGTCAATGCTATTGTTTCATAATCTCCCAATCTCCATTTTCGTGAAAGAATGTATTTCATTAATTTGACAAAACTAGGCATTTCTTCTAACGCTCAAGCGAATGGAATGTTGATATGTAGCTCCTTAAATACCTCCAGGAATAGAGTAAACTGCTTGTCCAGTTTGTTTTTCTGGAGAAGCTGTGGAAAATGTGGAGGTGGAGTAATTCTTTCCTGCTCTTTTTCCTTTGCTTCTTTTTCCTTCATCTGTGGAATTGCTTCTTTTGGATCTTCTTCAATGGATGCCTTGATTTCAACATCTTTGTTGATTTCAGTACCGTTTTTCAATTTAATGGCTTGAATTGCTCTTTCCCTCGGTTCCTTGGATTTGGTTCTGTGTTGCTGCGAAGATTACCTGGCAGTCTGTAACTCTGAGAATTGGCCAGTTGTCCAATTTGATTCTCCAGTACCTTTATAGAAGCTGATTGGGCTTGAAACATAGCATCGTATTTTGCTTCTTGCTTTTTGATCATCCAGCTCGGCTAACAAGGGTTGCAGTTGAACTATAGACAAACAGCTCTAGCCGGAAAGGTTGCAAACCATTCTTTCATTTTTGGTTATTTTTAATAATTATGGGCTTTGTTTTGCTATTGGAATCCAGGTGGTGGATTGTTCTTCTACCTTGAGTTATTGCTCCATGAAAAATTAGGATGATTCCCCCACCCTGGATTATAGGTGTTGGAATATGGATTGTTCCCCTGTCTGTTGATATTTTTGATATAATTCACCGTCTTTTCTTGTTAGTTTAGCTCTGGTGCTCCTCCATATGGTGAACTTATGGATCCGGTGATGTTTACAACTTGCGTGCTAAGTGTTTTCAGATATTTACATATATGATCCAGCTTTGTATTCACTGCTATGTTGGCTCCAACTTCATAAATTCATGCAATTCTTTGAATCATGCTCCTTTCTGTTTGCCACAAGGAATTGTTGTTAGGCATTTCTTCGATTAAGTCATATACTTGATCTTCTCATTTTGCCATCAAAGCTCCTCCAGCAGCAGCGTCAATTGTGGTTCTCATCTATCCAGAAAGTCCATTATAGAAAGTTTGGACTTGTAGCCACTTTGCAATCTCATGGTGATGACATTTTCTGAGTAAATCCTTGTACCTTTCTCAAGCTTCGTAGAGAGATTCTGAGTCATGTAGCAAAAAGGATGTGATGTCATTCCTTAGCATTGTAGTTCTGGCTGGTGGAAAGTATTTCGCAAAGAATTTAGTGGCTAGAGTGTTCCAAGTTGTGATGGAACCTGCTGGTAGTGAACGTAGCCAAGCTTTTGCTTTGTCTTTCAAGGAATATGGGAAAACTCACAGTATCATTGCTTCTTCAGCTGCTCGGTTGTAATTGAAAGTGCCGAAAACTTCCAGAAAGTTACTGATGTTGGCATTAGGATCTTCAGTTGCATTCCCCCCAAAACTGAACTGACTGTTGTATCATCTGGATGCATGTTTTGATGTCACATGCATTTACTGGTAATGGAGGAAATACAATACAGGAAATGAACCTGTCAACCACCGAAATGGTTCTGTCTCGAATGGGAATTGGTGGTGCACTTTCTAAAGGTTCAGGTTCCATGTTAACAATTGCTTCTTGCCCTTCTCGCTTTTCACTGCTCAACTGTCTGATGGTTCTTTCAATCTCTGGGTCAAGCGGTCGGAGTTCAAAGCTTCTGGTTCGTATGATGTAGTGTCTGAGAACCTGAAACACAAGAAAACAAAAATAAGTAAAAATAAATTAGATTCAAGTAAATGTATCTGTTTAGGGATATGCCTTATACCAATTTGTGGGTGGGCTATATGTACATATATTTGTAATATTTTCATTAATTAAGAAAATAGCAATCTTTATTATACGTGTCTTACATAACTTATATGAATCATCAACACTATAATAAAGCCCTTGGAGAAATAAGATGATGGTTTCCACGCCTTATGAGAATCATTACTCTTATATGTTCCTAGTCATAGTTTTGTGAATAATCTGGGCGTTCATAAAGAGGAGAGACTAGCATGATGATATGATCCACCCTTAAGTGGGGTAGCCGATCTCATAGGCTACTAGCGGAGATTCGTCTGCTTGGTGTATCACATGAATGCATGAGTTGCTCATTTAAATCGAACTGACCACCAAAAGTTTTCATATGGAGTGTTTATCCCATGTGACTGTGAGAACTTTCATGTATCGATTATATGACTAGTCCTTAGACTTGAGGTCTTTACAATCTTATGTGTGGATCAAATAACTTTGACATTCTTCTTCCCCAGTTCAAAAGATTCGGTCATAAGGGTATTGTAGGACACAGAAATTGGTGACGCTGTTCTAGGCTCGCGACCTAGTCGGGAGTACGGAGTAGCCCACGGGGGAACTAAACCAGAGAAATAACACGGAGTCACCACCCAGTGTGAACTGGGAAAATGATTTAAGGCCGCACTCACCCCTCGCAAGGGAAGACCTCAAACCGTTGGGTTCAGAATGGTCCCTTACGTATGCCACTTGTAATGAACGGATTTATGTAATAATATAACCGAGTCTATACAAGAATAACCTACATCTAAGTTTGCATACAACCTATATCTAAGTTTGCATATAACTTATCTCTAAGTTTGCATGCATAAAAGTAAGTCGGAATAACAGTAAGCACGCAATCACATGAACGCATTAAATCGACAAACATAGCAATATGAATAAATAATAATCTAAACATGATCGTAGAAGAGACATAATTAAGTTCCTAATGCGAAAGAAATAACTAAATCATGCTTGGGAATAATCAACTAAATCATGCATAAAAAATAACATACTAAACAACCTAATCATGCATAAAAGTAATATATTGTTTCTAATAAACAACGAATAAACACAAACTTGGATGAAATGAAATATGTGTGTCTCTTAAGCGGTACGTGGCATTGTATCCCAAGTGCAGACCGCACTACCGTCTATTCGGATTCGGCTATGAAATTTACGTCCGAGTTTCCATCCGATATACCGCAATAGATAACACATACTTTATTCATCCCATGGCCACAACATACATAGATCAACGATACACATGCGAATAAATAATAAGAAAAAGAACGAGAATAGATAAAAGGGTGCCCTCAGGTCTAACCACTTAAGTCGTCTCTTGGAAGTGCGCTATGCGGTTGTCGGAAGGGTTGGTGCTCCGTAATTTTTCTGATGTACTGGTTCGTTGCCTCGCTGTTTTGGGCTGCTATTTGTTCTATTTTCGCTGCTATTTCTAGTCAATGTTTCTGTGATTTTAGGGACTATTTTAACTTGCTGTTTTGTGGTTATTTACGTGTATTTTTTGGGCTGGTTTACGTGAATGCAGGGCTATTTTAGGGACTTTTTTCTGGACTGTTTAAAGGTTGATTTTTGGGATGTTTTAGGGTGATTTCTTCTCAATTCTGGGGGCTGTTTTGATGGTCTTTCACGGTGGGATAAGGGCTGCTGGATAGGTTGTTGTCTTGGCGTGAATAAGGACTACTGAATGGGTTATTGTTTGGCGTGATTGGGCATTTAACGTCCTATGTGCGTGAGTGTGTGCTGTTAAGAGTAAGGGCGTGTGTACGTGACATGAATGGCTGTGAGTGTGTGCTGTGAAGAGTGAGGGCATGAGTGTGTGCTGTGAAGAGTGAATATGCGTGACTAGCTGTGAGTGGTGTGAATGTGCGTGAGTGGCGTGAGGGGCTGTAAGTGTGTGTTGTTGCATGAGTGGTTGTGAGTGTGTGGTTGTGGCGTGAGTTCAAGGTGTCAACGTGCGAGAGCTGCAAGCATGTGGTTGTGATGGGTTGTTGCTTGTGTGCGTGAATGGGGTATTTAGGTTATAGAGATGTGCCGAGGGGGTAGAAGTGAAAGGGCTGAGCAGTGGCCGAGAGTTAGGGTTTTTTAGAGAGTTAGAGCGTGAATCTGCCAGGGAGAGAGAGGAGGGGTGTGAATGAGCTGGGTCCCTAAGGTTGGGTTTAGGCTTCTTTTTATAGGCAAGGGTTGAGGTTTACCTTAAATTGGTAGGAAAATCGAGATTGTGTAAATATGGTGGAATATTTAATTTGTGTGTCATAAAGAAATGATCTCTTCAATTTAGGAAGTGTGGGTACACAGGAACTGGCGACGCATGCATGCTATCCTAGGCTCGCGGCCTAGTCGGGACTACGGAGTAGGCACGGGGGACTAAACCGGAGAGGAGAGTAATGGAGTCGCCACCTGGTGTGAACCGGGGGAAATGAGATTTAAGGCCGCACTCACCCCTCGCAAGGGAAGACCTCAAACCGTTGGGTTCGGAATGGTCCCTTGCTTATGTCACTTGTAATAAAAAGGATTTATGTAATAATTCAATCAAGTTTAAGTAACACTTATTTCCAAGAGTATCATGCTTCTAAATTCATATGTATAAAAAAAACTTACACCTAAATTCACATATATCTCACATCTAAGATTGCATGCTTGAAAATACATCAAAGTAGCAACGAACATACAACTTCATTAGCATATCATGTTCACGAAAACACAAGCATACATACTAAACATACAGGCATACATTTGAGCACTTTTCCAAGTGCTACGTGGAATTGTATCCCAAGTACAGACCGCACTACCGTCCATTCAGAATCGGCTACAGAATTTACGTCTGGGTTTCCATCCGATATACCACAAGAAATAATACTCAAAAGTCATCATGACATAGGTATATGAATTGTAATACACTAAACCAAGACTAAGGTATATGATGCAACCAATGGAATAAACATGCTTTTCATTATGATGTGCACAAAGATAGGAATGACTATATGAGGTTTCATAAGAAAAAGCACCTAAGAAACAATTATAAATGGCATGTGATAAAAGTGTCTCAGTTCAGTGTGTTCGCTTTCGTGTAGCGTTCGTAAACGCGTTCGAACGGTAAACAGAAGGTTCACATTCGTATGCCGTTTGATAATGCGTTCGAACGAGACCAGACAAAAGACATGCGTTCGTGCGGCGTCCTGGAACGCTTTCGAATGGGGTTACAGCAGTGACCTCCAAAATACAGTAAACAATACGACACATACATGGACGGACGAACATATGACATCTAGTAAACAATAGCGGGCTAAGAGCGCGGCAAAGCATCGTGGTAAAGGATTTTAACCCCTCCAATTAGGAGACCTTTCATCGCACTTACTAAGCCCATACGCAATCAACACAACACATATATGAAAAGTAAAGACCAATGATATCGTGCTTTGTATACCCGATTAGACACATCTCACATCCAACTGAGTATACATCAATTGGCGCGGCAAAGCATCGTGGTACAGTATTTTAACCCCTCCAATTAGGGGACCTTTCATCGCACTTACTAAGCCCATGCACTCTATTGCATCATGCATACAAAAATAAAGACAACCACATCAAACTTAGTATGCCCGATTGAACATAGTTTGCATTCAACCGAACACACATCAATCGGTGCTGCAAAGCATCGAGGTGAAGGATTTTAACCCCTCCAATTAGGGGACCTTTCGTCGCACTTACTAAGCCCATGCACTCAATTGTATCATGACATAAATAAATAACATGCAGAAATTAAAAGACGGAATAATTGTGTGCTAATAATCAAAATAACATAAAGCAAAATATGCGCCGTTTACTCAAGTGGTACGTGGAGTTGTATCCCAAGTACAGACCGCACTACCGTCCATTCGGAATCGGCTACGGAATTTACGTATGGGTTTCCATCCTATATACCACGAGAGACGACGTATTTTCCGTTTTAATCAATGGTAACAACACACATCACATGCAAACAATATTCAATAAATAATTAAAACACAATTAAAAGAATCAATAAAATCAAATAAATAATAAAAAGAAAACAAGTGTGAAAGGTACCCTCAGGTCTAACCTTTTAAGTCGTCTTCCGGACTCGTGTTTACAACCGTCGGAAGGGCTATCACTCCGCAACTTTTCTGGTTCACTTGTTTAACATCTTAACTCACCGTTTCACCATTTAGGTCGCCGTTTTAACTCTGTTTGCCACTGTTTCTGCTCCGTTTTCTGCTATTTTGGATTGCAGTTTCTGGTTACTGTTTTGGTTGTATTTGTTCACTGTTTTTGGCGATTCAAGGGTGCAGTTTCGAGACAGTTTTGAGGGTAGTTTTGGTCTTTACAGGGGTTGTATCAGGGGCTATTTCAGGGGTTTATTGCTTGCTCTCGGCTGATCAGTTTGTAGGGTTGATGCGTGGCTTTGAGGGATGTGTGGCGTGGAGTGGCAGATAGGGTCGATGAAGGCAGTCACGGTTGGCTATTACGTGAGGCAAAGGGGGCTGGTTGGCGTGGATAATGAGTGACTTAGGGACGTGTTGCATGGGCTGAGGGGCAGTTACGTTGAGGATTTATTGTTTGTTTGTTTGTGCTGAGTGTTAGGGCTTGAGGCGTTGGAGTTATGTGAATGTGCCAGGTGCGTGAAGAGGCAAAGGCTTGGCTAGGGGCAGTTGATTTGAGTATTGGTGCATTTAGGTGGGGCATCAAGCAAATGCTGCAAGTGGCGTGCTGGTTTAATGATTCACGTGGAGGGGTGTGGTTGATAGCTGGGCGTCTTACGTGAGTGCTAATGCGGCAGTAAGGCTGTGAGAGGTTAACGTAGCAGTGAGGCTTGGATGATGCGGCAATAGAAGGGTTTATTTTGTTTTTGTCTTTGTCGTGAGGATTAGAGAGTTGAGAGAGGGCTTTAGGGTTTCACTTTTGCTTTTTTGCCGTGTGTGTGGAGTGGATTAGAGAGGTCAAAAGCTTTGGTTTTGTGCTATTTTTATAGTGAGAGGGTAGGGTTTCTCCTTGTCTCACAAGGAAGGGATATTTGGTATTAAAGAGAGATATGATTTGGTGTTAGACAAGGAAAGCAAGGGATTGAGGGGGGGACAAATCTTGGCTAGATTGTGAATACAATATATTTAATTTGTGTTGATTAGGCATGCAATTTCTTTAATTTGGGTAAGTATTTTTATTATTTTGGTAGGTGATTATTTAGATTTTATTTGTTTTATTTAATTTGGTATATGACTTAATTAATTATTCTATTTAATTTGGTATATTATTTAATTAATATTTAATTTGTTTACTTAATTTGAATTGGAATTAATTTAATTGGATTTAATTTGTGAATTTAATTTAATTAATTCAATTAGTTTGTGATTTTTAGATTTAACATTTAATTTAATTTCAATTTAGTTATTTTAATTTCATTTCAATTATTTAATTTAATTAGTGTTTAATTTAATTGGTTTTAATTTAGTTAGATTTAATTTAAATTTAATTTGTGACACATATATTTTAAATGTTTAATTATTATTGGATGTGATTTAATGGGCTTGGGCTAAGGTTAAGTTTTAAAACGGAGGTCCAACAGCGAACCCAAAACTAAACACGTGAACTAAATCCAAAAAAATGTCAATTCTTGACTCTTCCCTTCCGATGTCTGTTTCCCGCGATTTCCGCAACTTATAGTGCCTCCAAATGAGGCTCATCATCGGGTTTCACATGCAAAAATGCAATGCCTACAGTCGCCCTCACTTTGATGAGACTTGTGCAGTGTGTGACAGTGACAATCCTATCAAAGTCTATGCAATGCATTTTTACTTACCTGGCTCGCCAGCTGCCACCCGGTTTGCCTGTTATGTTGTGTTGAGTTGAGTTTGTCTGGTTGTGCCATTTTCGGCATGCTGAACCCCATTTCCGAGGCGTTGCTGAAGTGATGACTGTACATTTTCGAACTGTGCTCCATTTTTGGAGTGCCATTTTCGGTGACTGATGAGATAATAGTCCATTTTCGAACCGTGCTCCATTTTCGGAGTGCCATTTTCGGCATCTTTTGTGTGTGTGCTCTATTTTAGAGCGCCATTTCTGGTATTTGCTGTGTGTGTTCCATTTTGGAACGCCATTTTCGGCCTTTGCTTTGTGTGCTCCATTTTTTAACGCCATTTTCGGCATCTGTTGTGGGTGCTCCATTCTGGAGTGCCATTTTCGGCATTTGCTATGTGTGTTCCATTTTTGAATGTCATTTTCGGCCTTTGCTTTGTGTGCTCCATTTTGGGGCACCATTTTCGGCATCTGTTGTGGTAGCGATCCATTTCCGAATTTGATGAGATGGTCTTTGCCGCGACAAACCTTCGAACACAAAACAAACGTTGCATGTACGTGATATGTATGCATGTATGCATGTATATGTATCATATTCCGATGGGTTAGGCCTTCCTTGGTCCATTTCCAAACCGTGCTCCATTTTCAGAGTACCAACTTCAGCAAGATGAGATGATGGTCCATTTCGAACCGTGCTCCATTTTCAGAGTGCCATTTTCGGCAAGCTGATGAGAGATAGTCCATTACTGAACCATGACTGATATGAGAGTGGTCCATTTCCGAACCGTTGTTGATATGAGAGTGGTCCATTTCCGAACCGTTACTAATAATGATGTGGTCCATTTTTGAACCGTTGCTGATGAGAGATAGTCCATTTCCGAACAATTGTCGATGAGAGATAGTCCATTTCCGAACCATTACTGATAAGAGTGTGGGCCTCGCCCCCCATAGTACTTTACCCGGCAGAACTAATACTGAACCAATGTGGGCCTCGCCCCTAGAATGCCATACCCGGCAGAACTGATACTGATTCTTATGTGGGCCTCGGCCCTGGGACTCATCCCCAAAACTGAAACTGATGTGGGCCTCAGCCCCAAAACCGATGTTGATATTGATGTGGGCCTCGGCCCTGGGACTCATCCCCAAACTGATGTTGATGACGTGGGCCTCGCCCCAAACTGATACTGATTCATTTATGAAACTGACTATGCTGTTGTTGCTTCAGAAGATTACTCGTGTTCTAAACATCATTGAATTTCATAGTACCAGAGTTGAATGCTTTTCTCAAATATACTCATGTTGTTGGTTGAAAGGAAGAGATTCAGGCAAGTAAGCGAAACGAACGTCTTTATTATCATTAAGAAAAGGTTCGAACGAAGAGACAAAATCAATGTCTTTATTAAAAATGCAGGATCAAATAAACTGGGAGGAATAACTTCATCATTCGCAGCATTGCCTTCTTCATTGGCCTATGGTTCTCTACTGTCATCCCCTATCTCCATGAATGAAGCGGAGTGGTTGAGAGTTTGTAGGACAAGGGTTTCGGGTAGGCCATAGTTGATCATGTAGTTAGGTAGGGGATTTCTGTGTGCGTTGGGTTGTTCTCTTTCTGGGTCAGGTATTCTGTGGGAGTCAATGAGGTTTTGGATCTCATGCCTAAGGCGGGTGCAGCTATCAGTTTCGTGACCCCTTCTCCGATGGAAGTGACAATACATGCTTAGGTCAAGGTTGGGTGGTACATGGTTTGGAATTGGTTTAGCCTCTAAGGGTTCCAAAAGTCCTTGCGCCATCAGCTTTTCGAACACCCTTGAAAGAGGCTTACCAAGGTTGGAAAATCGCCTGCTTTTGATGGCAGTGACCTCAGCGATAACGGGCTTGGTCCCTGAAGGTCCCTCAATATTCCTTCTATTCTGGCCATAGAACTTTCTGTTTTCAGCCTCTTTCTCTTCAATATCCATAACTGTCTCCCTCAATTGTCGGAAATTCGTAATCATTGAAGTCATCCTCCTCAACTTGCCATAGATCGAGGGCTTGGTGCCCTTAATGATCATTTTGATCTGGTCTTTCTCTGAAGGCCGAGTTTGTATTTTCAGAAGATGGCTTCTCCAGCGGTCTATATACTCCTTGAAGCTTTCTTCCGGCTTCTGCTCATTGTTCTCCAAATCACGGAGTGACAAGTCAATCTCTAAGTCTGTAACATACTGCTTCAGAAAAGCATCAGCTAGTTCCCTCCAATCTTCCTTAACCTTCTTCTCAAGGCTATGATACCAAACCACAGGAGCCCCCTCGAGTGACATCCCAAACATCTTTTGGACTTGGCGCTGTGATAGGCCCACTGAACTCATGATTGAGACATATTGCTGCAGATGGACTCTTGGGTCTCCATTCCCATTAAACTTGGCCATGCCCGGCATTTTAAACTAAGCTGGCAGCTGTTCTCCGAAGGTCATTGCCCCATAATCTAACAATTCTTCATTTTTACCCCTCATTCTGCGGGTAACTGTTTCAACCTGATCCCGAAGCTTCTGAAATTCTACCTGAGACCCAATCACTTTGCCTGTTGCATACTCTGCCATGTCATCATCAAAAGTGGGGATATCATCCCCCAACCCATTCGAAGGCTCCTCGCGCCTTACATTCTCAGAATTTCCCCCAGCACGAGGCACAGCCATGTTTGTCATGGCGGTAGTCAAGGCTTGCAACTGTTCAGTGACCTTGGCGAGACCGTTTTCCAACTGATCCATACGGGATACCTCAATATCTGATTCACTCATGTATGTTCCTAGTATTTTGGTGAGTCTTCCATTTTCCCTAACCCAACGGGAATCTATGATGGCTTTCAGAACACAAGGGTTAACATGATGTATGTATGCATGGGGTGCATGAGATGCATGTAACATATATAACATACTAAATCAACTAAAATTTTCAAACAAATCGGCCTGTTACCATTTTAGAAGCTTTTCAGCTAACTGTCATAGAATGAACCCGTCCCAGTTTAAATGGCCCAACAACGAGTTCACATCTCATGGCAAGGAGCCCAACTAAATCCAAATGGCAATGTTCTGAACACAAGCACAAAGTGGCCCATCAACACTTAGAAGCCTTTGGCCCAATTGTCATAAAATACGTTATTGTCCCAGTTTAAATGGCCCAACAAGCCCATATCTCATGAAAAATGGTCCAAATGGATCCAAACGATGATGTTCCCAAACACAAGCATAAAAGAAAGATAATGGAAACATAGACTAATAATTTCTACATAATGGCCCATCAACATTTCAGAGGCTTTGGGCCCAATGGTCATAAGGTACGAACTCGCCCCAGTTTAAATGGCCCAGCAAGTTCGCATTTCTGACGATAGTCCAACTGCATCAAAATGAGGATGGTCCACAAGCACATACTCAAGGAAATAATTGTTACTTTAACCATACAACCCCGGTCTATGAGTGGGTTCACAGGAGTGTAGACAAAGGCTCTCATCGGCGAAGGATGGCCCACAACTAGGTCTCCCCAATCAAGGGTTCGAGCAACCAAGTGAGCACACCCTTTTTTTTATACACTAAGGTACGTGCCAATGAGCTATAGTGTGTGATGGACTGTCAAATGGATTTCCCATTGTAGATTCCCCAGAGGGAAGGTGCGTTGGATAATATGACCCATAGCGTCACTATTTGTACAGATCACGGTGTTGTTGTACAAATTAACTATGTGACAAGGAAATTGCACTCTCATCATTTGTGATTAGATCACCATAGATGTATAAATGAAGAGAGGTCCATATGATTAGTTCCTGGATTGAGATGATATGGGACAGTATCAGTCCACGAAGGATTAATCGTTAAATATCCCTAGCCAGAGTATTATAGAGACAGGACATCGATAATGCGGAATAGGCTAGTATTGCACTTATGCACGTTGTGAGGATACAACGGCATAGTTCTCATATATTTAAGTATTGGATACTTATGCAAGTGCGATAGGAGGTTGTGTTTCACCGATGGTACGGGAAACAACTTCGCTCTGGATAGACCCATCGGAATCCCATTGGTATTATGACTATGTGTCTATGGGAGGCCGAAATCAAGGTAGGTGTGTATAGTCTTAACCTGAGACTTGTATCCCTAATACTTGCGATAATCGGTAGACTTTGGTCTTAGTGGTACAGGGCTTTAACCGGTTCTGCGTACACCGCTTCTGGGTTTATCAGAGAGTCGTAGTGTATTGGGTGTGATGTCGAGACGGAAGTATCACTTCAGTCATAGTGGAGATGATGTCATGCAGGATACGGTATTAGTGCTCTTAAGTGCTGGCCGGCCATCGGGATATTTTGACAAGGTCATGTATATCCGATTATAGAGACTAGTTACCAGACATCCGACATGTGCTTCGGACGGGGCAGACACTTATCCAGCCCCAGCCCTAGCACGTGACTATCCGATACTGGGCCGATATACACAAGACTACGGTATACTACGCTTGATACAGATCTATATATTCCTGTAAGAATATTTCTGGAAATTGGGTAGGCATGGCGCTTTGCTAGAAGCCAACCTTGTCTTGTAAATCGGTATAAACATAGTACGAGGTACTTACGTGTTCGGATAGTCCGACAACCGTATTTACTGCCAACATATCCGGAGATCTCATGGGTCACTTCCTGAAGATTCACCGATGATGTATAACTCGCACTTTAATTAATCTATGATTAATTAGAAGAGAGAGAAAATTAATCTGAGATTAATTGCGGATATATTTTATCTGGGATAAAATATTAATTAAAGAGAGAGAGACGATTAATTTGGAATTAATCGGTAAAATTAATATATTCGATATATTATAATGAAATTGGATTTCGACGCGGAATTAAAATTAGATTTTAATTCGGGCGAACGAATTAATTAAGAATTAATTCGTTAGCGACGTGAATAGTGAATTCGCTAGGCGTAATCATTTAATTACGACGCAGCGGAAAATTCGTTAATTTGGAATTAACGAACCCGAGCCCGAGAGTGATTGCGAGCGCATTCGCATTTCGAATTCGAGTGCGGCACGCAAGTCACATCAAGCATCAAATCGCTAGTCGCATCAATCGTCAAGTCACTTGTCACTTTGAGTGATGTGACATGACATGTTGTCACTTTATTAAAGTGGATGGATTTGATGTGAATAGTTGATTTGAGTTGATGAAAAGCTTTTAAAAGCTTGAAATGAAATATAACATTATTTATTTCTTGCTTTTTGACTTTTGTATTAAAAGTTATATATGTTTTATTTATCATTTACTTGGTAAATATATAAAACAAAAGGAAAAAGCTTTTCTCTCTCTCTCTTGGAATCATTCACGGTTTTTAGGCTTTTGGAGCCAAAAACCCTTCATCTTTCTCTCTTCTCCCTCTCACGGCTTCAAGCCAATTTCTTCACAAAATCTTCTGGTTTTGACCGAAATTTTTAGAAGCAAATGAAGAAGAGTAGTGCTAGCACACACATGGGTTATATTATGGTGATAGGGAAACGAATTTGTGAGCATGGAAAGCTTGAAGCTTGGAGCTTCAATGGAGTGTTTCATGGCCAATTTTTGGAGCACCAAAACAGCCCCCACCGTGCAGTCCACAGCAGTTCAAGAAGGCCCAAAACCGAGCTTGATGGAGGCAGAAAACGCATCTTGTTCATTTCATCAAAACCCATCAATGTGAGTATGAATTCTGTTGGAGTTTAATCAAGTCCACAAGATCACAAAACATGCATAAAAACGAGTATGAACACATCAAAGGAGTAAGGCGGAAACATAACTCACATTGAATGGTTTTGATGAAATGAAGAACATGCGTTTTTTGGCTTCATCAAGCTCGGTTTTGGGGCTTCTGGAACTGCAGTGAACGCACAGTGGGGGCTGTGAAAATCTCCTCCATTTTCGGCCATGCAAGATCCATTGAAGCTCCAAGCTTCAAGCTTCCATGCTCACAAATTCGTTTCCCTATCACCTTTGTATCACTCCTAGAGTGTGCTAGCACTAATCATCTTCCATTTTGCTTCTCAAAAATTCGGTGAACCAAAAAATTGAAGAAGAAATCGGTCTTGAGACCGTGAAGAAGAAGAGAAGAGAAGGAGGGAGGGAGAGAAAACGTTTTTGGCTCCAATATTACCAAAAACCGTGTGCTGTACACTTAGTTGGAGAGAGAAGAAAAAGCTTTTGTATATATCTTATATTTTTCTTTTACCAAGTAAATAAAATAAGATATATACTCAACTTTAATTCAAAAGCCAAAAAGGCAAGGAATAAAATAATGTTATATTCCATCTCAAGCCTTTTAAAAGCTTTCAATCATTGCACATCACTATTCACATCACATCTTTTCACTTTAATAAAGTGACATATTGTCAAGTCACATCACTCAAAGTGACAATTGATTTGACGATTGACGCGACTAGCGATTTGACGCTTGATGTGACTTGCGTGCCGCACTCGAATTCGAAATGCGAATGCGCTCGCAATCACTCTCGGGCTCGGGTTCGCTAATTCCAAATTAACGAATTTTCCGTCGCGTCGTAATTAAATGATTACGCCTAGCGAATTCACTATTCACGTCGCTAACGAATTAATTCTAAATTAATTCGTTCGCCCGAATTAAAATCTAATTTTAATTCCGCGTCGAAATCTAATTTCTAATAATATATCGAATATATTATTTTATCGATTAATTCCAAATTAATCGTTCTCTCTCTTTAACAATATTTTATCCGAGATAAAATATCTTCGCAATTAATCCAGATTAATTTTCTCTCTCATCGAATTAATCCCAGATTAATTCTATCTCTCTCTTCTAATTAATCCCAGATTATCAAAGTGCGAGTAATACGTCATCGGTGAATCTTCAGGAAGCGACCCATGAGATCTCCGGATATGTTGGCAGTAAATACGATCGTCGGACTGTCCGAACACGTAAGTACCTCGTACTACGTTTATATCGATTTACAACAAGGTTGGCTTCTAGCAAAGCGCCATGCCTACCCAATTCTCCAGAAATATTCTTACAGGAATATATAGATCTGTATCAAGCGTAGAATACCGTAGTATTGTGTATATCGGCCCAGTATCGGATAATCACGTGCTAGGGCTGGGGCTGGATAAGTGTCTGCCCCGTCCGAAACACATATCGGATGTCTGGTAACATAGTCTCTATAATCGGATATACATGACCTGGTCACAATATCCCGATTGGTTGCGCAACACTCAAGAGCACTAGTACCGTATCCTGCGTGACATCATCTCCAAATGACTGAAGTGATACTTCCGTCTTGACATCACACCCAATACACTACGACTCTCTGATAAACCCAGAAATGGTGTACACAGGACCGGTTAAAGTCCCCTACCACCAAGACCAAAGTTTATCGATTATCGTAAGTATTAGCGATGCAAGTCTCAGGTTAAGACTATACACACCTACCTCGATTTCGGCCTCCCATAGACACATAGTCATAATACCAATGGGATTCCGAGGGGTCTATCCAGAGCGAAGCTGTTTCCCGTACCATCGGTGAAACACGACCTCCTATCGCACTTGCATAAGTATCCAACACTTATATATATGAGAACTATGCCGTTGTGCCCTCACAAACGCGCACAAGTGCAATACTAGCCTATTCCGCATTATCGATGTCCAGTCTCGATAATACTACGGCTAGGGATATTTAATGATTAACCCTTCGGGACTGATACTGTCTCATATCATTCTCAGTCCAGGTACTAATCATAGGGACCTCTCTTCATTTATATCTATGGTGATCTAATCACAAATGATGAGAGTGCAATTCCTTGTCACATAGTTAATTTGCTACAAACACACAATGATCTGTGCAAATAGTGACGCTATGGGTCATTTTGTCCAACAATCTCCCACTTGGCACATAGCCAGTCACTCAAGTGTCCCACACCTGAACTATGTACGGTTCGCTCAAATTGCTGAGGAAGGTTTTCGTCAGTGGATTTGCTTAATTATCGTCTAACGCGCGATTTACACGATCATCACATCGCCACGATGTATGATCCGAACGAATCAGATGATATAGAAGTATATATCTGGATCGTCGATGAGACCTTAATTTCTTTAGCCTGTGCTGACGCCTAGCTCAGCTGCTAACAGAACTATATCTAATCTAATTAGATTTATTATCGATCCAAATGGCTTCTATTGCTGCCTCAGCTGCAGCAATAATCCGCATCTGTTGTTAATTCGGCAACAGTTATCTTGCTCAGAAAATTTCCAGCTCACTGTCCCAGTGTTCAAACTTTATAGTACCGCAATATTTACCGGTTTGGAAACTTGCAGCAGTGATCCCAGTCACTTCAAGTTCTCCATCTCCATAGTTTAAGACAACATCTTTAGTTCTCTCAGATACTAACAGATGTTCTTTATCTTCAATCCAGTGACTATCACTTGGATTGACCCGATTGTGACTCCATGTGCTCAAAGCATATGAGACACCAATACAAGTACATTTTAAATGTACAATTTCTCAGAGAGTGTTACCAACTCCAAATCTAGCCCAGTAGATCTTTATTCCTTGAATAAAGGTTGTTACTCCCCAGAATTCTACGGAGAATTTCTTATGAAAGCCAAGCTTTCACCGATTATTTTATGGGAATTTCCACTGTCAGTGCGCCCTCCCACTAACCTCCTTATATACACAAGAATTATTTCGTTTTGAGTCAAATCATAAACTATTATGATTATTTCAAAACGTCAGTTCCAAGAACCTATGCTTGCTTCAATCCAAACACGGATCGAATAATCCGCAAACCTTGTTTGTCGGTTATACAAAATCGTCAGAATGTTATAAACATTCTCCAAAAGGTTTCCTTTTCAGGAAAGCGATTTTGATTTGTAACTGACATATTTCATAAATGAAATATACAGTTATCAACAAGCATCTTCAAAATGGATTTACCATGGCAACAGGTAAAAGGTTGAACCGTTATTAACACAATGTTGATAACGATACCTTTCCGTCAAAGCCCAGCCTTGTACGTTGGTATGTTGCCTTCCATGTATGTCTTCCTTGAAGACGTTTAATGTACCATAGGCACAATGCCTCGTGGTACAACAACTAGTATCCAAAATAGTTGTTAAACATGGAATCCATTTTTCGACTCATGGCACTTTGCCATAATAGGGAGTCGATACCTTGTATCACTACCTCATACGTAATCAGTTGGTGTACCTTAAAAGATTAAGATCTTTATGAGGTGAGATCAGAAACCCATACCCCAGGTTGTTTTCTGACTCTCTCTGATCTACGCGGTTTCTTGTGTATTTGAAGATTAATGGTATAGATTCATCATAGATGAACTATTTGTGTTCCATTAAGGACTTCGTGCTTTGAATAGTATTACTCCGATTTTCATCGAGTATCACTATCCTCCCACTGACCACTGCATATCGGTATTCCTCTCAGGAAAACCGCATGGTGAGCAACAATCACATTGTTCTCATGTGGGATTTATAAGTACTATACTTATGGTTTCCCATAGGATAACCTATATTGGCACTTATCCAATTTGGGTCCTTAGTTTGGTATCATCCAAACGTTATGCCTAGCATACCCAAATTGTCAGGAATGAGAAACCTCGTTTCTTTCCCGTTCATATCTATATGATATCTGTCAAACAGATTTACATGGAACCTTATTCTAAATAAGTTTTGCACTGTTAATACATATCCTGTTTGAAGGAAATTGATAGCTCAGAGCGACTCGTGATAAACCTTATCATGTCCAACAAAATTCGTTTTTAGTTCGGACACACCGTCTAACTGACATGTCTCGTTTAATTGTGTCCTAGACAACAATACCATAAATAAGTCTCTATTGATCAAATCAATTTGAGCTATTTATTTGTCATTTATATGTTTGAGATTTTTTATTATATTCAAAATATAAATTCTGTTATTTACATCTAATGTATTTATCTCAGTATCATCTTTATATAATAAAACACTTTAGTGTTTTAGAATATAAAGGTTCACCCGCAGTGGGTTAAACACTGATAAAGAGATAATGTCTCTAGTCAAACTAGTTACATTATAACAGTTCCTAATTTAAGTACACACCCAGGTTAGTTCCTAAACTTAGGTATCTACGGTCGAAACAGCGACTTTCGTCCCGTTTCCGATTCGCAGAGGAATCTCAGCTTGAAGTCAGTATCCTGCTCAAAGCAGATTCTGAATATCAATACATATATTTTATGTACCACACTAAGTATTTAAAATCTAATTTCAATACTAGCTGTGAACATAACTAAGACAAACATATTTAAAGTTAGAGCCTCGCCCTTTCTTTAATTCCTTCGTGTCTTCCATCTCCAAATGGTAGTCACTTTGGGATATGTCAATTATCCTTTTCAATATTTTAGGAACCTTAGGCCAAGCCTTGGGTTTTTAAAATATTGAAAGGAATGTGCACCTCGTGCTACATGCCCAATTGCAAACTTTGACTTTACATGAATAGTCAATTAATTCTCCAAGAATTATAAATTACAATTTTAATACTTCTTAAATCCAAAATTAGATTTATGACAAGTATATTAATTAAGCATTAAAGTCATCATCACAAAAATCTTCCAAAGATTTTATACTCTACTTATCTTGCTTAATTTTGGGCTTAAGGTATAATAAGTTATTTTATCAAATAAAGTAACTTATTATTTATTCCCAATATGAAAATTAAATCATTTAAAATATTTTAATCCTAGATTATATTTTAAATATCCAACTTTTCAATTTTATCTTGATTACAATAGTCCAACTATTTAATCAACGATTAGTGGTACTTTATATATTATAATGATTATAATAGTCCAACTATATAATCAAATATAATCCAAATTAATTAACCTCAATTACATTGATTACTATAATCCAATTATAAAATCAACTGTAAACTGAAATTAATTAATTCAAATATATTGATTAATTTAATCCAATTATATATAATCAAGTATAATACAGTCCAACTGTTTATTAAAAACAACAATTTAAATATTAGTCCAACTAACATTTAATCTAATGACGAAATAAAATAAAAGAGCGTGTTTAACGAGTATTCGAACGAATGTTGCAAATTCAATACTTGCCTCCATAATTTTTCGTCGAGCCTCTAACCCTTTTTTTTTTTTTTTTTTTTTTTTTTTTTTTTTTTTAAATCGTTGGAAACCCGCCACCAAACCACCCATTCTGGGCCGCGGCGCAGGTAAAACCCCCGGCTGCCCCAGGCTCTTACAAGAAGTTGCACCCCCTGATTCGAACCCAGAATCTCTGTGGAGTACTCGGGAAACCGTGTTTCCTAGTGGGCTAGGATCCCGTTAAATATCACACATCTTGACTTTGGCCAACAAATTGTATGATAATTAACTAGGTAGATCTCGAAGATCAATTGGATCTCATCCAACTCCTAGATCCAGTAGGTGGACATCCAAGTCCCAAACATATATCTTATATATGCCTATACATCGAATGTATACCCTAACCTTTTTCCTCTGAATCAACTAGGCCTTGGCTTTGGCACAACAAACCTAATGATCCCAGTCAAGCGCGGACCCATTGACATGGAAGCTTCGTAATCAATGTCAATGGACAAGAAGTGGTCTTGACTTTGGCCAACAAACCACAACTTGGACACGACACCGATATGGAACAAAGCCTCGTGATTAAAACACATCTTTGATGGACAAGGGCTTGACTTTGGCCAACAACCCCTGCCAATCTCGGATCTTGAGTAAGAATCACTCAATGGAAGGAAAAACGCATGATATTTAACGAGGGTTTTTCGCGTGCAAATTGGCTACCAATTTAATTATCTTTGTTAAGGTCTCATCATCATACACCCTTAAGCATGCATTCTAAACACATAATAAAGCGAGTATGAAATAAAATAATAATGATATGCGGATGGATATTTTACATTGATCCTAGATCAAATCTCTCACTTTCTCTCTCCCGCTAGCACTTGTATTACTTCTACCTGTTACACTACACTTCTAAAGAAACCTCTTTTACATGGAGGGGAATAGGTGAGAAGAGAATACAAAGAAAAGGAGATAAGGCTGGACACGCAGGTCCAATTTAATAAATCAAATTTATTACAATTTCCAAAATCGCCCAACCCGACTAATATCCATCCGATATGCATTATTCAAACATCACAACTATGTATTCATACAAGCATTATCAATCAATCAATCAAATTAATTATATCTTGAATATTAGTGATCATCCAATGTTCAAACAAAGATTTGATTTTTTTCGAGTCAAACTCGTTTTGCAAACACGTACTCAAAGTACAATTTCTACGAATTAAATTAAATTACATAATTAATCCAATTTAATACGTATTTAATTCTAATTCATTATTTAATTCCAAATTAAATATTACACCTTTATTAACGAACCTTACGACTTAAATTCCAAATTTAATCGGAACGGGTCTCAAAGCCCGATTAACATCTAATGTTTTATTTAATTAAAGTCCAATGGGCTTTTAATTAATTTCTGTAGGCGTGGACTTTTGGTCAACTCGGGTCAACCGAACAACCAAAATCCAATCGGGAGTTACCCCATAAGCCTTTAAATTAATTTTGGCCCATTAGGCCCAATTAAATAATTAAGGTTCATTATCATAATTGGACCTTTTGGATTCGGTTTTGGGCCTAATTGGATCCAACCAATTTTGCCTAAACCCAACTTTGTTACAACAAAGCCCAAAAGCCCAATTACAACCTAACAAGCCCAATTTCCAAAATTAAGCCCAATTAATTAACTTATAAAATTCCAAATTTCACAATTAATTAACCTAAGTGTAATACACAATCAATTACCCAATTAACATTTCTAAAATATCAATTAGCCTAATTAATCATGCACTTTAACAACCAATTAGTGTCCAACACAATTCAATTAAAATCAAACCCAATTAACATGCTTTCAAGTCTCGGCAATTAGGGGTTTTTCAATTCGATTCGGTTTCAATCCAATTGAATCCACAATCTTAATTTCCCAAATCAATACAATTCATCCAATGAATTAAAACAACAAAATTACAAAGAATTTCATGTTCTTTAAAATCGGCCAAGCCACTTTAAAAGGGAAAAATGTTCCAAATCAAAATTCAATCCAATTGAACTTCAAAACAACATTAACCAATTGTTTTAAGTCATCCAATGATCAAACAAAACAAAATTACCAAGACATTAGGTTCTTCCAATTTTCGGCCAAGCTTCCAATTTGGGGAAAATTGAATCCAATCCAATTTCATGAAATTGATCACACACAATCTCAATAAACATGTTCTAAGCATACTTAAACATCCAATTCAATTAAAAACATGCTTAAACACATTTTGCCCAATTTCAAGTTTCAAATCAACCTAAGAATTGGGGAAAATTGATCTAATCCAATTTTCTTGAAATTGATCATGCACAACTTCAATTCAACCTCATTCAAGCATAATGCATCAAACAATTCAACCAAATCATGCCTAAATCGAGTTTACCCAAATTAAAGTTTTGACAAAATTTGCAAATTGGGGAAAATCAATCCAATCAATTTTTTGTCAAATTGATTACATATATCTCAAATTAGATCATATATAAGCATTATTGAACAATCATTTTTCATAATCAAGCCAAAATCAAAAAGCCCCAAATTACTCAAGAACCCTAATTTCGGTTTTCATGCATCAATGGCTCTAGATACCAATGTTGGAGTTTAATCAAGTCCACAAGATCACAAAACATGCATAAAAACGAGTATGAACACATCAAAGGAGTAAGGCGGAAACATAACTCACATTGATGGTTTTGATGAAATGAAGAACATGTTTTTTTGGCTTCATCAAGCTCGGTTTGGGGCTTCTGGAACTGCAGTGAACGCACAGTGGGGGCTGTGAAAATCTCCTCCATTTTCGGCCATGCAAGATCCATTGAAGCTCCAAGCTTCAAGCTTCCATGCTCACAAATTCGTTTCCCTATCACCTTTGTATCACTCCTAGAGTGTGCTAGCACTATCATCTTCCATTTTGCTTCTCAAAAATTCGGTGAACCAAAAAATTGAAGAAGAAATCGGTCTTGAGACCGTGAAGAAGAAGAGAAGAGAAGGAGGGAGGAGAGAAAACGTTTTTGGCTCCAATATTACCAAAACCGTGTGCTGTACACTTAGTTGGAGAGAGAAGAAAAAGCTTTTGTATATATCTTATATTTTTCTTTTACCAAGTAAATAAAATAAGATATATACTCAACTTTAATTCAAAAGCCAAAAAGGCAGGAATAAAATAATGTTATATTCCATCTCAAGCCTTTTAAAAGCTTTCAATCATTGCACATCACTATTCACATCACATCTTTTCACTTTAATAAAGTGACATATTGTCAAGTCACATCACTCAAAGTGACAATTGATTTGACGATTGACGCGACTAGCGATTTGACGCTTGATGTGACTTGCGTGCCGCACTCGAATTCGAAATGCGAATGCGCTCGCAATCACTCTCGGGCTCGGGTTCGCTAATTCCAAATTAACGAATTTTCCGTCGCGTCGTAATTAAATGATTACGCCTAGCGAATTCACTATTCACGTCGCTAACGAATTAATTCTAAATTAATTCGTTCGCCCGAATTAAAATCTAATTTTAATTCCGCGTCGAAATCTAATTTCTAATAATATATCGAATATATTATTTTATCGATTAATTCCAAATTAATCGTTCTCTCTCTTTAACAATATTTTATCCGAGATAAAATATCTTCGCAATTAATCCCAGATTAATTTTCTCTCTCATCGAATTAATCCCAGATTAATTCTATCTCTCTCTTCTAATTAATCCCAGATTAATCAAAGTGCGAGTAATACGTCATCGGTGAATCTTCAGGAAGCGACCCATGAGATCTCCGGATATGTTGGCAGTAAATACGATCGTCGGACTGTCCGAACACGTAAGTACCTCGTACTACGTTTATATCGATTACAAGACAAGGTTGGCTTCTAGCAAAGCGCCATGCCTACCCAATTCTCCAGAAATATTCTTACAGAATATATAGATCTGTATCAAGCGTAGAATACCGTAGTATTGTGTATATCGGCCCAGTATCGGATAATCACGTGCTAGGGCTGGGGCTGGATAAGTGTCTGCCCCGTCCGAAACACATTCGGATGTCTGGTAACATAGTCTCTATAATCGGATATACATGACCTGGTCACAATATCCCGATTGGTTGCGCAACACTCAAGAGCACTAGTACCGTATCCTGCGTGACATCATCTCCAAATGACTGAAGTGATACTTCCGTCTTGACATCACACCCAATACACTACGACTCTCTGATAAACCCAGAAATAGTGTACACAAGACCGTTTAAAGTCCCCTACCACCAAGACCAAGTTTATCGATTATCGTAAGTATTAGCGATGCAAGTCTCAGGTTAAGACTATACACACCTACCTCGATTTCGGCCTCCCATAGACACATAGTCATAATACCAATGGGATTCCGAGGGGTCTATCCAGAGCGAAGCTGTTTCCCGTACCATCGGTGAAACACGACCTCCTATCGCACTTGCATAAGTATCCAACACTTATATATATGAGAACTATGCCGTTGTGCCCTCACAAACGCGCACAAGTGCAATACTAGCCTATTCCGCATTATCGATGTCCAGTCTCGATAATACTACGGCTAGGGATATTTAATGATTAAACCTTCGGGACTGATACTGTCTCATATCATTCTCAGTCCAGGTACTAATCATAGGGACCTCTCTTCATTATATATCTATATGGTGATCTAATCACAAATGATGAGAGTGCAATTTCCTTGTCACATAGTTAATTTGCTACAACACCACAATGATCTGTGCAAATAGTGACGCTATGGGTCATTTTGTCCAACAAATTCGCCCTTACTCCTTGGTTGTATTCAACTCGTTTTTATGCATGATTTATGTTCTTGGGACTTGATTGAAACTCTACAATGGTATCTTGAGCTATTGGTTGCATAAAACGAATTTAGGGTTCTTGAGTAAAATTTGGGGCTTTTTGATTTAAGCATGATTTTGACAAATGTTTGTTTAAGAATGTTTGTATATGAATAACTTAGAGTTATATGTAATCAATTTGAAGAAAAATTGATTGGATTGATTTTCCCCAATTTGCTTATTGTTGGTCAAAACTTTATTTGGGTAAACTCAATTTGAGCATCTAATGATTAAATTGTTTAGTAAGTATGCTTGAATGAGGTTGAATTGATGTTGTGCATAATCAATTTCATGAAATTTGGTTGGATCCATTTTTCCCCAAATTTTGGGCATGAAAAATTTGGGTAAACTTGATTTTGAGCATGTTTAATGAAATTGGATGATTTAGAATGCTTGAATGTTGTTTAATTGATGATTGATTAGATGAATTTGATGAAAAGTGTTTGGAACAATTTTCCCCAATTTGCTTGTGATGGCCGAAATATGATCCCTAAAATTGTCTTGGATTTTGATTTTTTGTTCATTGGATGACTTGCAAATCATTTGGGAATGTTGAATTTATGTTTAATTTGGTTCAATTGGATTGAATTTGATTTGGGCATAATTTCCCCTTTGGCCGAGACAATTGAAGCATGAAATTGGGTTTGATTTAAATCAAATTATGTTGGATATGATTAATTGATGTAAGCATGATTAATTGGACAAATTTAGTGTTTTGGAAACTTTGATTTGGGTAATTAATAATGCTATACACTTTAGGTAATTTAATTGGAAAATTTGAAATTTTTGAAATTAAATTATTGGGCTTAAAATTGGATTTGGGCTCTTTAAGTTGTTATTGGGTTTATTGGACTTTGTTGTACAAAGTTGGTTTAGGCCAAAATTGGTTGGATCCAATAGGCCCAAAACCGCTTCCAAAAGGCCCAAATGCAACAAAATGGACCTTTAAAGTTTAATTGGGCCTAATGAGCCAAAATTAATTTAAGGCTTATGGGGTAATCCCGGATTGGACTTTGGTTGCGGGTTTGACCCGAGTTGACCAAAAGTCCACGCCTTGAAGAAATTAATTAAAAGCCCATTGGACTTTAATTAAACTAATATTGGATATTAATCGGGCTTGAGACCCGTAACGATTAAATTTGGAATTTAAGTCGTAAAGGTTTATTTTATAAAGTGTAATATTTAATTTGGAATTAAATAATGAATTAGAATTAAATGCGTATTAAATTGGATTTAATTATGTAATTTAATTTAATTCGTAGAAATCGTACTTTGAGTACGTGTTCGCAATACGAGTTTGACTCGAACAAAATCAAATCTTTGTTTGAACATTGGATGATCACTAATTATCAAGATTAATTAATTTGATTGATTGATTGATAACATGCTTGTATGAATACATGGTTGTGATGTTTGAATAATGTATATCGGATGGATATTAGAAGGGTGGGGCAATTTTAGAAATTGTTGTAATAAATTTGATTTATTAATTGGACCTGTGTGTCCAGTCTTATCTCCTATTTCTTTGTATTCTCTTCTCACTTATTCCCCTCAATGTAAATGAGGTTTCTTTAGAAGTGTAGTGTAACGGGTAGAAGAAATATAGTGCTAGCGGGAGAGAGAAGAGGAGAGATTTGATCTAGGATCAATGTGTAAAATATCCATCCGCATATCATTATTATTTTACATATGCGCTTTATTATGTGTTTAGAATGCATGTTTAAGGGTGTATGATGATGAGACCTTAACAAAGATAATTAAAATTGGTAGCCAATTTGCACGCGAAAAGCCCTCATAAAATATCATGCATTTTTTCCTTCCATTGAGTGATTCTTGCTCAATATCCTAGATTGGCATGGGTTGTTGGCCAAAGTCAAGCCCTTGTCCGTCGAAGATGTGTTTGAATCACGAGGCTTTGTTCTATATCGGTGTCGTGTCCAAGTTGTGGTTTGTTGGCCAAAGTCAAGACCACTTCTTGTCCATTGACATTGATTACGAAGCTTCCATGTCAATGGGTCCGCGCTTGACTGGGATCACTAGGTTTGTTGTGCCAGAGCCAAGGCCTAGTGATTCAGAGGAAATAGGTTAGGGTATATATTGGATATATAGGCATATATATGATATATGTTTAGGACTTGGATGTCCGCCTACTGGATCTAGGAGTTGGATGAGATCCAATTGATATTCGAGATCTACCTAGTTAATTATCATACAATTTGTTGGCCAAAGTCAAGATTGTGTGGTATTTAACGGGATCCTAGCCCACTAGGAAATACGGTTTCCCGAGTACTCGACAGAGGGTTAGAGGCTCGACGAAAAATAGTGGGAGGCAAGAATTGAATTTGCAATACTCGTTCAATTACTCGTCATACGCGCTCATTCAAATTATTTCGTCATTAGATTAGATGTTAGTTGGACTAATATTTAAATTGTTGTTTTAATAAACAGTTGGACTGTATACTTGATTATACATAATTGGATTATATTAATCAATATATTTGAATTAATTAATTTCAGTTTACAGTTGATTTTATAATTGGATTATAGTAATCAATGTAATTGAGGTTAATTAATTTGGATTATATTTGATTATATAGTTGGACTATTATAATCATTATAATATATATTTACCACTAATCGTTGATTAAATAGTTGGACTATTGTATCGAGATAAAATTGAAAAGTTGGATATTTAAAATATAATCTGGGATTAAAATATTTTAAATGATTTAATTTTCAAATTGGGAATAAATAATAAGTTACTTTATTTGATAAAATAACTTATCTTACGCCCAAAATTAAGCAAAATAAGTAGAGCATAAACTTTGGAAGATTTATGTGATGATGACTTTAATGCATAATTTAATATACTTGTCATAAATCTAATTTTAGATTTAAGAAGTATTAAAATTGCAATTTATAATTCTTGGAGAATTAATTGACAATTCTAGAGGAGATAAAGTCAAAGTTTGCAATTGGGCATATAGCACGAGGTGCACATCGTTTCGATATTCTAAAAACCCAAGGCTTGGCCTAAGGTTTCTGAAATATTGAAAAGAATAATAGACATATCCCAAAGTGACTACCATTTGGATATGGCAGACACGAAGGAATTAAAGAAAGGGCAAGGCTCTTACTTTGAAAATGTTTGTCTTAGTTATGTTCACAGCTAGTATTGAAATTAGATTTTAAATACTTAGTGTGGTACATAAAATATATGTATTGATGTTCAGAATCTGCTTTGAGCAGGATACTGATTTCAAGCTGAGATTGCTCTGCGAATCGGAAACAGGACGAAAGTCGCTGTTTTGACCGTAGATACCTAAGTTTAGGAACTACCCTTCGGGTGTGTACTTAAATTAGGAACTGTTATAATGTAACTAGTTTGACTAGAGACATTATCTCTATATCAGTGTTTAATCCATTGTGGATAAACCTTTATATTCTAGAAACTAAGTGTTTCATTATATAAAGATGATACTGAGATAAACACATTAGATGTGAATAACAGAATTTATATTTTGAATATAATTAAAATCTCGAACATATAAAATGACAAATAAATATCTCAAATTGATTTGATCAATAGAGACTTATTTGTGGTATTGTTGTCTGGCACACAATTATACAAGACTCGTATATCCACACTTTTGAAGAGTGGGTACCAGGACTGATTTGACTATTCAAATAAAGTCTACGAATCTAGTTTGTTAGGTAAAGTACCTAAAACACTGTTACTTGGTAATAGTGTAAGTGCCACCGATCTGTTAGCCCTATTCATGGTGAAGTTAGTGGGCCCATATCTAGCTAGACTAGATGTGAACATGAATATTTCGTGACCTTAACGGATGTGGCATCACGTTATGGTTATGTGTTTCTTTTGAAGAACACAAATCAGAAACTCTTAGAGCTTCGACACGAAATAGACAAAAAGATCGACTATAGTATTATACCGTCACGGTAAGACCGTAATGGAAAATACTTAAGCAATAAGTTTCTTATATACTTGAAAGAGTATAGTATTCTTTCAAATGAGGACTCCTCCCGGAACACGTCAAAGTGACGTTGTTTCCGAACGGATTAACCGAATCATGTTAGACATGATAAGGCTAATCATGAGTCGCTCTGAGCTACCATTTCCTTCAACGGATAAGTTTTAACAGTGCAATAACTTATTTAGAATAAGGTTCCATAATAATCTGTTTGACAGATTACATATTAGATATGAACGGGAAAGAAACCATGTTTCTCATTCCTGACCATTTGGGATGCTAGGCATATGTTTGGATAATACCAAACTAAAACCCAAATTGGATAAGTGCCAATATTGGTTATCCTAAAGGAAACCATAAGTATAGTACTTGTAAATCTCACATGAGAACAATGTGATTGTTGCTCACCATGCGGTTTTTCCTGAGAGGAATACCGATATGCAGTGGTCAGTGGGAGGATAGTGATACTCGATGAAAATTGGAGTAATATTGTTCAAGGCACGAAGTCCTTAATGGAACACAAATAGTTCATCTATGATGAATCTATACCATTAATCTTCGAGTACACAAGAACTGCGTAGATCAGAGAGAGTCAGAAAACAACCTGGGGTATGGGTTTCTGATCTCACCTCATAAAGATGTTAATCTTTTAAGGTACTCCAACGGATTACGTATGAGGTAGTGATACAAGGTATCGAATTCCTATTATGACAAAGTGTCATGAATCCGAAATGGATTCCATGTATATCAACAAGTTTGGATACTAGTTGATGGACCATAAGGCATTTTGCCTATTGGTACTTTATAAGTCTTCAAGGAAGACATACATGAAAGGCAACATACCAACGTACTAAGCTAGGCTTGTAAAGAAAAGGTAGAGTTATCAACATTCTGTTGATTCTGACGAAACCTTTTACATGTTGCCATTGTAAATCCATTTGGATAATGCTTGCTAAAGCTGTGTATTTCATTTATGAAATATGACAGCTTAACGGAAAATCGCTTTCCTTAAAAGGAAACCTTTCGGAGGATGTTTATAACATCCTGTCGGTTTTATCATACCATAACAAGCAAACAAGGTTTGCAGGTTATTCGATCCCTTGTTTGGATTGGAGCAAGCATAGGTTCTAGGAATTATCGTTTTGATGTAATCATAATGGAGTATGATTTAATTCAAACGAAATGATTCTTGTGTATATAAAAGGGTTAGTGGGAGTGCACTGACATGAATGTCATGTAAAATAATGATAATATGTCATTCTTGGAAATGAAATTCCAAAAAGCAATCGGTGAAAGCTTGGCTTTCATAAGAAATTCTCCGTAGAATTCTGGGGAGTAACAACCTTTATTCAAGGAATAAAGATCTACTGGGATAGATTTGGAGTTGTTAACATTCTGAGAAATTGTACATTTAAAATGTACTTGATTTGGTGTCTCATACGCTTTGAGCATATGAAGTCACAATCAGGACAATCCAAGTGATAGTCATTGGATTTAAGTTAAGGACATCTATTAGTATCTTAGAGAACTAAAGATGCTGTCTTAAATTATGGAGTAGGAGAACTTGAAGTGACTAGGATCACTGCTGCAAGTTTCCAAACCGGTAAATACTGCGGTACTATAAAGTTTGAATAACGGGACAGTAAGCTGGAAATATTCCGAGCAAGATAACTGTTGCCGAATTAAACAAATGCGGATTATTGCTGCAGCTGAGGCAGCAATAGAAGCCATTTAGATCGATAATAAATCTAATTAGATTAGATTTAGTTCTGTTAGCGGCTGAGCGCTAGGCGTGTCAGCACAGGCTAAAGAATTAATGGTCTCATCGACGATCCAGATATATACTTCTATATCATCTGATTCGTTCGGATCATACATCGTGGGGATGTGATGATCGTGTAAATCGCGTCAGACGATAATTAAGCAAATCCGCTGACGAAAACCTTTCCTCAGCAATTTGAGCGAACCGTACATAGTTCGAGATTTAGACACTCGAGTGACTGGCTATGTGCCAAGTGGGAGATTGTTGGATAAATGACCCATAGCGTCACTATTTGTACAGATCACGGTGTTGTTGTACAAATTAACTATGTGACAAGGAAATTGCACCTCTCATCATTTGTGATTAGATCACCATAGATGTATAAATGAAGAGAGGTCCATATGATTAGTTCCTGGATTGAGATGATATGAGACAGTATCAGTCCACGAAGGATTAATCGTTAAATATCCCTAGCCGGAGTATTATCGAGACAGGACATCGATATGCAGAATAGGCTAGTATTGCACTTGTGCGCATTATGAGGGCACAACGGCATAGTTCTCATATATTTAAGTATTGGATACTTATGCAAGTGCGATAGGAGGTTGTGTTTCATCACCGATGGTACGGGAAACCTTCGCTCTGGATAGACCCCTCAGGAATCCCATTGGTATTATGACTATGTGTCTATGGGAGGCCGAAATCAAGGTAGGTGTGTATAGCCTTAACCTGAGACTTGCATCGCTAATACTTGCGATAATCGGTAGACTTTGGTCTTGGTGGTACAGGGCTTAACCGGTTCTGCGTACACCGCTTCTGGGTTTATCAGAGAGTCGTAGTGTAATTGGGTGTGATGTCGAGACGGAAGTATCACTTCAGTCATAGTGGAGATGATGTCACGCAGGATACGGTATTAGTGCTCTTAAGTGCTGGCCGGCCATCGGGATATTATGACAAGGTCATGTATATCCGATTATAGAGACTAGTTACCGGACATCCGACATGTGCTTCGGACGGGGCAGACACTTATCCAGCCCCAGCCCTAGCACGTGACTATCCGATACTGGGCCGATATACACAATACTACGGTATACTACGCTTGATACAGATCTGTATATTCCTGTAAGAATATTCTCTGAGATTGGGTAGGCATGGCGCTTTGCTAGAAGCCAACCTTGTCTGAAATCGTAAAACGTCTAACGAGTACAGAGGTACTTACGTGTTCGGATAGTCCGACAACCGTTTATACTGCCAACATATCCGGAGATCTCATGGGTCGCTTCCTGAAGATTCACCGATGATGTATAACTCGCACTTTAATTAATCTATGATTAATTAGAAGAGAGAGAAAATTAATCTGGGATTAATTGCGGAGATATTTTATCTGGGATATAAAAATTAATTAAAGAGAGAGAACGATTAATTTGGAATTAATCGGTAAAATTAATATATTCGATATATTATAAAGAAATTGGATTTCGACGCGGAATTAAAATAGATTTTAATTCGGGAGAACGAATTAATTAAGAATTAATTCGTTAGCGACGTGAATAGTGAATTCGCTAGGCGTAATCATTTAATTACGACGCAACGGAAAATTCGTTAATTTGGAATTAACGAACCCGAGCCCGAGAGTGATTGCGAGCGCATTCGCATTTCGAAATCGAGTGCGGCACGCAAGTCACATCAAGCGTCAAATCGCTAGTCGCATCAATCGTCAAGTCACTTGTCACTTTGAGTGATGTGACATGACATGTTGTCACTTTATTAAAGTGGATGGATTTGATGTGAATAGTTGATTTGAGTTGATGAAAAGCTTTTAAAAGCTTGAAATGAAATATAACATTATTTCTTTCTTGCTTTTTGACTTTTGTATTAAAAGTTATATATGTTTTATTTATTATTTACTTGGTAAATATATAAAACAAAAGGAAAAAGCTTTCTCTCTCTCTCTTGGAATCATTCACGGTTTTTAGGCTTTTGGAGCCAAAAACCCTTCTTTCTTCTTCTCCCTCTCACGGCTTCAAGCCGATTTCTTCACAAAATCTTCTGGTTTTGACGAAATTTTTAGAAGCAAATGAAGAAGAGTAGTGCTAGCACACACATGGGTTATATTATGGTGATAGGGAAACGAATTTGTGAGCATGGAAAGCTTGAAGCTTGGAGCTTCAATGGAGTCTTTCATGGCCGATTTTTGGAGCACCAAAACAGCCCCCACCGTGCAGTCCACAGCAGTTCAAGAAGGCCCAAAACCGAGCTTGATGGAGGCAGAAAACACATCTTGTTCATTTCATCAAAACCCATCAATGTGAGTATGAATTCCGCCTTACTCCTTGGTTGTATTCAACTTGTTTTTATGCATGATTTATGTTCTTGGGACTTGATTGAAACTCTACAAGGTGGAGCGAGGCTCACTTAAATACCCAAGCCTCTTAGGCTTTTATCGCTTGGTGTCAGGAATAAACAATGAGTCCTCCAAATTAGTCCATCACAATAGGCTACGAGTAGATGGCTATCTAGGTGCCTTCACAGCTTTCCTTCTAGAAAGGTAGTGAGTGAAGGAAGACACCAAACCATTACCTAGCCTCAAAATGCCTTTGATTAAACCCCCATTTTATCTACTATAGACAACGGTCAATTAGAACATAAATCCAAACATTACAAGACAATATTTCGGGGCCGATTCTCTATCCCCAGTGGAGTCGCCAGACTGTGGGAACACAGGAACTGGACGACGCATGCTGTCCTAGGCTCGCGGCCTAGTCGGGAGTACGGAGTAGCCACGGGGGACTAAACCGGAGAGTAATGGAGTCGCCACCCGGTGTGAACCGGGAAAATGAGATTTAAGGCCGCACTCACTGCTCGCAAGGGAAGACCTCAAACCGTGGGGTTCGGAATGGTCCCTTACTTATGTCACTTGTAATAAAAAAGATTTATGTAATAATTCAATCAAGTTTAAGTAACACTTATTTCCAAGAGTATCATGCTTCTAAATTCATATGTATAAAATAAAACTTACACCTAAATTCACATATATCTCACATCTAAGATTGCATGCTTGAAAATACATCAAAGTAGCAACGAACATACAACTTCATTAGCATATCATGTTCACGAAAACACAAGCATACATACTAAACATACAGGCATACATGTGAGCACTTTTCCAAGTGGTACGTGGAATTGTATCCCAAGTACAGACCGCACTACCGTCCATTCGGAATCGTCTACGGAATTTACGTTTGGGTTTCCATCCGATATACCACAAGAAATAATACTCAAAAGTCATCATGACATAGGTATATGAATTGTAATACGCTAAACCAAGACTAAGGTAAATGATGCAACCAATGGAATAAACATGCTTCTCATTATGATGTGCACAAAGATAGGAATGACCATATGGGGTTTCATAAGAATAATTGGACAAAAATCCCCTAATTGCCGTGAGTTACAAGCATGGAAATGAATTGATTTTTTGATTCAATTATGTTGGACATGTGTTGATGATGATAAGCATAATTAATTGAGTAAATTGGTATTTTGGAAATGTTAATTTGGCTAATTAATTATGGCTATACACTTTAAATTGATTAAATTAGGATATTTGGAATATTGATATTTAATTGGTTGGGCCAAATTTGGAATTGGGCTAAAAAAGTTGTATTTGGGCTAAATGGGCTTGGTTGGGCCAAGTTTGGTTTAGGTTAATTGGTTGGATCCAATTGGGCCAAAAACCCTATCCATAAAGTCCAAGTATAATAAAATGGACCTTTAATTTTAATTGGGCCTAATGGGCCTAAATTGGTTTCTTGGCAAATAAGGGTGATTCCTTAAATGGGCTTTGGTATTTGGGTTTGACCCATGTTGACCAAAGTCCAAACCTTATGAAATTAATTGAAAGCCCATTGGGCTTTAATTAAATTGACATTGGATGTTAATTGGGCTTTGAGACCCGTAAATATTAGATTTAGAATCTAAGTCGCAAAAGCACATTAAAAAGTGTAATTATTTAATTTAGAATTAAATATAGAATTAGTATTAAATACAAATTAAATTGGATTTAATGTTGTAGTTTAATATAATTCAAGAATTCGTACTTTGAGTACTTATTCTTAAAACGAGTTGGACTCGAGCAAATGAAATCGTTGTTTGAACATTGGATGGTCATTAATTTCAGATTAATTAATTAGATTAGATTGATTGATAACATGCTTTGTGTGAATACATGGATGTGATGTATGAATAATGTATATCGGATGGATATTAGATAAGTGAGGGCAATTTTGGAAATTGTTGTAATAAATTTAGAATTTATTAAATTGGACCTGCGTGTCCAGCCTATTACCTCTTGACTCTTTGTATTTATCTTCTCACCTATTCCCCTCAATGTAAATGAGGTTTCTTTAGAAGTGTTATGTAATTGGGTAGAAGTAAGATTTGTGCTAGCGAGATAGAGGAAAGGGAGAGATTTGTTCTAGGAACAAAATGTGTTAAATATCCATCTGTATATTATTATTATTTGTTACGCGCCTTATTATGTTTTTAGAATGCATGTTTAAGGGTGTATGATGATGAGACCTAATCAAAGATAATTATTTGGTTGCCAATTACGCGAAAAACCCTCAAAACATATTAAGCGTTTTTCCTTCCATTGAATGATTCATTCTCAAGATCCAAGATTGGCACTGGTTTGTTGGCCAAAGTCAAGGCATTTTTCCATCGCTGATGTGTTTGAATCATGAAGGCTTTGTTCTATAATGCGTGTCTTGTCTAAGTTGTGATTTGTTTGCCAAAGTCAAGATCACTTCTTTTCCATCGACATCGATTACGAAGCTTTCCATGGTCAATGGGTTCCGCTTAACTGGGATCATTAAGTTTGTTGTGCCAAAGCCAAGGCTTAGTTGATTCAGAGGAAAAATGTTAGGAAAATATATCGGATATATTGGCATATATTAGATATATGTTTCGGACATGGATGTCCACCTACTGGATCTAGGAATTGGATGAGATCCAATTGATCTTAGAGATCTACCTAGTTAAATATCATACAATTTGTTGGCCAAAGTCAAGATTGTGTGTTATTTAACGGGATCCTAGCCCACTAGGAAACAAGGTTTCCCGAGTACTCAACAGAGGGTTAGAGGCTCGCCGAAAAATAGTGGGAGGCAAGTATTAAATTTGCAAATTTGTTTAGATACTTGCCAATACGCGCTCATTTCAATTTTTCGTCGTTACATAAATATTTATTAGTTTGACTAATATTTAAATCGTTGTTTTAAATAAAACAGTTGGACTGTATTCAAACTACTTCAAATTATAGTTGATTATATAATTGGATTATAGTAATCAATATATTTGAATTTAACCAATTAAATTATAGTTGATTATATAGTTAGACTATAGTAATCATTATATTAAATAGTACCTGAAATCTTTGATTGGATAGTTGGACTATAGCAATCAAGATAATTGAATGATTAGCGTTTAAACCATAATCATGGGTGAAAAATGTTTTAAGCGGCTTTAATTTTCAAATTGGGAATAAAACCTCAGGATTGTCCTAAAGACTAAGAAGTTACTCTATTTGACAGAGAAACATCTTGGGCCTAAGCCCGGAGTTGAGCAAATAAGTAGAACATGGTATTTGGAATATTCATGTGATGATAACTTTAGTGCTTAATCCATTATGCTTGTCGTAAAGACTCCTTAATTTCTTCGTCAGAATTAAGGATTAGATCCTTATAGTATGATATTGAAATTGAAGGATTTTCATAGATCTATTCTTAGATCTTAGAAGTATAAATTGCAATAGAAAACTCTTGAAGAGTTAAAGGCTATGCTCAAGGAGACAAAGCCAGAGTTTGTAATAGGGCTAGAAGCGCAATGCGCATCTTACTTCGACATTCTAGAAGGCCAAGGTTTGGCCGAAGGCTTCTGGGATGTGGAAAAGGTCAAAAGCAAAATCATCACGGTCTTATGGGAAGACAATGGACATATCCCAAGATGTCTGCCTAAACTGTGGCAAACGGGGTCACTGGAAGCGTGACTTCCGTATAGACAAGGCCGACATGAAGGAAGTAAAAAAATGGGCAAGGTTCCGGCTTCAACCATGTTTTTCATAAACGTGTTCACTACTAGTATTAAAATTGGATTTTAGATACTAAATATGGTACATAAATATGTACTGATGTGCAGAATCTGCTAATTAGTAGGAGACTGACTTCAGTTGAGATTTATCTGCGAATCAGAAACGGGACGAGAGTCGCTATTTTAACCGTAGAGACCTAAGTTTAGGAACTACCCTTCGGGTGTGTACTTAAATTAGGAAACTGTTATAATGTAACTAGTTTGAATAAAAACATTATCTATATTTCAGGGTTTAACTCGTTGCGGGTATACCTTTATATTCTAGAACACTAAAGTGTTTTATTTTATAAAGATGATATTGAGATAAGCACATTAGATGTGAATAATAGTATTTATATTTTGAATATAAATGAATCTCAAACGTATGACTTGACAAACAAATAGCTCAAACTGAATTAATCAGATGAGACTTATTTGTGGCATTGTTGTCTATGACACATTAAACAAGACTCGTATATCCACAATTTTGAAGAGTGGATACTAGGAAGGATTTTATTCTATTCAAATAAAGTATACGAATCTAGTTTATTAGGCAAAGTGCCTAAAATACTTTTTACTTGGTAAAAGTGTAAATGCCACCGATATATTAGCCCTCGTTTATAGTGACGTAAGTGGGCCCATGTCTAGCTAGGCTAGAGGTGGATATGAACACTTTGTAACATTTACGGATATGGCATCGCGTTATGGTTATGTGTTTCTTTTGAAACATAAATCGGAAACTTTTGATAGATTCAAAGAGTTTCGACACGAAGTATAAAAACAGATCGGCTAAAGTATTATACCATCACGGTTAGACCATGATAAAAATACTTAAGCAATAAGTTTCTCGATTATTTGAAAGAGTATAGTATTCTTTCAATATGAACTCCTCCCGGAACACCTCAGTTATGGGGTGTGTCCGAATGGAGAAATCGAATTTTGTTGCACATAATAAGGTTAATCATGAGTCACTCTAAGCTACCATTTTCCTTCTAGGGATATGCATTAAACAGTGCAATACTTATTTTGAATAAGGTTCCATAAAAATATGTTAGACAGACTTCATATTAGATATGAACATGAAAGAAATCGGGTTTTCTCATTCCTGAAGATTTGGGAATGCTAGGCATATGTTTGGATAATACCAAACTAGAACCCAAATCGGATAAGTGCCTAAGTTTTAGGTTATCATAGGGAAACCAAAGTATAGTACTTATACAACTCACAAGAGAACAATTTAATTATTGCTCGCTATGCGATTTTCCTAAGAGGAATACCTATATGCAGTGGTAAGTGAGAGGAAAGTAAAACTTGATGAAAATTGGAGTAATGATGTTCCAGGCACCGATTCCTAAATGAGACACAAGCAGTTCATTAGGGATGAAACTGTACCACAATCTTCAAATACACAAGAACCGCGTAAGCCGGAGAGAGTCAGAAAAACAACCTGGGAGGTATGAGTTTTTGATACCACCTCATAAAGATGTCAATCTTATTGAGGAAGACGAACTTACTACGTATGAGGAAGTGATACAAGGTATCGACTCCCTATTATGGCAAAGTGCCATGATATCCGAAATGGATTCCATGTATACCAACCAAGTTTGGAACTAGTTGATGTACCGGAAGGCATTGTGCCTATTGGTACCATATACGTCTTCAAGAAAGACATACATGGATGGCAACATACCAACGTACTAAGCTAGGCTTGTAGCGAAAATGTATCGTTATCAACATTGTGTCGATTACAACGAAACCTTTTACTCGTTGCCATGATTAAATCTGTTGGAGTTCTACAGTCCCGAGGATCGAATAACATGTATAAAACAAATGTGAATACAATCAACGAAGTTTCAGAATACTTACATCGATCCGTTTGCGATGCAACGAACAAAATCTTCAAGATTTGAGTCCTTATGGTTCTCGGCAAACTGCAAATTTTGTCCCCAAAAATATCGGTTTTGGTGATCTCCATTGTTGCTCCAAGCTCCAAGCTTTGGTTGATGGTGATTCCAAGCTCATGAAGTGAGTTCCCTATCACATTTGTATGGCTCCTATGTGTGCTAGCACTCACGAAATTTGCCACAAATTTCCCTAGATTCTTCATGGTTTTCTGCCCTCACAATGCGCACAAGTGTAATACTAGTCTTTTACGCATTATCGATGTCCAATCTCGATAATACTCTGACTAGGGATATTTAATGATTTATCCTTCGTAGATTGATACTGTCTCATATCATCTCAATCTAGGATCTAATCATATGGACCTTCTATCATTTATACATCTTGGTGATCTAATCACAAATGATAAGAGAGCAATCTCCTTGGTCACATAGTTAATTTGTACAACAACACCATGATCTGTACAAATAGTGACGCTATGGGTCATAATTGTCCAACAATCTCCCACTTGGCCTATAGCCAGTCACTCGAGTGTCTGACACCCGATCTATGTACGGTTCACTCAAATTGCTGAGAAAATGCTTTTCGTCAGCGGATTTGCATGATTATCGTCTGATACGATTTATTCGATCATCACATCCCCACGATGTATGATCCAAACGAATCAGATGAATATTGAGGTATATATCTGGATCGTTGATGAAACTATTAATCCTTTAGCCTGTGTTGTAGCCTAGCTCATCTGCTAACAGAACTATATCTAGTCTAATTAGATTTATTATCGACCCAGAAGGTTTCTATTGCTGCCTCAGCTGCAGCAATAACCCGCATTTGTTGTTTATTTGGTAACAGTATCTTGCTTGGAAGATTTCCAGCTCACTGTTCTGTTATTCAAACTGTATAGTACCGTTTTGCGACTTGTAGTCGTCTTTATCTATTTATGAAACTTGCTATTGTGATCCCAGTCACTTCAAGTTCTTCTTCTCCATAGTATAAGACAACATCCTTAGTTCTCTAAGATACTAATGGATGTTTTTAACATCAATCCAGTTACTATCACTTAGATTAGTCTGATTGTGACTCCATATTCCTAAAGCGTATGAGACACCAGGTCACGTACATTTTTCAATGTATGATTTCTCGGAGAGTTTTCATGAAAGCCAAGCTTTCACCGATTGTTTTATGGGAATATCATTTCCAATAAATGACATATTATCATTATTTTATAGGACAGCCACTGTCAGTGCGCTCCCACTAACCCTCTTATATACACAAGAATCATTTTCGTTTTGAATTAAATCATAAACTATTATGATTACATCAAAACGATAATTCCAAGAACCTAATGCTTACTTCAATCCAAACATGGATCGAATAACCTGCAAACCTTGTTTGCTAGTTTTGGGTACGACAAAACCGACAGGATGTTGTAAACATCCTCCAAAAGGTTTCCTTTTCAGGAAAGCGATTTTCTCGTTCAGCCGTCATATTTCATAAATGAAACATGCAGCTTTAGCAAGCATTATCCAAATGGATTTATCGTGGCAACAGGTAAAAGGTTTCGTCGTAATTAACACAATGTTGATAACGATACCTTTCCGCTACAAGCCTAGCTTAGTACGTTGGTATGTTGCCTTCCATGTATGTCTTCCTTGAAGAGTTATATAGTACCAATAGGCACAATGCCTTGCGGTACAACAACTAGTGTCCAAACATAGTTGGTATACATGAAATCCATTTCAGATGTCATGACATTTTGCCATAAAAGGGAGTCGATACCTTGTATCAATTCCTCATATGTAGTCAGTTGGTATACCTCAATAAGATTAACATCTTTATGAGGTGAGATCAGAAAGCTATACCCCAGGTTGTTTTCTTACTCTCTCCGACTTACGCGGTTCTTGTGTATTTGAAGATTATGGTCTAATTTCATCCTTGATGAACTATTTATGTTCCATTAGGAATCGGTGCCTTGAATAGTATTACTCCGATTTTCATCAAGTTTTACTATCCTCCAACTTACCACTGCATATAGGTATTCCTCTTAGGAAAACCGCATGGTGAGCAACAATTAATTTTTTCACTTGTGAGTTTTATAAGTACTATACTTATGGTATCCCTATGATAACCTACAATTGGCACTTACCCAATTTGGGTCCTAGTTTGGTATCATCCAAACATATGCCTAGCATACCCAAATGTTCAGGAATGTGAAACCTAGTTTCTTTCCTGTTCATATCTAATATGAAATTCTGTCAAACAGATATTATGGAACCTTATTCAAAATACATTTTGCACTGATAATGCGTATCTGTTGAAGGAAATGGTAGCTCAGAGCGACTCATGATTAACCTTATCATGTCCAACAAAATTCGGTTACTCGGTTCGGACACACCGTCAAATTGATGTGTTCCGGGAGGAGTCCTCATTGAAAGAATACTATACTCTTTCAAGTATATTAGAAACTTATTGCTTAAGTTTTTTCATCGTGGTATAACCGTGATGGTTTAATACTTTAGCCGATCTGTTTGTCTATTTCGTGTCGAAACTATAAAAGTTTATGATTTGTGTTTCATAAGAAATACATAACTATAACGCGATGCCACATCCATAAAGGTCGCGAAATATTCATATCCACCTCTAACCTAGCTAGATATGGGCCCACTTGCTTCACTATGAACTAGGGCTAATAGATCAGTGGCATTTGCACTTTTATGACAAACATATTTGAAGTCAGAGCCTTCCCCCGTCTTCTATTCCTTCAGGTCTGCCTTGTCCAAATGGCAGTCACGCTTCCGCGATAATATCGAAGTAAAGTGCGCCTTGCGTTACTTGCCTTATTGCAAAGTTTGGCTTTGTCTCCTTGAGAATAGCCATTAACTCTCCAATAGTTTTCTATTGGAATTTAGTACTTCTAAGATCCTAATGATAGATCTTTGAAGATCCTTCAATTTCATTATCATACTTTAAGGATCTAATCCTTAGTTATGATTCAGAAATTAATGAGTCTACTGCGACAAGCTTGATGGATTAAACACTTAAGTTATCATTACATGAATCTTCCAAAGATCATGCTCTACTATTGCTTAATTCCGGGCTTAGGCTTAATATGTTATTTTATCAAATAAAGTAACTTATTTGTTTCCAGGACCATCCTGAAACTGTATTCCCAATTTTGAAAATTAAACCATTTAAATACATTTTCCCTAGGATTATGTCTTAAATGTCAAATTTTCAATTATATCTTGATTCTAATAGTCCAATTATTTAATCAACGATTTTTGGTACTATTCATTATAATGATTACTATAATCCAATTATATAATCAATTATAATTGAATTGTTTGAATACAGTCCAACTGTTTTATTTAAAACAACGATTAAATATTAGTCCAACTAACATTTAATTTATTTGACGAAATGATATTTGATTTGAGCGCGTATGGCAAGTAATTAAACAAATATTACAAATTTAATTCTTGCCTCCCACTATTTTTCCGCGAGCCTCTAACCCTCTGTCGAGTACTCGGGAAACCTTGTTTCCTAGTGGGCTAGGATCCCGTTAAATATCACACAATCTTGACTTTGGCCAACAAATTGTATGATAATTAACTAGGTAGATCTCTAAGATCAATTGGATCCAATCCAATTCCTAGATCCAGTAGGGGGACATCCAAGTCCGAAACATATATCTTATATATGCCAATATATTTTCCCTAGGATTATGTCTTAAATGTCAAATTTTCAATTATATCTTGATTCTAATAGTCCAACTATTTAATCAACGATTTTCGGTACTATTCATTATAATGATTACTATAATCCAATTATATAATCAATTATAATTGAATTGTTTGAATACAGTCAAACTGTTTTATTTAAAACAACGATTAAATATTAGTCCAACTAACATTTAATTTATTTGACGAAATGATATTTGATTTGAGCGCGTATGGCAAGTAATTAAACAAATATTACAAATTTAATTCTTGCCTCCCACTATTTTTCTGCGAGCCTCTAACCCTCTGTCGAGTACTCGGGAAACCTTGTTTCCTAGTGGGCTAGGATCCCGTTAAATATTACACAATCTTGACTTTGGCCAACAAATTGTATGATAATTAACTAGGTAGATCTCTAAGATCAATTGGATCCAATCCAATTCCTAGATCCAGTAGGGGGACATCCAAGTCCGAAACATATATCTTATATATGCCAATATATTTTCCCTAGGATTATGTCTTAAATGTCAAATTTTCAATTATATCTTGATTCTAATAGTCCAACTATTTAATCAACGATTTTCGGTACTATTCATTATAATGATTACTATAATCCAATTATATAATCAATTATAATTGAATTGTTTGAATACAGTCAAACTGTTTTATTTAAAACAACGATTAATATTAGTCCAACTAACATTTAATTTATTTGACGAAATGATATTTGATTTGAGCGCGTATGGCAAGTAATTAAACAAATATTACAAATTTAATTCTTGCCTCCCACTATTTTTCTGCGAGCCTCTAACCCTCTGTCGAGTACTCGGGAAACCTTATTTCCTAGTGGGCTAGGATCCCGTTAAATATTACACAATCTTGACTTTGGCCAACAAATTGTATGATAATTAACTAGGTAGATCTCTAAGATCAATTGGATCCAATCCAATTCCTAGATCCAGTAAGGGGACATCCAAGTCCGAAACATATATCTTATATATGCCAATATATCCAATATATTTCCTAACCTTTTTCCTTTGAATCAACTAAGCCTTGGCTTTGGCACAACAAACTTAGTGATCCCAGTTAAGCGTGACCCATTGACCATGGAAAGCTTCGTAATCAATGTCGATGGACAAGAAGTGATCTTGACTTTGGCCAACAAATCACAACTTGGACAAGACACCGATATGGAACAAAGCTCTCGTGATTCAAACACATCCTCGACGGACAAAGGCCTTGACTTTGGCCAACAAGCCAAAGCCAGTCTTGGATCTTGAGTAAGAATCACTCAATGGAAGGAAAAACGCTTAATATTTAGCAAGGGTTTTTCGCGTGCAAATTGGCAACCAATTTATTATCTTTGTTAAGGTCTCATCATCATACACCCTTAACCATGCATTCTAAATACATAATAAAGCGCGTATAAAAAAAATAATAATGATATGCGGATGGATACTTAACACATTGATCCTAGATCAAATCTCTCCTTTTCCTCTCTCCCGCTAGCACAAGTATTTACTTCTACCCGTTACACTACACTTCTAAAGAAACCTCATTTACATTGAGGGGAATAGGTGAGAAGAGAATTACACAGAGTTGAGAGGTAATAGGCTGGACACGCAGGTCCAATTAATAAATTCCAAATTTATTACAACAATTTCTAAAATTGCCTCACCCTTCGAATATCCATCCGATATATATTATTCATGCATCACAACCATGTATTCACACAAGCATGTTATCAATCAATCAAATCAAATTAAGTAATCTGATAATTAATGACCATCCAATGTTCAAACAACGATTTGATTTTGCGCGAGTCAAACTCGTTTTATGAATAAGTACTCAAAGTACGAATTCTTGAATTAAATTAAACTACAAAATTAAATCCAATTCAATTTGTATTTAATACTACTTCGCTATTTAATTCCAAATTAAATATTACACTTTATTAACGAACCTTTACGACTTAAATTCCAAATTTAACCATTACGGGTCTCAAAGCCCGATTAATGTCCAACGTTAATTTAATTAAAGTCCAATGGGCTTTTAATTAATTTCTTAAGGCGAGGACTTTTGGTCAACTTGGGTCAAACCCAATAACCAAAGCCCAATCAAGGAATTACCCCATAAGCCTAGAAATCAATTTAGGCCCAATTAAATTTTAAAGGTCCATTAGTCGCATTTGGGCTTTATGGAAGCGGTTTTGGGCCCAATTGGATCCAACCAATTTAGCCTAAACCTAACTTGGTACAACCAAGCCCAATAAGCCCATTTAAAACATTACAAGCCCAAATCCAATTTAAGCCCATTTTAATTAAACACAAAAATTCCAAATTTCATATTTAATTAAACTAAAGTGTATAGCATAATTAATTACATAAATCAATATTTCCAAATCATCAATTACACAACTAATCATGCTAATTAAGATTAAATCATGTCCAACACAATTTATAAAAAAATCATACCCAATTTACATGCTTTAAGCTCTCGGCATTTTGGGTAATTTGTGTTTGATTCGGCTTCAATCCAATTAAATCCACATTCAACATTAAATCAACATTTCCCAATCGTTTCATGTCATCCAATGATCAACGAAACAAAAAATACCAAGAATTATGGCTCACTGACATTCGGCCAAGCCATCAAAAATTGGGGAAAATTGTTCCAAATCAATTTTCATGAAATTGATCCTATCAAACTTCAATTAAACTAGATTTAAGCATACTAAATCATCCAATTTCATTAAATCATGCTCAAATACAATTTACCCAATATTAAGCCCTAAATCAAATTTCCTGCTTTTTACTCCGCTCTGATACCATTGTTGGAGTTCTACGGTCTCGAGGATAACAAGCATAAAACAAATGCGAATACAATCAACGAAGTTGTGGAATACTTACATCGATCGATTTACGATGCGACGAACAAAATCTTCAAGCTTTCAGTCCTTGTGGTTCTCGGCAAACTATAGATTTTGTCGCCAAAAATATCGGCTTTGGTGCTCTCCATTGTTTCTCCAAGCTCCAAGCTTTGGTTGATGGTGATTCCAAGCTCATGAAGTGAGTTCCCTATCACCTTTGTATGGCTCCTATGTGTGATAGCACTCAAGAAATTTGCCACAAATTTCCCTAGCTTCTCCATGGTTTTCGGTCCAACCAAAAACAGAAGAAAAAATGGCCTGTGGCCGTGAGAGAGAGAGGGAGAAGAAATTTGCTCCAAAACCGTGAGCCAAGGGGAGAGAGAGAGTAAATGTGTTATGTTAAAAATTGATTTCCAAAATCCAATTATAACATATACCAAAAAAATTTGTTAAATGGCTTTCAAAAAGTCAATAAATTTTTGGAGGCAAAAATGCATTAAATGCATTCAACAACCCACATCAATTATTCACATCACTTAATCAATCAAGTGACAAGTTGTCACATCACTCAAAGTGACTAATGATTTAATGCTTGATGCGACTAGCGATTTGACGCTTGATGTGACTTGCGTGTCACACTCGAATTCAAAATGTGAATGCGCTCGCAAACACTCTCGGGCTCGGGTTCGTTAATTCCGAATTAACGAATTTTCAGTTGCGATGCAATTAAATGATTATGCCTAGCGTAACCACTATTCACGTCGCTAACGAATTAATTCTAAATTAACTCGTCCGCCCGAATTAAAAGCTAATTTTAATTCCGCGTCAAAATCCAATTTCGTATAATATATCGAATATATTACTTTATTGATTAATTCCAAATTAATCGTTCTCTCTCTTTAAATGATATTTTATCCTAGATAAAATATCTCCGCAATTAATCCTAGATTAATTTTCTCTCTCATCTAATTAATCCAAGATTAATTAAAGTGCGAGTCATACGTCATCGGTGAATCTTTGGGAAGCGACCCATGAGATCCCCGGATATGTTGGCAGTAAATTCGGTCGTCGGACTATCCGAACACGTAAGTACCTAATACTACGTTTTTACCGATTTACAAGACAAGGTTGGGTTCTAGCAAAGCGTTATGCCTACCCAATTCTCCAGAAACATGCTTACAGGAATAAGCGATCTATATCAGGCGTAGTATACGTAGTATTGCGTATTTCGATCCAGTATCGGATGATCACATGCAAGGCCTGGGGCTGGTACAGTGTCTGCCCCATACGAAGCATATATCGGATTACGAGCAACTAGTCTCTTTATTATCAAATAATTATGACCAAGTCATATTATCCCGATGGTTGCAACCCTTAGAGAACCTGTTTTGTATCCATGCGTGATCATCATCTCTATATGACTGGAGTGATACTTCCGTCTTGACATCACACCCAACACACTACGATTCTCAATATACCCAGCAGAGGCATGCATAGAACCTGTTAAAGCCTTGGACGACCAAAACCAAAGTATATTGATTGTCGCAAGTATTAGCGGTGCAAGTCTCAGGTTAAAACCAGATACACCTACCCTAATTTCGAACTTTCATAGACACATAGTCATACTACCAATGGAATTCTGATGGGGTCTATCCAGTGCGAAGCTGTTTCCTGTACCATCGGTAAACACAACCTCCTATTACACTTGCATGAGTATCCTATACCCAAATATATGAAAACTATGATGTTATGCCCTCACAACGCGCACAAGTGTAATACTAGTCTTTTACGCATTATCGATGTCCAATCTCGATAATACTCTAACTAGGGATATTGAATGATTTATCCTTCGTAGATTGATACTGTCTCATATCATCTCAATCTAGGATCTAATCATATGGACCCAATATCATTTATACATCTTGGTGATCTAATCACAAATGATAAGAGAGCAATCTCTTTTGTCACATAGTTAATTTGTACAACAACACCATGATCTGTACAAATAGTGACGCTATGGGTCATAATTGTCCAACAAAATCCATTTGGATAATGTTTGCTAATGATGCATGTTTCATTTATGAAATATGGCAGCCGAACGTCAAAATCGCTTTGCTTAAACGGAAATCTTTTGGAGGATGTTTACAACATCCTGACGATTTTGTCGTACCAAAACGAGCAAACAAGGTTTGCAAGTTAATCGATCCATTTATGGATTGAAGCAAGCATTGCTTTCTTGGAACTAGAGTTTTGATGTAATCATAATTGTATATGATTTAATTAAAAAAATAATTCTTGTGTATATAAGGAGGTTAGTGGGAGCGCACTGACAATTATTGTCCTATACAATGATGATATATTATTTCTTGGAAATGATATTCCCATAATACAATCGGTGAAAGCTTGGCTTTCATGAAAATTCTCCGTAGAATTCTTGGGAGAGACAACCTTTATTCTAGGAATAAAGATCTACTAGGATAAATCTAAAAGTTATCGGCACTTTCCGAGAACTCGTACATTGAAATAAATGTACGCGACCTGGTGTCTCATATGCTTTGAGCATATAGAGTCACAATCAGGCCAATCCGAGTGATAGTCACTGGATTTATGTTAAGAACATCTTTATGTATCTTAGATGGTCTAATGATGCTTTCTTAAGTTATGGAGAAGAAGAACTTGAAGTAACTGGGTTTACCGTTGCAAGTTTCCAAACCGACAAAAATGACTATAAGTCGTAATAAAACGTACTATATAGTTTGAATAACGGAACAGTGAGCTGGAAATCTTCCAAGCAAGATACTGCTACCGAATAAACAACAAAAGCGGAATATTGGTGCAGTTGAGGCAGCAATAGAAGCCTTTTGGATCTATAACAATCCTAATCAGATTAGGTATAGTTCTGTTAGCAGCTGAGCTAGGCTACAGCACAGGCTAAATAATTAATGGTATCATCAACGATCCAGATATATACTTCAATATTCATATAGGCGATATCCTCATTAAGTCAGATTTTAATTTAGTCCGACCGACCATAGAAGCGGTATCATTATTTATCCATAAACCAGCCATATAGGTGGTAATCATCTGTCACATAAAGACCGGCCATAAAGGCGGTGTCACATTATGTCAAATAAATAAAACCAGCCATTAAGGCGGTATAACCTTTTATGTTAAATTATAATTTCCAAATTATATTTAAGGAAGGTTAATCTAAACTAGAATAATAAAAGCTTCACCATTCCCCCAGCGGAAAATTAACTACAAAACATAAAAGTAAAAAAAAAAAAAAATAAACTACTACTATTACTGAAAATAAAAATGCATAAATTAAATACTGAAAATAAATACAAACAAGATGTAATCCTTAAATTCCTTACAAAAACCTAAGGAAAGCATTGTTGGACAATTATGACCCATAGCATCACTATTTGTATAGATCATGGTGTTGTTGTACAAAATAACTATGTGACAAAGGAAATTACTCTTTTATCATTTGTAATTGGATTACCAAGATATATAAATGATAAAAGGTCCTTATGATTAGTTCCGGATTGAGATGATTGTTGGACAGTTATGACCCATAGCGTCACTGTTTGTAAAAGGCATTGTGTTTTTGTACGAAATTAACTATGTAGTAATGAAATTGCCTTTTACCGTTTTGTAATTTAATTACTTTGATATATAAAAATGGTAAAAGTCCATATGATTAGTTCCAGATTGAGATGATATGAGACAGTATCAATCCATAAAGGTTTAATCATTAAATATCTCTAGTCGTAGTATTATCGAGACTGTACATCGATAATACGGAATAGACTAGTATTGCACTTGTGCGCGTTGTGAGGGCATAACATCACAGTTCTCATATGTTTAAGTATTGGATACTTATGCAAGTGCGATAGGAGGTTGTGTTTTACCAATGGTACAGAAAACAACTTCGCTCTGGATAGACCCCGCAGAATACCATTGGTAGTATGTATATGTGTCTATGGGAGTCCGCTTCAGGGTAGATGTATTTGGTCTTAACCTGAGACTTGCATCGCTAGTACTTGCGACAACCGGTAAACTTTCGTTTTGGTCGTCCAGGGCTTTAACAGGTTCTGTGTACACCTCTACTAGGTTTATTGAGAATCGTAGTGTATTGGATGTGATGTCAAGATAGAAGTATCACTTTAGACATATGGAGATGATGATCACGCAGAGATTCAGAACTAGTTCTCTATAGTGTTGCAACCATCGAGATAATATGACAAGGTTATGATTATCCGATTCAAAGAGACTAGTTGCTTGATATCCGATGTGTGCTTCGTACAGGGCAGACACTTTCCAGCCCTAGGCCTTGCATGTGACATCCGATACTGGATCGCAATACGCAATACTACGTATACTACGCCTGACATAGATTATATATTCCAGTAAGAATATTTCTGGAGAATTGGGTAGGCACGGTGCTTTGCTAGAAGCCAACCTTGTCTTGTAAATCGGTAAGCACGTAGTACGAGGTACTCACTTTATCGGATAGTCCGATAACCGGATTTACTGCCAACATATCCAGAGATCTCTTGGGTCGCTTCCCAAAAATTCACCGATGACAGTTGACTTAAAATATAATTAATCTGGGATTAATTAGAGAGAGAAAATTAATCTGGGATTAATTGGGGCTTTATTTTATCCGGGATTAAATGTGTTCAGTAGAGAGAGAACTCGATTAATTTGGAATTAATCGGTAAAATAAATTTAATAGTTAAATTTGATTTTTCTATTTAATTTATTTAAATGGGCTAAAATTAATATATCGGATATATTAATACGAATTGGATTTCGTTACGAAATTAAAGTCGGACTTTAATACGAACGAACGAGTTAATTTAGAATTAATTCATAAACGTCGATCGGGAATATATTTCCGAGGCATCGATATTTAATTAAATTAGATTTAATTAATTAACGACGGAAGTTCGTTTAATCGGATTAAACGGAACCGAGCCGCGTCAAATGTTCGTAGAGATTTTTGAATTTTGAATTCAAATATGTGGGGCCCACTTCACATGTGTGGTAGGTGGTGGTAGTTGGCATTTATGCCAAGCCACCAACCACTCAACCACCTTGTTTTACTTTTTGTAAACCATTTACCAAACCTACCAAGTTTAGGGTAAAAAGGGTGAAATAGTTTTACCTAAAGGTGAATAACAAAAAGGAAAATCTCTACACTTGTTACACAACACATTATTCACAAGTTGAAAAATGAAAACCCTAGTTCTTGGAGGCACTTGGGCGTGAGCTACCTTATTCTCTTCACTTGGATTTTGTTCATCAAATCAACAAGCTAGCACTTAAGCAAGTCAACAAAGGTGATAGGGAAACATCTCAAAAGCTTGGAATCATCAAAAGGTTGGATCTTGGAGATCATCCTCTCAAAAATTTTAAAGCTCTATCCACTCATTGTAAGTTTATTCTGCACCTTATAATGATCATATGAAATGCTTTTCATACTTTTCATGCTTATTAGATCCTATGAATGTTCTAGGAACACTAACAATGGTATCAGAGCCTAATTTAAGCATGAAAATTTCTAGGGTTCTTGAACCTAAAATTTGGGGCTTTTATATTTTGAGCATGATTTTTTAAAATTGATGCTTTGAGTATGTTTACAACATGGTAACTTAGAGTTATGCATGATTATATTTGAAATAAATCAATCAAAAATAAAAAAATGCTTAGTGTGGCCGAAACTCACTGTCTGTGCACTATGCAGATTTTATTTTTTGTAACATGAAATAATATGTTTAGATGCATGTTTAAATGATGATAGTTGGTTTAATATGATTAGAATCAATGTCTATAATGTTCATGTTAAAATCAAAGTGCATGTTGAGCATGAAATGATGATTTTAGGTTTCATATGTCTCAAGCATGCAATGATGTGTTTTGGCTTGATTTTGTGTTAAGCATGAATTAATGGACTAAGCATGATTAATTAAGTTAACTGATATTTTGGAAATATTGAGTTTAATTAATTAATTATGGCTAATACACTTTAATTAAAATAATTGTGATATTTGGAATATTATAATTATGTTAATATATGCCTTTAAAATGAGTTGGGCTAAAAGTGTGTATTTGGGCCTAATGGGCTTGGTTTGACCAAGTTTGGTTTTGGATTTTTGGATTTGATCCATTTGGGCCCAAAACCAATTCCATTAAGTCCAAATACATCAATTGACCCTTTAAAGATTTTAATTGGGCCTAATGGGCCTAAATTGATTTGTTGGCAATATGGTGATTCCTAATGGGCCTAAATTCATTCATATACTTAGCTTTACGCGCTTTCAAATTTATTTCGTCATAATTATTTAGTTGGACTAATAAAATGTTATTTTTCTTGTAACAGTTAGACTGTACCCAAATATCGTTGACTAGATAGTTGGACTATCGTAGCCAAGATGACTGGAAAGGGAAATGTCCGAGACATTATCATGGGCGAAAATGTCTTCAAGGGCACGAACTTTGCCGATTGGGAAATGAATCTAAGGATAGTCCTTGGAGCCGAGAGGCTACTATATACTATACAGAGACCTCTTGGGCCTAAGCCCAAACCTGATGAGCTACTTGAGCTGGAGCTTTGGAAGACTCACAGCGATGATTGTGATACTGCTCAGTCTATTATGCTTGCTTCTATGACTCAGCTTTTCCGTCGACAGAACATGGACTTGGATCCCTATAACATGTTGTCAAGGTTGCAAGATCTTCACCGATTTAACCGTAGGTCACGAAGATATGAGTTAGTAAAGAAGGTCTTTCGTTCGCGTTTATCAGAAGGCATGTCTATTGAGTCCCATGTGGCACAGATGATTGCTGACATAGATGAGCTAGCTGAGATGGGGATAGTCTTTGAGGCTGAGATTACCATAGATATGGTCCTACAATCTCTCCCTGACACTTGGAGACAGTTCATCATAAACTATAATTTGATGAACACTGATGATACTCTTGGAGACTTATTGTCGGTTCTCAAAGAAGCTGAGAAAGAGCTGCTAAAGGGCAACAAGCGTGAGGCGCACTTTGCTTCGACATCTCATACGCCAAGGGCTAGGCTCAAGGCGACTGGAGGTGTGAAGAAGAAGAAGCATAAAGGAAAGGGCAAGGCCAAATCGTCAAGGGCTTCTGGGAAGCCTAAGGACAAATCTCAGGATGTTTGCCTCCAGTGCGGCAAGCAGGGTCACTGGAAGCGTGACTGCCGCGAGTACAAGGCGCTCCAGAAGGAGATTAAAGCGGGCAAGGCACGGCTTTAGGTATGTTTGTTATTGAAATAAACATGACTACTTCTAGCTTTAAAAATTGGATTTTTGATTTAGGTTGTGGTACTCACATATGTACTGATGTGCAGGATCTGCAGATTAGCAGGAGACTGGCCTCAGGGGAGATTGATCTACGCGTTGGAAATGGGGCACCAGTCACCGTTTTGGCCGTTGGCACTTTTGTTTTAGAACTGCCTTAGGGGCATGTACTTGAACTTAATGACTGTTGTTTTGTACCTAGTTTAACTAGGAATATTATCTATGTATCTTGTTTGACCCAATGCGGGTACAGTATTGTATTCTGAAACACTGGGTGTTTTGTTTATAAAGATGACTTTGAGATATTTTCTGCTGATGCTAATAATGGTCTTTATATTTTGAATATAAATCAATCTCAAACATATAATATAACAAAAAAAGGCTCAAAATGAGTAACAAAGATGAAACTTATATGTGGCACTGTCGTCTGGGACACATAAACAAGACTCGTATATCCACACTTTTAAAGAGTGGGTACTTGGATGGATTTGATCCAAATTCATATGACGTCTGCGAAACTTGCTTATTAGGCAAAATGCCTAAATCACCTTTTAGTGGTAAATGTGTACGCGCCACCGAACTGTTAGCCCTCGTTCATAGTGACGTTTGTGGGCCCATGTCTAGCCAGGTTCGAGGTGGATACGAATACTTCGTAACCTTTACGGATGATGCATCGCGTTATGGTTATGTGTATCTTATGAGACACAAGTCGGAAACTTTTGATAAATTCAAAGAGTTTCGACACGAATTTGAAAAACAGATCGGCAAGAGTATAAAGATATTATGGTCGGACCGTGGTGGCAAATACTTAAGCAATGAGTTTCTAGATTACTTGAAAGAATATGGTATTCTTTCACAGTGGACTCCTGAAACACCGCAATTAAACGGTGTATCTGAATGGAGAAACCGAACTCTGTCGGACATGGTAAGGTCTATGATGAGTCGCACTGAGCTACCTATTTCCTTCTGGGGATATGCATTAAACAGTGCAATTCTTATTTTGAATAAGGTTCTGTCAAAGTCTGTACAACAGACACCATATGAGATATGGACAGGAAAGAAACTTGGTTTCTCATTCCTGAAGATTTGGGGATGCTGGGCATACGTCAAACGTTTGGAAGGTACCAAACTTGAGCCCAAATCGGCTAAATGCCTATTCGTAGGATATCCTAGGGAAACTAAAGGATATTACTTCTATCACCCACAAGGGAACAAAGTATTTGTTGCTCTACATGCTGTTTTCCTTGAGAATGAATTCCTCAATGCAGTGGTTAGTGGGAAGAAAGTAGAACTCGATGAAAATCGGAGTGATACTATTCCTGGCATAGAATCCTCAACGGAACAAGAACAGTCCATCAGGGATGAAACTGTACCACAATCTTCTATTACACAAGGACCGCGTAGGTCGGAGAGAGTCAGGATACAACCTGAGAGGTATGGGTTCCTGATCTCACCTCATGTAGATATTAATCTCATTGAGGATACAGAACCGGCTACGTATGAAGAAGCGATACAAGATATCGATTCCGTTTTATGGCAAGAAGCCATGAAGTCCGAAATGGATTCCATGTACACCAACCAAATTTGGACACTGGTTGACGCACCAGAAGGCGTAAAGCCTATTGGATGCAAATGGGTCTTCAAGAAGAAGACCGACATGGATGGCAACATACAAACGTACAAAGCTAGGCTCGTAGCCAAGGGGTATCGTCAACGACATGGTGTCGATTACGATGAAACTCTCACCCGTTGCCATGATTAAATCCATTCGGATAATGCTTGCTATTGCTGCATATTTTGATTACGAGATATGGCAGATGGACGTTAAAACCGCTTTCCTTAACGGAAACCTTTTGGAGGATGTTTATATGCAACAGCCTAACGGTTTTATCGTGCCTAAACTTGCAAACAAGGTTTGTAAGTTAAATCGGTCCATTTATGGACTTAAGCAAGCATCGCGGTCATGGAACCAACGTTTTGATGAGATCATAAAATAATATGATTTCATTCAAAATGAAGATGATCCTTGTGTATACAAGAAGGTTAATGGGAGAGCACTTACTTTTATTGTCCTTTATGTTGATGATGCATTGCTTATGGGCAATGACATTCCCATGTTAACATTGGTGAAGCTTGGCTTTCATTAAAGTTCTCCATGAAAGATCTAGGAGAAGCAGCCTATATTCTAGGAATAAAGATCTACCGGGATAGATCTAGAAAGCTTCTTGGACTCTTCTAGAGCACGTACATTGACAAAGTGTTGAAAAGATTCAACATGGATCAGTCCAAGAGGGGACTGTTGCCTGTGTCACATGGTGTCTATCTATCTAAGGACATGTGTCCTAAAACTCAAGATGAGAGAGACAACATGAGTCGGATATCGTTCGCCTCGGCAATCGGATCAATCATGTATACCATGATATGTACGCGACCTGATGTCTCCTATGCTTTGAGCATGTGTAGTCGATATCAGGCCGATCCAGGTGAAGGTCAATGGATGGCGGTTAAGAACATCCTTAAGTATCTTAGACGAACTAAGGATGCCTTCTTAATTTATGGAGATGGAGAACTTGAGGTAACTGGGTATACCGATGCAAGTTTCCAAACCGATAAAGACGACTCTAAGTCGCAATCCGGGTACATATTTTGTTTGAACAACGAAGCAGTAAGCTGGAAATCTTCTAAGCAAGAGACTGTTGCCGATTCAACAACTGAAGCGGAGTATATTGCTGCAGCTGAAACAGTAAAGGAAGCAGTTTGGATCCGAAAATTCCTAATTGGATTAGGAGTAGTTCCGTTAGCAGCTGACCCCGTTCCATTATATTGTGACAAGAACGGGGCTATAGCGCAGGCTAAGGAACCGCGGTCTCATCAACGATCCAAGCATGTTCTTCGACGTTTCCATCTGATACGTGAGATCATACATCGTGGCGATGTGAAGTTGAGAAGGTCGCATCAGATGACAACATAGCAGATCCGCTGATGAAAGCTATTCCCCAGCAAAAGTTTGAGCGACATAGTTCAGGTATTAGATGCTTGAGTGACTGGCTATAGGCCAAGTGGGAGATTGTTGGACAGTTATGACCCATAGCGTCACTGTTTGTAAAAGGCATTGTGTTTTTGTACGAAATTAACTATGTAGTAATGAAATTGCCTTTTACAGTTTTGTAATTTAATTACTTTGATAATATAAATGGTAAAAGTCTATATGATTAGTTCCGGATTGAGATGATATGAGACAGTATCAATCCATAAAGGTTTAATCATTAAATATCCCTAGTCGTAGTATTATCGAGACTGGACATCGATAATACGGAATAGACTAGTATTGCACTTGTGCGCGTTGTGAGGGCATAACGGCACAGTTCTCATATATTCAAGTATTGGATACTTATGCAAGTGCGATAGGAGGTTGTGTTTTACCGATGGTACGGAAAACAGCTTCGCTCTGGATGGATAGACCCCGCGGAATCCCATTGGTAGTATGTATATGTGTCTATGGGAGTCTACTTCAGGGTAGGTGTATTTGGTCTTAACCTGAGACTTGCATCGCTAGTACTTGCGACAACCGGTAAAATTTCATTTTGGTCGTCCAGGGCTTTAACAGGTTCTGTGTACACCTCTACTAGGTTTATTGAGAATCGTAGTGTATTGGATGTGATGTCAAGATGGAAGTATCACTTCAGACATATGGAGATGATGATCATGCAGGGATTCAGAACTAATTCTCTATAGTGTTTCAACCATCGAGATAATATGACAAGGTCATGATTATCCGATTCAAAGAGACTAGTTGCTTGATATCCGATATGTGCTTCATACGGGGCAGACACTTTCCAGCCCTAGGCCTTGCACGTGACATCCGATACTGGATCGCAATACGCAATACTACGTATACTACGCCTCACATAGATTATATATTCCAGTAAGAATATTTCTGGAGAATTGGGTAGGCACGATGCTTTGCTAGAAGCCAACCATGTCTTGTAAATCGGTAAGCACGTAGTACGAGGTACTCACTTTTTCGGATAGTCCGATATCCGGATTTACTGCCAACATATCCAGAGATCTCTTGGATCGCTTCCCAAATATTCACCGATGACAGTTGACTTAAAATTTAATTAATCTGGGATTAATTTAGAGAGAGAAAATTAATCTGGGATTAATTGGGGCTTTATTTAATCCGGGATTAAATGTGTTCAATAGAGATAGAACGCGATTAATTTGGAATTAATCGGTAAAATAAATTTAATAGTTAAATTGATTTTCTATTTAATTTATTTAAATGGGCTAAAATTAATATATCAGATATATTAATATGAATTGGATTTCGTTACGAAATTAAAGTCGGACTTTAATACGAACGAACGAGTTAATTTAGAATTAATTCGTAAACGTCGATCGTAATATATTTTTGAGGCATCGATATTTAATTAAATTAGATTTAATTATTTAACGACGGAAGTTCGTTTAATCGGATTAAACGGAACCAAGCCGCGGCAAATGTTCGTAGAGATTTTTGAATTTTGAATTCAAATATGTGGGGCCCACTTCACATGTGTGGTAGGTGGTGGTAGTTGGCATTTATGCCAAGCCACCAACCACTCAACCACCTTGTTTTACTTTTTGTAAACCATTTACCAAACCTACCAAGTTTAGGGTAAAAAGGGTGAAATAGTTTTACCTAAAGGTGAATAACAAAAAGGAAAATCTCTACACTTGTTACACAACACATTATTCACAAGTTGAAAAATGAAAACCCTAATTCTTGGAGGCACTTGGGCGTAAGCTACCTTCTTCTCTTCACTTGGATTTTGTTCATCAAATCAACAAGCTAGCACTTTAGCAAGTCAACAAAGGTGATAGGGAAACATCTCAAAAGCTTGGAATCATCAAAAGGTTGGATCTTGGAGATCATCCTCTCAAAACTTTTAAAGCTCTATCCACTCATTGTAAGTTTATTCGTCACCTTATAATGATCATATGAAATGCTTTTCATGCTTATTAGATCCTATGAATGTTCTAGGAACACTAACAATGATACGAGATAGTATCAATCCATGAAGGTTTAATCATTAAATATCCCTAGTCGTAGTATTATCGAGATTGGACATCGATAATGCGGAATAGACTAGTATGACACTTGTACGCGTTATGGGAGCATAACGACATAGTTCTCATATATTTAAGTATTGGATACTCATGCAAGTGTAATAGGAGGTTGTGTTTATCGATGGTATGGAAACAGCTTCGCTCTGGATATACCCCTCGGAATTCCATTGGTAGTATGACTATGTGTCAATGGAAGTCCGAATCAGAGTAGGTGTATTTGGTCTTAAACTGAGACTTACATCGCTAATACTTGTGACAATCAGAATACTTTGGTTTTGGTCGTCCAGGTCTTTAACCGGTTCTGTGTATGCCTCTTTTGGGTATATTGAGAATCATAGTGTATTGGGTGTGATGTCAAGATGGAAGTATCACTTCAGTCATATGGAGATGATGGTCACGTAGGATACGGAACTGGTGCTCTTATATGCTGCAGCTATCGGGATAATATGACTAGGTCATGTTTATCCGATTATAGAGACTAGTTACCAGAGATCCGATATGTGCTTCGTACGGGGCTAACACAATTCCAGCCCCAGGCCTAGCACGTGACATCCGATACTGTATCGCAATACGCAATACTAAGTTTACTATGTCTGATACATATTACATATTCCTTAAGAATATTTCTGGAGAATTGGGTAGGCAAAGTGCTTTGCTAGAAGCCAACCATGTCTTGTAAATCGGTAAAAATGTAGTACTAGGTACATACGTGTTCGGATAGTCCGACAACCGGATTTACTGCCAAGATATCCGGGGATCTTATGGGTCGCTTTCCGAAGATTCCCCGATGACGTATGACTCGAGCATAATTAATCTAGGATTAATTATTAGACAGAGAAAATTAATTTGGGATTAATTATGGAGATATTTTATCTGGAATAAAATATTATTTAAAGAGAGCGAACGATTAATTTGGAATTAATCGATATAATAATATATTCGATATACTATACGAAATTGGATTTCGACTTGGAATTAAAATTACATTTTAACACGGTCGAACGAGTTAATTTAGAAGTAATTCGCTAGCGATGTGAATAGTAATTTTGCTAGGCATAATTTTTGTTGTTCCTCGCATCGCAAAAGCATATCAATGTGAGTATTCTGCACTTAACTTTGTCGTATTCACACCTTTAAATGCTTAAATTGATCTTGTTTTGACCTTAGAAACCCAACAAGCATGATAATTACAAATGAAATGGCTTGGTATTTATAGGAAAATCTAAATGCTTTCACCAATTTCTCCACCATTTGCTCCACCAAACACTCCACAAAATCCTCCAACAAACTTTCCACAAGACACTCCATAAAACACTCCACCAAATATGCAAGCATGTTTTGTGGAAGTTTGACAATTGTAAATTGTCATTTTCCATTTTTTTAAATTTTTTATAATGACTTTAGTAATTACACAAAACACATTGGATTATTCATTAATTTCGGTCTTGTTTGATAAAAGTAAAAAGATAGTAAAACTAATGCACACAAAAAAAAAAGATAAGAGAAAATAGAATAAAGAAGTTAGTGACTAAACAAGTGAAACTTCTACTCCAAGTTAGTAGTTGTTATCTTACTTTCAAAATTACAGAATAAGAAAATTCTCCGATTATTTTTACCATTCTCCATATACACAGCCAACAAAATATTAATCAACTCAGTTTGCCCACAATATTGACAAGTGTAGTTGAAAACAGAGTAATATTTTTTACCTAAAGTTATATGAGAATTCACATTTTTTTTAAACAATTGAATAATTTTTCTGATTTTTCTGTTTTTTTTTTCTTGATTTTTGATTGATTTTTTTTTATTTATATACAATATCTTCCATCTATGTAGCGAGCTTTGGGTTAGTGACTCCCAAACCAGTTGGCTTTAGGGCACTAGTTTTTAAGACACTCATACGGACTTAATTACTCAGACTTCAGATATATATATATTTTTGGCAACATATTCGATCCATGTAACGAGCTTTGGGCCAGTGACTCCCAAACTAGTTGGCTTTAGGGCACTAGGTATTAAGACACCCTTATAAACTTAATAACTCGGATCTCAGACGTTTTTTTTTCACATTTTTTTCTTTTTTTCTTTTTTTATCCCATCGCTTTTTTAGATGCTTCCTCCAATTAAACTAGAGCAATGAATATTACAAACTCGTCAATTACTTCTAATGTCCGTATGTTACCATGCATGTTGATAATACCTGTTAACTGAGCATATGAAGATCCATTTTAGTCAGTTTTATGGAGAATTCACAAATTAAATAATTCAAAAGGAAATAAACAAAAATTAACTTGTTCCGAAATAGGTTGAGATACGTCTCAGGAGTGGAAATTCCTTACACATCTATCTCACACCAATTTCACCTGATTAATCAAATTAAAAACACAAAAACACTAAATATTTTTTTGATTTTTGTAAAAATTTTCATTTTTTTTTTGGAAAAAAATTCGGACTAAAAATCAAATAATAATAACACAAAATAAACAAGATACTAATCAACTATTCTTTACCCCAAACCTAAATGAGACATTGTCCCCCAATGTCTTAAATAGTAGAAGAGGTTTAGAAGATCATACCTGGTTAACTGAAATTCTACGAAAAACATTACCGATTAAGATCTATATATAATTTACGCTTCTTACCGGATCGCTATCTGACGAATTCAACTTAGAAAGAATGGGGTCGATTTCTAGTTCAAAGGCTAAGATTTGGTCAATTAATTCATCGGTCTTTGTTGCAGTCAGGAAAATATCTTGTACTGATTTTGTGACGAACTCATGTCTTTTGGCTTCTGCAAGAAATACAAATAGAAAATCGAAAAATGATCAATGTTGAGTAATCCAATGGGCTTCCGATGAATGTTCAAGTGCGCCAATGATGCCATTGTGAATATTTCTTCAAATGTTTTGAGCCCACCTGGTAAAGCAATAAACACATCGCAGTATTGACCATTTCAAGGAGTTATTTAGATATCCCCGAGACAATGCGTTCATCTCCGTTTATTTTTCTGATTATGTGTTCGTCTGCCAAAGTTTTTGGAATGGTTCCCAAAACATGACCGCCACCCTCTTGAACGACTTTTGAAATGCTTCCCATCAATCCAAGATTACCACCGCCATATACTAGGTGCATATTTCATTCTACTATGACTCTCCCCAATTCCTTTGCTGCCTCAATTAACTCTAGTTTATTACGATAGTTGGATCCACAGAAAACCCAAATTTGCTTGACTCGCAGCTGTGAAGTTGCTTCCATTTTCTCTCTCTTATTTGGATGTATATCTGGATGTGTCGAAGAGAGAATATAGAGCCGAATTTATAGAACCTGAAAATGGGTGAGTAATAGTAGCACTAGTACCTGCCAAATAACAATTATTAGATAAACGTTACAATAAATCATGAAAAGTCAAAAAGTTTAGATATTGTAGGCGAAAATAAAGGAAATAAAAATAGAAAAGCAAATCAAAGCAATTATTAAGGCAACGGAATTGTGTATGCAATACGTCACTAGCTTAGTATAAATTCATAAGGATGCATCTCAATAATTCAATCTTTACTCAGCCATCACAAATGAATTAGCTCTATTCTTTGTGATTGCCAAACACCATTCATTCTGTCTTAAAATGCTCCGTTTGTGCTTTTCCCTACAAAATTATCACGCAATATTAAAAACTCTACAACATATATACACAAAATATGGAAAAAAAAAATTTACAATAAATTACATTGGTTGCCTCCCTACTAGCGCTGAATTTTTCATCTTCAGCCAGACGTGACTGAAATATATCTGTTAATGAGGTTTCAGCGTCATTTTGGATGTCTGATTAAAGACAATCCTGTGTGCGTTGCTTTTGAAGGGTCTCTTCCAACGGTAAAGTGGTAAAAAGAGTTTTGTCCCATTCAGTGCTTGTGCCATCTTTTTTATCTTTGTTGCTCCAATGGTTCATGAAAAGAAAGAAAGAAAATCAGAAGGTCTTATAAAGTGCTTGACTTGGAATGGGAGTTCAATTCTGTCAAGCTTTTGGGAGATCTTTAACTTGGTCAGACTTTTGCTCCTCATTTTGCACTACTTCTTGCTCCACTTTTTCTTCACAAATGTATTTTAAAATTTCCTCATTCATCTCTTTATCTGACATATGTTAAATGCATGCTCCATAAGTGTCAACCTGAGGATGTAAAAGGATGTCTGATTTTAGGTCTTCATCCTCTGATATGACTGAAATGATTGATTCATGTAGATATTCTTCAAACATTTGTGCGATGCAACCTCTAAGACCTTCATTTTGATGATACAGAGTTTCATCCTCAATTTTTTTTTGGTATAAACAGCTCTGCTTCTTCATCCTCATCAGACTCTGAAGAGTAATAAAAATCAAATCGAGACTTTGCTGGTGTGGGCTCCTGAATTGATACCTTTGTTCTTGATATTGCTCAGCCTCATTCTCTGCTAAAGTGTCATCATGAATTGCTTGGTACTCGAAGGCTTCCTCAGTGTCATCTGAAAATACTCATTGAGGTATGTAGCTCTGTTTTTCTGTTAATTGTCTCGTTTGATCAGTCAGTCTCTGAATAGTTGCCTCTTGACTATGAAGCATTGCATCCCACTTTTCATTACTTTTCTTTAGCATGTCTAACATCTCTCTTACCATATGTTTTTCCTCTAGTGAATATCGTTCTGGTTCTTGATGAAGATCGTAGGTGGATGGTGGATAAAATGGATAATGAGGTTCAGGGAAATATGCTGGTTCTTCATACCTTGAAGGATTCTGATAATTCTGCCACCCTGAGTTGTAGTACTGGTTTATGCTTGGGTGGTTACCATCGCATATCTTACATCTCCCCATTGCGTTTTGTTGAGCAAATGTTGTGTTGAATGACTTTGACATCCAAGGATAGTTGTTAGGCTAGACAACAGGCCTCTGAAAACTGGACTGTTGCTCGCTATTTTGGGATGTATCTTCACCTCGTAAAACTCGTAATTCCTTTATCACCCAACTAAGATCCATGTCAACCACCTGAAAAATAAAAGAAGGGAATAAAAATTACAGATGAAACTAAAGAAAATTAGAAACAAGTAAAATAGGTAGCTTCAAAATTAATAACTAAAGAAAAATATGTCCCCGGCAACGGCGCCAAAAACTTGACTGGCGTAATCACACTGGTATAACGCAAGCTCACATATCGTTCAAGTAGTATAAAAATATCGATCCCACGAGGACTTAATTCCTACTTTTGTTATTAATTATTGATATTATTTACTTACAAGTATCTAATTAAGGGAGATGAGAATGATTGCTTTTGGTTGGTTGAATGTGGATTTCCTTAAATAAAATAAATAAAAAAAACAAAAGAAAATACTAAGAAAAATAAATAAAAGACACAAAGATCTAGGGTTGTGATTCCACACAATATTATCCTAAAGATGAATTGATTCTCTTATATATGTGTAATAAGTCAGTTTGCTAACCTGGAACACGAAGATATGCAAAACCCTATGTCGATGGTCAGACGCAAATACCCAAATAACCCAATTAATCATAAGTCTATGTTAACCTAGTTACCTGAATTCATTAAGTTCAAGTTCCAAAAGTGGCTACCCCCGCCCGACAGGTGTATGTCTTGTTGGACAATTATGACCCATAACGTCACTATTTGTAAAAGACATTGTGGTTTTTGTAGAAATTAACTATGTGACAATGGAAATTGCATTTTATCAATTTTGTAATTTGATTACTTAAATATATAAATGATAAAAGTCCTTATGATTAGTTCTGGATTATTAGATATGAGACAATATAAATACATAAAGGTTTAATCATTAAATATCACTAGTCGTAGTATTATCGAGACTGGACATTGATAATGCAGAATAGACTAGTATTGCATTTGTGCGTGTTATGGAAGCGTAACAGTATAGTTCTCATATATTTAAGTATTGGATACTTATCCAAGTGTGAAAGGAGGTTGTGTTTACCGATGGTACGGAAACAGCTTTGCTCTGGATAGACCCCGCGGAATCCCATTGGTAGTATGACTATGTGTCTATGGGAATCCGCATCAGGGTAGGTGTATTTGGTCTTAACCTGAGACTTGCATCGCTAGTACTTACGACAATCAATACGCTATGGTTTTGGTCGTCCAGGACTTTAACAGGTTCTGTGTACACCTCTTCTGGGTTTATTGAGAATCATAGTGTATTGGATGTGATGTCAAGACGGAAGTATCACTTCAGTCATATGGAGATGATGATCAAGCAGGAATATAGAACTGGTACTCTAATTGGTTGCAACCATCGGGATAATATGAGAAGGTCATGATTATCCGATTAAATGGACTAGTTTCTTGTGATCCGATATATGCTTTCTACGGGGCAGACACTATTCCAGCCCCAAGCCTTGCATGTGACATCCAATGCTAGATCGCAATACGCAATACTATGTATACTACGCCTGACATAGATTATATTTTCCTTTAAGAATATTTCTGGAGAATTGGGTAGGCACTGTGTTTTGCTAGAAGCCAACCATGTCTTGTAAATCGGTAAAAACGTAGTATTATGTACGTACGTGTTCGGATAGTCCGACGACCAGATTTACTGCCAATATATTTAGGGATCTCATTGGTCGCTTCCCGAAGATTCACTGATGACTTATGATTCGAACATAATTAATATGGGATTAATTACGGAGAGATTTTATCTAGGATAAAATTCTATTTGAAGAGAGAGAACGATTAATTTGGAATTAATCGATAAAATAATATATTCGATATATTAAATGAAATTAGATTTCATAACAGAATTAAAATTAGATTTTAATTCGGGCGAATGAATTAATTTAGAATTAATTCACGAGCTACGTGAATAGTAATTTTGCTAGGCATAATTATTTAATTAAATTTGATTTAATTACGTTGAAACAGAAAATTATTTAATCGGAATTAGCGAACCTGAGCCCGGGATGTGTTTGCGGGCCCACTCGGATTTTGAATCAAGTGGGGCCCACATGTCACATCACAAGTCACATCACCAAGTCATTTTAATCAACTTTAAGTTGATGGAATTTGGGGGTGGTTATAAACTTGTAAAATACACAAACTGAAACGGTGATTGACTTAATACCAACTTTGGTATATCATTATTTTATTTTGGAAATTAAAATACAAGTCAAAAAAATCACTTTTCTCATCTCTCTCCTCATTCACGTTTTTCATAAAACAAAATACTCTCCCTCTCTTTTGCTCTCATTGCCGAGAGTTGCAAGGAAGAACAAGGAAATTTTGTAGCAAAATTTCCAAAGCTAGCACTTGAAGTTTCATACAAAGGTGATAGGGAAACAATTCCCATTGAGCTTGGAATCAACATCAAAGCTTGGAGCTTGGATTTCAAATTCAAAAGGAAGATTGGAAACTTTCTCAAAGGCAAAAAGTTTTGTGATCAACACCTCCAAAATTCGTTCAATGTAAGTGTGTTTCCACCATACTTCATTAAGTATTCACATTTATTTCATTGCTTAAATGATCTTGGGAGACTTTAGAAACCCAACAATGGTATCATGGATCCTATTTGAGCATGAAATTTGATTAGGGTTTATATACTAAAATTTGGGTAAATTTGATTTGAGCATGTTTTAATCAAATTGTTTGTTTGAGTATGCTTGAATGTTGATAACTTAGAGTTATGCATGATCAATTTGAAGAAAAATTAATTGGATTAGTTTTCCCAATATTCTTTGCTTGGCCGAATACAATATATGCCCTAAAGTCATGGTATTTTTTTGTTTTTTGATCATTAGATGAGTTTAAATACATGGATATATTGATTTGAGATTCAATCGGATTGAAATCGGAATCGGATATAAAATCCCTACAAATGATGTGACCATGTAAGCATGGAAATGAGATGATTTTGTAACAATAATGTTGGACATGTATTGATGATGAATATGCAAGATTAATTGATTAAATTAGTATTCTGGAAATATTAATTTAGATAATTAATTAGTGCAATACACTTTAATCAATTAAATTATGAAATTTGGAATTTTAGAATTGATTAATTGGGCTTAAAATGTTGTGTTTGGGCCTAATGGGCTTGGTTGGGCCAGATTGGTTTAGGACAATTGGATTGGATCCAAATTGGGCCTAAAACCATACCATTAAGTCCAAATATAACAAATGGGCCTTTTAATGTTTAATTGGGCCTAATGGACCGAAATTGGTTTCTTGGCATATAGGGTGATTCCTTAATTGGGCTTTGGTATTTGGGTTTGACCCATATTGACCAAAATCCATGCCTTCAGAAATTAATTGAAAGCCCATTGGACTTTAATTAAATGACATTGAATGTTAATTGGGCTTTGAGACCCATTAAGATTAGATTTGGAATCTAAGTCGTAATGGCACATTAAAAAGTGTAATTATTTAATTTTGAATTAAATATAAAATTAGTATTGAATACAAATTAAATTAGATTTAAATTGTAGTTCGATATAATTCAAGAATTCGTACTTTGAGTACTTATTTTTAAACGAGTTTGACTCGCGCAAATCAAATCGTTGTATGAACATTGGATGATCACTTTATTCAAAGATTAATTAATTATATTAGATTGATTGAATAACATGCTTTGTGTGAATACATGGATGTGTTGAAGGAATAATGTATATCGGATGGATATTAGAAGGGAAATGGCAATTTTAGAAATTGTTTTAAATTTAGAATTTATTAAATTGGACCTGCGTGTCTAGCCTTATCTCTCGATTCTTTGTAATTCTCTTCTCACCTAATTCCCCTCAATGTTAAGGAGGTTTCTTTACTTGAATTATGTAATTGGGTAGAAGTTAGAATAGTACTAGCCGGGGAGAGGAAAATGAGTGATTTGTTCTAGGAACAATCCATGAGATATTCATCCGCATATCATTATTAATTTATTTACCGCGCCTTATTATGCTTTTAGAATTCATGCTTAAGGGTGTATGATGAGACCTAATCAAAGATAATAAATTGGTTGCCAATTTACGCGAAAAACCCTCAACAAATATTAAGCATTTTTCCTTCCATTGAATGATTCATTCTCAAGATCCAAGATTGGCACTGGTTTGTTGGACAAAGTCAAGAAAATTGTCCATCGCAGATGTGTTTGAATCATGAAGGCTTTGTTACATATCGTATGTCTTGTCCAAGTTGTTATTTGTTGGCCAAAGTCAAGATCACTTCTTGTCCATCAACATCGATTACGAAGCTTTCCAAAGTCAATAGGTCCCGCTTAACTAGAATCATTAAGCTTGTTGTGCCAAAGCCAAGGCTTAGTTGATTCAGAGGAAAAGGTTAGGAAAATATATTGGATATATTGGCATATATATTGTATATATGTTTTGGACTTGGAGATCCACCTACCGGATCTAGGAATTGGATGAGATCCAATTGATCTTAGAGATCTACCTAGTTAAATATCATACAGCTTATTGGCCAAAGTCAAGGTTGTGTGTTATTTAACGGGATCCTAGCCCACTAGGAAACTAGGTTTCCCGAGTACTCAACAGAGGGTTAGAGGCTCGCCAAAAAATAGTGGTGGCTAGTATTGAATTTGTAATTTCGTTCAAATACTTAGATTTACGCGCTTTCAAATTATTTCATCAATTATATTTATTAGTTGGACTAATATTTTATTATTTTTCTTGTAACAGTTAGACTGTACCCAAACATCGTTAATTAAATAGTTGGACTATTGCAATTAAGATGACATGAAAGTTAAGCATTAGAGATATTATCATGGGCGACAATGTCTTTAATGGCACAAAATTTCAAGATTGGGATATGAATCTCATGATTGTACTGGAATCCGAGAAGTTGCTCTACATTATAGAGAGATCTCTTGGGCCTAAACCCCGACTTGATCAGTTGCTTGAGCTAAAGCTTTGGAAGACTTATAACGATGATGACTCGACTGCTCAATCGGTAATGCTTGCTGCTATGACTCCGCAATTTCATCGTCAAAACAAGGGATTGGATCCATATGAGATGATGGCGAAGTTTCATGATCTTCACCGATCAAATCTTAGATCGAAAAGATATGAGTTGCAGAAGAAGCTCTTCCGCGCTCGCATGTCAGAGGGTACGTCTATTGAGCACCAAGTGTCACAGATGATTGCTGACATTGAGCAGCTGGGACAGATGGGTAATGTCTTTGAGGCTGAGACTTCAGTAGATTTGATCTTACAGTCTCTCCCCGACACTTGTAGTGGGTTCATCATGAACTACAATATGTTGAACCAAGACCAAACTCTTGGAGAGTTGATGTCCACACTGTGAGAAGTAAAAAAAGAAGAAGCACGACGCACACTTCTCTTCAACATCTCAAACTCCAAGGGCTTGCCCCAAGGTGACTGGAGGTGTAAAGAAGAAGAAGAAGAAGAAGAAAGGCAAGGCCAAATCATCAAAACCTTATGGGAAGGGTAAGGATAAATACCAAATGTATGTCTGCAGTGCGGCAGGCGGGGTCACTGGAAACGTGACTGCCGCGAGTACAAGGCACACATGAAGGAAATCAAAGCGGGTAAGGCACCAGCTTCAGGTATGTTTGTTATAGAAATAACATGTCTACTACTAGTTTTAAAAATTGGATTTTTGATTCTGGTTGTGGTACTCATAGATGTACAGTTGTGCAGGATCTACAGATTAGCAGGAGACTGGCCTCAGGAGAGATTGACCTCCGCGTTGGAAATGGGACATGAGTCACCGTTTTGGCTGTTGGCACTTTTTTTTTGGAACTACCCTCGAGGCATGTACTTAAACTTACAGACTGTTATTATGTACCTAGTTTGACTAGGAATATTATTTATATATCAATGTTAGCCCAATGTGGGTATACTTTTGTATTTATAAACACTGGGTGTTTTATGTATAAAAATGATATGGAAATTTGCACTGCTGATGTAAATAATGGTCTTTATATTTTGAATATAAATCAATCTCAAACATATTCTGTAACAAACAAAAGGCTTAAACTAAGTAACAAAGATGAAACTTATATGTGGCATTGTCGTCTGGGACACATAAACAAGACACGTATATCCACACTTTCGAAGAGTGGGTACTTGGACGGATTTGATCCAAATTCATATAACGTCTGCGAATCTTATTTATTAGGCAAAATGCCTAAAACACCTTTTAGCGGTAAAGGTGCACGTGCCACCGAACTGTTAGCCCTCGTTCATAGTGACATATGTGGGCCCATGTCTAGCCAGGCTAGAGGTGGATATGAATACTTCGTAACCTTTATGGATGATGCATCGCGTTATGGTTATATGTATCTTATGAGACACAAGTCGGAAACCTTAGAGAAATTCAAAGAGTTTCGACACGAATTAGAAAAATAGACTGGTAAAAGTATTAAGACATTACGGTTGGACCGTGGTGGCGAATACTTAAGCAATGAGTTTCTTGATTACTTGAAAGAATATGGTATTCTTTCACAGTGGACTCCTCCCGAAACATCGCAATTAAACGATGTGTCCGAACAGAGAAACCAAACTTTATTAGACATGGTAAGGTCTATGATGAGTCACACAGAGCTACCTATTTTCTTCTGGGGATATGCATTGAATAGTGCAATACTTATTTTGAATAAGGTTCCGTCAAAGTCTGTTCAACAGACTCCGTATGAGATATGGACAAGAAAGAAACTGGGTTTCTCATTCCTGAAGATTTGGGGTTGTTGGGCATACGTCAAACGTTTAGAAGGTACCAAATTTGAACCCAAATCAGATAAATGCCTATTTGTAGGATATACTAGGGAAACCAAAGGATACTACTTCTATCACCCATAATAGAACAAAGTATTTGTTGCTCTACATGCGGTTTTCCTTGAGAAGGAATTCCTAAATGCAGTGGTAAGTGGGAGGAAAGTAGAACTCGATGAAAATCGGAGTGATACTGTTCCTGGCACAGAATCCTTAACAGAACATCAACAGTTCATCAGGGATGAAATTGTACCCCAATCTTCGAATACACAAGAACTGCATAGGTCGGAGAGAGTCAGAAAATAATCTGAGAGGTATGGGTTTCTGATCTCACCTCATGTGGATATTAATCTTATTGAGAAAGACGAGCCGGCTACGTATGAGGAATCGATAAAAGGTATCGACTCCGAATTATGGCAAGAGGCCATGAAGTCCGAAATGGATTCCATGTACACCAAACAAATTTGGACACTGGTTGATGCACCAGAAGGCGTAAAGCCTATTGGTTGGAAATGGGTCTTCAAGAAGAAGACCGACATGGATGGAAACGTACAAACGTACAAAGCTAGGCTTGTAGTGAAAGCGTATCGTCAACGACATGGTGTCGATTACGATGAAACTTTTTCACACGTTTCCATTATTAAATCCATTAGGATAATGCTTGCTATTGCTGCATATTTCGATTACGAGATATAGCAGATGGACGTCAAAATCGCTTTCCTTAACGGAAACCTTTTGGAGGATGTTTATATGTAACAGCCTGACAGTTTTGTCATACCAAGACTTGCAAACAAGGTTTGTAAGTTAAATCGATCCATTTATGGATTGAAGCAAGCATCGCGTTCTTGGAACCAACGTTTTGATGAGATCATAAAAGAATATGATTTCGTTCAAAATGAGGATGATCCTTGTGTATATCAGAAGGTTAGTGTAAGCGCACTGACATTCATTGTCCCTTACATTGGTGATGTATTGCTTATTGGCAATGACATTCCCATGTTAACGTCGGTAAAATCTTGGCTTTCATTAAAATTCTCCATGAAGGATCTGGGAGAAGCAGCCTTTATTCTGGGAATAAAGATGTATCGGGATAGATCTAGAAAGCTGCTTGGACTCTCCCAGAGCACGTACATTGACAAAGTGTTGAAGAGATTCAACATGGATTAGTCCAAGAGGGGATTGTTGTCAGTGTCACATGGTGTCACTCTATCTAAGGACATGTGTCCTAAAACTCAAGTAAGAGAGATAACATGAGTCGGATCCTGTTCGCCTCGATAGTCGGATCGATCATGTATGCCATGATATGTACGCGACCTGATGTCTCGTATGCTTTGAGCATGTGTAGTCGCTATCAGGCTGATCCAGATGATGGTCATTGGATGGCGGTTAAGAAATATCCTAAAGTATCTTAGAGAAACTAAGGATGCTTTCTTAATCTATTGAGATGGAGAACTTGAAGTAACTGGGTATACCGACGTAAGTTTCCAAACTGATAAAGACGACTGTAAGTCGCAATCTGGGTAAATATTTTGTTTGAATAACAGAGCAGTAAGCTGGAAATCTTCCAAACAATAGACTATTACCGATTCAACAACAGAAGCGTAGTACTTTGCTGCAACTGAAGCAGTAAAAGAGGTAGTTTGGATCCGTAAATTCCTAATTGGATTAGGAGTAGTTCCGTTAGCAGCTGAGCTCGTTCCATTGTATTATGACAATAACGGAGCTATAACGCAGGCTAAGGAACCGCGGTCTCATCAATGATCAAAGCATGTTCTTTGACGTTTCCATCTGATTTGTGAGATCATACATCGTGGCGATGTGAAGATCGAGAAGGTAGCATCAGAGGACAATAAAGCAGATCCGTTGACAAAAGCTATTCCTCAGTAAAAGTTTGAGCGACATGTACATAGTTCAGGTGTTAGATGCTTGAATGATTGGCTATAGGCCATGTGGGAGATTGTTGGACAATTACGACCCATAGCGTCACTATTTGTAAAAGACACTGTGGTTTTTGTACAAATTAACTATGTGACAATGGAAATTGCATTTTATCATTTTGAAATTTGATTACTTAAATATATAAATGATAAAAGTCCTTAGATTAGTTCCGGATTATTAGATATGAGAAAATATCAATCTATAAAGTTTTAATCATTAAATATCCCTAGTCGTAGTATTATCGAGACTGGACATCGATAATGCGGAATAGACTAGTATTGCACTTGTACGTGTTATGAAAGCATAACAACATAGTTCTCATATATTTAAGTATTTGATACTTATGCAAGTGTGATAGAAGGTTGTGTTTAGGGATGGTACGGAAACAGCTTTGCTCTGGATAGACCCCGTGGAATACCATTGGTAGTATGACTATGTGTCTATGGGAATCCACATCAAGGTAGGTGTATTTGGTCTTAACCTGAGACTTGCATTGCTAGTACTTGCGACAATCAATACGTTTTTGTTTAGGTCGTCAAGGACTTTAACATGTTCTGTGTACGACTCTTCTTGGTTTATTGAGAATCGTAGTGTATTGGATGTGATGTCAAGACGGAAGTATCACTTCAGTCATATGGAGATGATGATCACGCAGGGATACAGAACTGGTACTCTAATTGGTTGCAAACATCGGGATAATATGACAAGGTCATGATTATCCGATTAAAGAGACTTGTTGCTTGTGATCCGATATATGCTTCGTACGGGGCAGACACTATTCCAGCCCCAGGCCTTGCATGTGACATCCGATGCTAGATCGAAATACGCAATACTATGTATACTACTCCTCACATAGATTATATATTCCTTTAAGAATATTTCTGGAGAATTGGGTAGGCACGGTGCTTTGCTAGAAGCCAATATGTCTTGTAAATCGGTAAAAACGTAGTATTAGGTACGTACGTGTTCGGATAGTCCGACGACCGGATTTGCTGCCAACATATCCGGGGATCTCATGGGTCGCTTTCTGAAGATTCACCGATGACTTATGATTCGAACATAATTAATCTGGGATTAATTACGAAGAGATTTTATCTAGGATAAAATTCTATTTGAAGAGAGAGAACGATTGATTTGGAATTAATCGATAAAATAATATATTCGATATATTAAATGAAATTAGATTTCATAACGGAATTAAAATTAGATTTTAATTTGGGCGAACGAATTAATTTAGAATTAATTCGCGAGCGACGTGAATAGTAATTTTGCTAGGCATAATTATTTAATTAAATTTGATTTAATTACGTCGCAACATAAAATTCTTTGATCGGAATTAGCGAACCTGAGCCCGGGATGTGTTTGCGGGCCCACTCGGATTTTGAATCAAGTGGGGCCCACATGTCACATCACAAGTCACATCACCTAGTCATTTTAATCAACTTTGGTGGGTGGTTATGAACTTGTAAAACACACAAACTGAAAAGGTGATTGACATAATACCAACTTTGCTATATCATTATTTTATTTTGGAAATTAAAATACAAGTCAACAAAATCACTTTTCTCATCTCTCTCCTTATTCACGTTTTTCATAAAACAAAATACTATCCCTCTCTTTTGCTCTCATTGCCGAGAGTTGCAAGGAAGAACAAGGAAATGTTGTAGCAAATTTTCCAAAGCTAGCACTTGAAGTTTCATAAAAAGGTGATAGGGAAACAATTCCCATTGAGCTTGGAATCAACATCAAAGCTTGGAGCTTGGATTTCAAATTCAAAAGGAAGCTTGGAGACTTTCTCAAAGGCAAAAAGTTTTGTGATCAACACCTCCAAAATTCGTTCAATATAAGTGTGTTTCCGCCATACTTCATTAAGTATTCACATTTATTTCATTGCTTAAATGATATTGTGACACTTTAGAAACCCAACATGTCTATCCTGTAAGGAAATCTATTAAAGGGTTATCTATCCTCTAGGAAGATCGTGGGTTATTGAATCTAAGGTTAAAACCTAAAATCCCTTCGTCAATTTCATTTTAAGTTTACAAAATCAATCTTATTAATGGCCAATTAACAAGAAGCATTAAGCTTAAGACTCAATAAACAAACTAAAGAATTGCCCATAAAAAGAAAATCAATTATTAAGTGTGTGGATATTGTGTTTCATCACTTCCCTAGAATAAAAATAAAATACTAGGGTAGGGGATCCACCTTTACTATTTCTAATTTAGAATTCTCTTTTACTATAATATAGAATTTATCAATGATACTACCAATCAGCCATATAGGCTGTAACGACCAGTATTTTTTATTACCGTATACAACTGTACTATTACGAAAGGGACGAATGCACATAGAATAAATTAATTTGAGACTCATATGTACTCATGAAATGACTTTACAGATAATCGGGAAATTTCTCGAAGCCCTGTGACGAGACTGTACGATGCACCCTTTGGATAGTCCATGGTATTTTGGCCATAACGGTTTCGTACAATATCCGATTTCTATGAATTGTATATCGTCGGAAAGCTAAGATAGATATCTACAACTTCTACGTTGAATATGTTTCGAAAATCAGAACAGAAATAAGTTAAAAATACGCACTTTTGTGGATGTCACTGTAGCATTCGAGATTCCTCTAGAATCCAAACATGTGACTAAATTAAATGGCATGTGATTGAAATAAATAATATTTTAATTACAAATATCTTCCCCCTCCTACTATAAAAGCTTGACACTATTCATTGTCTCTAAAAAAATTTCATTTTAGGCTTCTCTCACTCACAACTTCGGGTGGCTTTCTCAAGCCTTTAGTTCTTTGGATTCAAGCCAAATTAAAGTGGGATTTGGTGTTTCCTTCAAGCTTCTATCAAGACAAGTAAGTTTTTTTTTTTCTAATCCTTTAGTTTTGGTGAATTCACGGCATGATCATTATTTCCCCATTTGAAGATCACTATACCCTAAGCTTAGTTCTCTTTTTATTTTGAAGATCTAAGCTTAGCAAATGACCATGGAAGCATTTTGTGATAATTTAAGGATGAAAGTTTCATTAATTTGAGGAATTCACAATCTTTCCCTTAAAAGGGTAATAGTTGAATTATGCATGGGATAGGAAGTTGAGTTTTATTTGAGTAATGAATGATTATGGTTTATTGCAATTGAAGATGATATAACATAAATTCAATTTGTTTGAGAGATTTGATGATATTTGAATGGATGATGTTGTGTTTGGGATTGAATTTGGCTCTTGAATATGGATATTGAAGTTAGAGAATTGTCTATGTAAATGTGTTGTGTGTTTAGGACATAAAAATTTCCAAGTGTTATCAAATGAGGCCTTGGCCGAATAGGGGCTGTTTTTGTTGTTTAAATGGTGATGATGGATGATGGTTTTCGGCCAAGCTTTGTAGAGATGAGAGGCTGTTTTTGTATGAGATGAAGTCTTGAATGATTTTGTGAAGTAATAGACATGTAAATTGGGAGTGGAGATAGTTAAGATTGTGTAAATGATGAAGTTTAGGTATGTAGTACACCAAGTGTATTTAATAATGCTAAGCTCATACTAAATTAAGAATTAAGCATGTTTCCTATATTATAAGGAGTGTTTATAACGGTGAAAATTATATTGAGGGTTTCCGGATCGAATGCATTAAGTGAGATGGCGAGATAAGGAAGTTAGAGAGTGATGTCGATTCTATCCCATTTTGGACAGGCTGTGCTTGGCCACTCATAACATGAGTTTTATAAGTCCGATTAATGAACAGTAAATTTCTGGGTAAAGTAGACACAAAGGGGAGTAACATATCTAAATTTCAGAATTTTTGGACTTAGGACGAGACCGAAACGAATTTTTGAAGTTGGACGACCTGCTGCCCTAGTGCCAAGTTTTTCTATTGGACAGCCCCCTGATCATCGGTCTATAAGTTGAGTTTCTAAACTCGGAATGGAGATCCGTAAAAACCAAAATAAAATAGATATATTAAGGACCATTCTTTTAAAATTTAAGCTTTAGATTCATTCCCGATTAATTGTAACGAATTTCCAAAGTTGGACGTTAAGCAGTGAATTTTATATAACGATTAACATAAAATAAGTTTTGCTACCGCACTTACTTGAGACCAAATTCAATCCCGTAAAAATTCATAGAAACTATAGACATCTCCAATACTCAAAGAGTAAGTGTCTATGCATGGATATTCTTTCACGTCACATGAATATATTATCAGTTATAAAGAAATGAAACGAACAGATGCCTTGACTTTAGATCAACGTCAAGAAACACGAAGGTCACTCATACTGTGAGTGGACACTTTTTCTTTTTCTTGATTTTATTTCGCATTTTATCAGACTTATATTTTACGCTTTAGGGCGTTAGAAACTTTTATTTTCAATTATTATTATATATAGTTGTGCTTTGAGAAAGGAAATGATTTTTCAGAAATCAGTATATACCGATTTAAACTTTAAAGTATGATTTTTATGTTTTCGAGGCATGAGGTAAAACCTCACCCCAGTATGTAACTTGAGGTACAGCTGAAATTGACGGATTTAGAGGACATGTGCACATGTGGAGGACTGAGGGGACGCTCTCAGATCTTCGAGCTGGGCTAGGGGGACGGCGATACGTAATGCCCCTACACCCCAGTTTTGAGCTTAGGTGGTAGCATAAGTCCACACCCCAGCTCCAGTTGTGTGGCTTGGGGGATGGGGATACGTAATGCCCCGATACCACCAGTTTCTGAGACAGTAGTGGCATGCTTTGGGGGACGGCTATACGTCACGCCCAGAGACATGGATTTGCATTGCTGGCTCCAGTTAGGCGTATGGGGGGACGACGATACGTAATGCCCTCATACGTCAAATTTTTTAGACAGAGATACAGATTTTCAGAAAAAAATTTCAGATTTCAGTTACAGGTTTCAGAAAAAGTTCAGAAAAGCTTTACAGAAAGAAACCAGAGATTTCAGAAAGAAAATAGTTTTCTTATAAATTATTTCGTGATTTTCGGTTTCAGAACTAAATGTTTTATAACAGTGTTTTAGATTTCCGTCCACTCACTTAGATCATTTAACGGTCTAACCCCCTCCCAATTTCCTTGTTTTATAGGTACTCTCAAAGAACGAGCTCGGGAGGATGGATACTAATGCAGTCACTAGGGTTGAAGTCCACCAGTTCAGAGTCACAGAGCATAAGAGTCCAATCATAGTCAAAGTAAAGGTGTATGCATTATTGAGTTGTAAAGAGAAGTATTTTTAGAGTATACATCTATATGTAATAAAAGTATTTTATGTTGATGAGTTGGGCTATGGTCCATGTGCATGACTTTGCATTTAGATAGTTCAGTAATACAAAATATAGTCGGAAGTCAGAGGTTTATAGGGTTAGTATTGCTATCCCCTGCCGGTGACATCTCCCAGACTTGGGGATGTTACAAAGATATGGCCAAAATACCAAACTTACGCAAAATTGGAATTTAGGACTGCACTTCGTGACGCGTATAGTAAATTTTCATTTTTGACCTTTTTCCCTCCAGATTTCATCGTTTTAGCTCCGAGTTGATTCCATTAAGTCCCAATATTATTTTTATCTACAAAATAAATAAAAACACATCAAAACGTTCATAAAACTCGAGAAACTATACAAAATATTAGGTTAAATGAGTGGGAAATATTGATATAATTACCACTCATCAGCCAGTTAACAAGAAGCATTAAGACTAAGGCTCAATACATAAACCTTTATATTACCCAAACTATAAAACAACCCCTTATTAACCGGCGCTATTGGAATTATGCATGGCAGAAAAGCCCGAAGCCCGGCCCGGCCCGGCAAGCCCGGCCCGGCCCGGGCGGGCTTTGGCCCGGCCCGGGGTAACACGGGCCCGGGCCGGGCTTCACGTAAAAAGCCCGGCCCGGCCCGGCCCGGGCTTAAAATATATAAATAAATATTTTAATTTATAAAATATATAAATTTTTATAATAAATTTTTTATATTTATAATTTTTTGTAATAAAAAAATCGAATCCGGACTTAAAATAAATAAATAAATATTTTAATTTATAAAATATATATATTTTTATAATAAATTTTTTATATTTATAATTTTTTATAATAAAAAAATCGGATCCGGACTTAAAATATATATATTTATATAATAATTTTTTTATTTATAATAAAAAAATTAGGCCCGGGCCCGGCCCGAGGCCCGGCCCGGCCCGATGACTGCACGGGCCCGGGCCGGGCTTTGATGAGCCCGGCCCGTTGCCATGCATAATTGGAATTCATCACAACCCCAGATAACAGGCTTAGCTACGACACATATCTAAGGCTAATAAAATCTTAAATAAAATAAATGACATAAAGTAAATTCTGTAAATTAAATAAAGTAAATGTTGGAAATTAATAATGTAAAAGTACAATAAAAGAAAATGCTGAGGTTAGAGGATCCACTTTTAATATTTCAAAATTAGAAATCTCTCTTATTCTCAATGTTTACCGATTAATTAACCAGACCATAAAGGCGGTAATTTCATTTGTCTCAATTAAATCCAACCGACCATATATGGGTAACAATGTTATTACCTAAACCGACTATATAAGCGGAAACTACGTCTGAAATGAAAAACCGACCATATAGACGGTAAATGAGGTTGTCACCTAAAACGGCCATATATGCGGTAACTAATTAATCCAAATTTTAATTAAAATAAGGGAGATTAATCTAATTCATTATATTAAAAGTCTCATCTTTTCACCCCCAGCAGAATGAGATTACCTGCTCTTGCTGTAAAAGAAAACACACAAAATTTTATTAATTAAATAAAAGAAAATACAAGAAAACTTAAATAAATATACAATACACTTTCCCTTAGATTTTCATGTAGAAATTCCTCCAAAGAAAGCAGGAAAAAATTAAAAAGTTTAGCTTGGTATTTATAGGAAAAATCTAAAGACTTCCACCATTTTCTCCACCAATTGCTCCACCAAACATGGCACCAAACATGGCATCAAACATGACACCAAATCCTCCACCAAACATGCAAGCATGTTTGGTGGAAGTTTGACAATTTTTTTTATTTTTTTTTTATATTTTACTAATTGTATTTTATATTTTGAAAATTACTATAGTAATTATACATAATACACTAGATGTATCATTTCCGGCCTTCCAAACTTCAGAATTCGAAAATACTTAAATCTTGAAAGTTGTAGATCATTGTGTGTTATTCAATTCGACACTTGAATCCGCTCAATTGGAAATCGGATGAAAAAGTTATGGTCGAAATACCAAACTTGCGCAAAATTGGAATTTAGGACTGCACTTCGTGACGTTTATAGTAAATTTCCGTTTTCGGCATTTTTTGGTCCGGATTTCATCATTTTAGCCCCGAGTTGATTCTATTAAGTCTCAATACTTTATTTATCTAAAAAACACATCAAATTGTTCATCAAACCCGAAAAACTAAACAAAATATTAGGTAAAATGGGTGATAAATATTGATATATTTTCCGCTCATCAGATACAATTCAAATTGGATTTAAAATTGTAGTTCGATATAATTCAAGAATATGTAGTTTAAGTATTTATTCTTAAACGAGCTGGACTTGCGCAAATTAAACCGTTGTATGAACATTGGATGTCACTAATCTAAGATCAATTAATTGGATTAGATTGATTGACAACATGCTTTGTGTGAATACTTGAATGTATTTGTATGAATAATGTATATCAGATGGATATTAGATGGATGAGGGAAATTTTAGAAATTGTTGTAAATTTGGAATTTATTTAAATTGGACCTGCGTGTCCAGCCTTTCACCTCTATTCTCTTTGTATTTCTCTTCTCACCAACTCCCCTCAATGTAAATGAGGTTTCTTTTAGTGTTATGTAATTGGGCAGAAGTATGTAAAGTGATAGTTGCAGAGAGGAAATGGAAAGATTTGTTCTAGGAAGAAATTTTATTATATAACCATCTGCATATCATTATTAATTTATTTGCGCCTTATTATGCTTTTAGAATGCATGTTTAAGGGTGTATGATGAGACTTAATCAAAGATAATAAATTGGTTACCAATTTACGTGAAAACCCCAACTCAAATATTAAGTGTTTTCCTTCCATTGATTGGTTCTCTCTCAAGATCCAAGATTGACATTAATTTATTGGCCAAAGTCAAGATCAATGTCCATCGCGGATGTGTTTGAACCACGAAAGCTTTGTTCCATATCTCATGTCTTGGGCGGTTGTGAATTTTTGGTCAAAATCAAGGTCACTTCTAGTGATTCGATGTGGATTAAAAAGCTTTCCCATTGTCAATGAGTCACGCTTAACTAGAATCATTAAGTTTGTTGAGCCAAAGCTAAGGCTTAGTTGATTCAGAGGAAAAATGTTAGGAAATATATATTGGATATATATCTTGGACTTAGAGGTCAACATATTGTTAGTGTTCTAGACAAGCCACAGGATCTCTAAGCGTGATCTGTGTGTGAATAAAATCAAAAATAAGTTGCGGAGGACTTACATTGATCGGTTGAGTTCAAAACTTTTCATGGATGTTGAAGCTTCAAAGCTCATGGGTGAGTATCTCTATCATATTCACTTGACTCCTTTATGTGCTAGCAAGAACAAAATGGAACAAATTTTATCTCCCAATGAGAAGCAAATTCGCCCAAGAGAGAGGGAAGCAATCAGCTCCGCCAAAACAGTGGCCATTTGGCCATTCTTCAAAAGAAAGGCTAAATGCATTTTCAAAAGGAGAAGCAGAGGCCATTAGCCTTTTTTCAAAAAAAAAAAAAAAACCCAATTGCCTTTTCGACATATTCAAAAAAGCAGAGGCCAATAGCCTTTTGTTTCTTAAAGAAAAAAACAAAAATGTTGCTTTCTGCCTATATTCAAATCAGAGGCCAATTCGGCCTTAATTAAAAAAAGCAGAGTGTAGTTGCCATTCGGCCAAGGAGAAAGAGTAATGATGATTTCCAAAAAATTTATTAATTAATTTTTGACTTGGTAGGTATGATGTGTATTAAATCCAATTTACTTTATTGCCAACCATTTATATCGTTTGTTGACAATTGCCCACCTATTTAATTCCAAATCTAGTTGGCTTACACAACACACTTTGGGATTGGATTCGTATAATCCGATTAAACGAATTTTCCGTCGCGACATAATTAAATCTAATTTAATTAAATAATAATGCCCAACAAAATTATTATGAAAGTCGCTTACGAATTAATTCTAAATTAATTCATTCGCTCCAATTAAATTCCAATTTTAATTCCTCTTAGAAATCCGATTTCATTTAATATATCTAATATATCATTTAATCGATTAATTCCAAATTAATCGTTCTCTCTCTTAATCCGATTTTATCCCAGATAAATAAATAAATTAAATAGCAAAATTCAATTTAACAATTAAATTTACTTTGCCGATTAATTCTAAATTACAACTCACTGGAGAATAATTTAATTATTGCTCACCATGCAGTTTTCCTAAGAGGAATACCTATATGCAGTGGTAAGTGGGAGGATGGTAAAACTCGATGAAAATCTGAGTAATACTATTCCAGGCACTGATTCCTAATGGAACACAAATAGTTCATCAAGGATGAGACTATACCCATAATCTTCGAATACACAAGAACCACGTAAGTCGGAGAGAGTCAGAAAACAACCTCGGGTTTCTGATCTCACCTCGTAAAGATGTCAATGCAAAGTGCTATAATATCCGAAATGGATTCCATGTATATCAACTATGTTTATACACTAGTTGGTGTACCGTAAGTCATTGTGCCTATTGGTACTATATAAGTCTACAAGGAAGACATACATGGATGGCAACATACCAACGTACAAAGCTGGGCTTATAGCGAAAAGGTATCGTTATCAATATTGTGTCGATTATGACGAAACCTTTTACCCGTTGCCACGGTAAATCTATTTGGATAATGCTTGTTAATGCTGCATGTTTCATTTATGAAATATGGCAGCTGAACGTCAAAGTCGCTTTCCTTAAGCGGAAACCTTTTGGAGGATGTTTACAACATCCTGTCGGTTTTGTCATACCAAAACTAGCAAACAAGGTTTGCAGGCTATTCGATCCATGTTTGGATTGAAACAAGCATTGAGTTCTTGGAATTATCATTTTGATGTAATCATAATAGTTTATGATTTAATTCAAAACGAAAATGATTCTTGTGTATATAAGAGGGTTAGTGGGAGCGCACTGACAGTGACTTTCCTAAATAATGATACATGTCATTTCTTGGAAATGATATTCCCATAATACAATCGGTGAAAGCCTGGCTTTCATGAAAATTCTCCGTAGAATTCTTGGGAGAAACAACCTTCATTCTAGGAATAAAGATCTTCTGGAAATATTAAAAAGTTGTTGACACTCTATGAGAACTCGTACATTGAAAAATGTATGCGACCTGGTGTCTCATACGCTTTGAGCATATGGATTCACAATAAGGCCAATCCAATTGATAGTCACTGGATTGATGTCAAGAACATCCTTAAGTATCTTAGAGAACTAAGGATGCTGTCTTAAACTATGGAGAATGAGAACTTGAAGTGACTGGGATCACTGTTGTAATTTTCCTAACCGATAAAAACCGGCAATAATTCGTAACAACGGTACTACACAGTTTTAATAACGGAACAGTGAGCTGGAAATCTTCCAAGTAAGATATTGTTACCGAATAAACAACAAATGTGGGTTATTGCTGTAGCTGAGGCAGCAATAGAAGCCATTTGGGTCGATAATAATCCTAATTAGATTAGGAGTAGTTCTGTTAGCAGCTGAGCTAGGCTACAGCGCAGGCTAAAGAATTAATGGTCTCATCAAACGATTGAGATATATACATCAATTATTCATCTGATTCGTTCGGATCATACATTGTGGCGATGTGATGATCGAATAAATCGCATCAGATGATAATTATGCAAATCCGCTGATGAAAGCCTTTCCTCAACAGAAGTTTGAGCGAACCGTACATAGTTCGGGTGTAGGACACTTGAATGACTGGCTAAAGGCCAAGTGGGAGATTGTTGGACAGTTTGACCTAGAGCATTACTATTTGTACAGATCATGGTGTTGTTGTACAAATTAACTATGTGACAAAGGAAAATGCGCTTTATCATTTGTGATTAGATCACCAAGATATATAATGATGAAGGTCCCTATGATTAGTTCCGGATTGAGATGATATGAGACAGTATCAATCCACGAAGGTTTAATCATTAAATATCCCTAGTCAGAGTATTATCGAGATTGGACATCGATAATGCGTAAAAGACTAGTATTACACTTGTGCGCGTTGTGAGGGCATAACGTCATAGTTCTCATATATTTGGGTATATGATACTCATGCAAGTGTAATAGGAGGTTGTGTTTATCGATGGTACGGAAACAGCTTCGCTCTGGATAGACCCCTCGGAATTCCATTGGTAGTATGACTATGTGTCTATGTAAGTCCGAATCAGGGTAAGTGTATTTGGTCTTAACTTGAGACTTGCACCGCTAATACTTGCGACAATCAATATACTTTGGTTTTTGGTCGTCCAGGGCTTTAACAGGTTCTGTGTACACCTCTACTGGGTATATTGAGATTCGTAGTGTGTTGGGTGTGATGTAAAGACAGAAGTATCACTCCAGTCATAGTGGAGATGATGATCACGTAGGATACGGAACTGGTTCTCTTAAATGCTGCAGCTATCGGGATATTATGACTAGGTCATGTATATCCGATTATAGAGACTAGTTACCAGAGATTCGATATGTGCTTCATACATGGCAGACACAATTCCAACCCCAGGCCTAGCATGTGACATCCGATACTGGATCGAAATACGCAATACTACGTATACTACGCCTGATATAGATAACATATTCCTATAAGGATATTTCTGGAGAATTGGGTAGGCATGGCGCTTTGCTAGAAGCCAAATTTGTCTTGTAAATCGGTAAAAACGTAGTACTAGGTACGTACGTGTTCGGATAGTCCGACGATCAGATTTATTGCCAACATATCCGGGGATCTCATGGGTCTCTTCCTGAAGATTCACCGATGACGTATGACTCGGACTTTATTAATCTGGGATTAATTAGTATAGAGAGAAAATTAATCTGGGATTAATTACGGAGATATTTTATCTGGGATAAAATATTAATTAAAGAGAGAAAACGATTAATTTGGAATTAATCGATAAAATATATTTGATATATTATACGAAATTGGATTTTGACGCGGAATTGAAATTAGATTTTAATTCGGGCGAACGAGAGTGTTTGTGGGCGCACTCGTATTTCAAATTCAAGTGCGGCCCACAAGTCGCATCAAGTGTCAAATCAGTAGTCGCATCAACCGTCAAATCACTTGTCACTTTGAGTGATGTGATGTGTAGTCCTTTTGATGTGAATAGTTGATGGAAGTTGATAAGAAATGATGGAAGAGTGTTAGACACTCAAGTGTGATTGAAAGACATATACCATTATTTTATTAATTGGTATTTGACTTCTATTTTTTGGTATTAGATATACAAAACATACAACACATTTCAATCACTTCTATTCTCTCTCTCTCTCACGCCCAAGGGGCCACTCTTCAATCATCCATCTCTCTCGGCCAAGGGCCAACTTTTTCTTTCTTCTTGCTTCTCATTGCCGAGAGCATCAAGAATAAAAGAGTGATGCTTTTGTTGCAAAATCAAGAGTGCTAGCACACATTCGGGGTCTTGTGAAGGTGATAGGGAACCGCACCCGTGAGCATAGAATCACATCACAAAGCTTGGAGCTTGGTGGATCATCCGTGGCTGAAAATTTGGAGACAAAAATCTGCCCACTGCCGTGAGTCCTAGGAGGGAAAAGCTTGAAGATTTTTGTTGAACACATCGCTCAACCGATCATTGTATGTATTCCGCAACTTCTCTAAGTATTCACACATGAATTTCTATGATTGAAATCGATCCCAGGACCTTAGAGAAACCCAACAATGGTATCAGAGCGGTTTGAGCATGAAATTTGAACTTAGTGTAAAATTTGGGTAAATTGAATTTGAGCATGTTTGAGTAAAATTAATTGTTTAAGCATGCTTGTAAATGAATGACTTGAGTTATTTGTGATCAATTTTGTGAAAATTGGATTGGATCATTTTTCCCCAAAAATTGAGGCTTGGCCGAATGCTTACTGTCATTGTAAGTCTTGGTAATTTTTGTTTCATTGATCATTGGATGACTTGAACCGATTGGAATGTTGATTTAAATTCAATCAGATTGAAAAATGAAATCGGACAAAATTACCCCACAATGCCGAGAGCTTACTAGCAGTAATGACTTGATTTTTTGATTAAAATGTGTTGGACATGTTTTGATTATAATGAGCATAATTAATTGAGTGAATTAGTATTTTGGAAATGTTAATTTTATTAATAATTATGGCATACACTTTAGTTAATTAGATTATGAAATTTGGAATTTGGTAATTTAATTAATGGGGCTTAAGTTTGAAATTGTGCCTTAAAGGTTGTAATTGGGCTTAATGGGCTTGGTTGTACCAAGATTGGGTTAGGCTAAATTGGTTGGATCCAATTGGGCCCAAAACCATATCCATAAAGTCAAATTATGAATTAAATGGACCTTTAATTTTAATTGGGCCTAGTGGACCTAAATTGGTTTCTTGGCAAATAAGGGTTATTCCTCAAATGGGCTTTAGTCTTTGGGTTTGACCCAAGTTGACCAAAAGTCCATGCCTTAAGAAATTAATTGAAAGCCCATTGGACTTAATTAAATTAACATTGGATGTTAATCGGGCTTTGAGACCCGTAACGATTAGATTTGGAATCTAAGTCGTAAAGGTTTATTAATAAAGTGTAATATTTAATTTGGAATTAAATAAATGGATTAGTATTAAATACGAATTAAATTTGATTTAATTTAGTAGTTTAATATAATTCAAGAATTCGTACTTTGAGTACTTATTCGTTAAAACGAGTCGGACTCGCGAAAAATCAAATCGTTGTTTGAACATTTGATGGTCTTTAATATTCAGATTAATTAATTGGATTAGATTGATTGATAACATGCTTGTGTGAATACATGAATGCGATGCATGAATAATGTATATCAGATGGATATTAGATGGGTGGGGCAATTTTGGAAATTATTGTAATAAATTTAGAATTTATTAATTGGACCTGCGTGTCCAGCCTATTACCTCCTTACTCTATGTATTTCTCTTCTCACCTATTCCCCTGAATGTAAATGAGGTTTCTTTAGAAGTGTTATGTAACGGGTAGATGTAATACTTGTGCTACCCGGGAGAGAGGAAAGAGAGAGATTTGTTCTAGGAACAATGTGTTAAGTATCCATCCGCATATCATTATTATATTTATTTACGCGCCTTATTATGTGTTTAGAATGCATGTTTAATGGTGTATGATGATGAGACCTTAACAAAGATAATTAATTTGTTGCCAATTGCACGTGAAAAACCCTCTAAAATATTAAGCGTTTTTCCTTCCATTGAGTGATTCTTACTCAAGATCCAAGACTGGCATTGGTTTGTTGGCCAAAGTCAAGGCCTTTGTCCGTCGAAGATGTGTTTGAATCATGAAGGCTTTGTTCCATATCGATGTCTTGTCCAAGTTTTGATTTGTTGGCCAAAGTCAAGATCACTTATTGTCCATCAACATCGATTACGAAGCTTTCCAATGTCAATGGGTTCCGCTTAACTGGGATCACTAAGTTTGTGGATCACGAAGCTTTCCAAATCCAAGGCTTACCTGATTCAGAGGAAAAAGGTTAGATAATACATTGGATATATTGCCATATATAAGATATTTGTTTTGGACTTGGATGTCCCCCTACTGGATCTAGGAATTGGATGGGATCCAATTGATCTTAGAGATCTACCTAGTTAATTATCATACAATTTGTTGGCCAAAGTCAAGATTGTGTGACATTTAACGGGATCCTAGCCCACTTGGAAACAAGGTTTCCCCAGTACTCAACAGAGGGTTAGAGGCTCGCCGAAAAATAGTGGGAGGCAAGTATTAAATTTGCAATATTCGTTTAGTTACTTGCCATACGCGCTCATATCAAATTATTCGTCAAAATAAATTAATATATTAGTTGGACTAATATTTAATTGTTGTTTTAATAAAAAAGTTGTACTGTATTCAAACTATTCTTTTATAATAGATTATATAATTAGATTATATTAATCAATATATTTGAATTAACCAATTTAGTTATAGTTGATTTTATAAATGGATTATAGTAATCAATATAATTGAATTTAATCAATTAAATTATAGTTGATTATATAGTTGGACTATAGTAATCATTATAATAAATAGTATACAAAATCGTTTATTAAATAGTTGGACTATTAGAATCAAGATAATTGAAAGATTAGTGTTTAAAACATAATCATGGGTGAAAATGTATTTAAACGACTTTAATTTTCAAATTGGGAATAAAACTTCAGGATAGTCCTGAAAACTAAGAAGTTACTTTATTTGATAATATCTTGGGCCTAAGCCCGAAGTTGAGCAAATAGTAGAACATGATATTTGGAATATTCATGTAATGATAACTTTAGTGCTTAATCCATTACGCTTGCCAAATAGACTCCTTAATTTCTTAATCAGAACTAAGGATTAGATCCTTAAAGTATGATAATGAAATTGAAGGATCTCCATAGATCTATTCTTAGATCTTAGAAGTAATAAAAGTTGCAATAGATAACTCTTGGAGAGTTAATGGCTATACTCAAAGAGTTAAAGCCAAAGTTTACAATAAGGCAAGAAGCGCAAGGCGCACCTACTACTTCGACATTCCAGAAGGCCAAGGCTTGGCCGAAGGCTTCTAGGATGTGGAAAAGGGCAAAGGCAAAGTCATTATAATCTTATGGGAAGACAAATGGACATATCCCAAATTGTCTGCCTAAATTGGCAAACGAGATCACGAAAAAGTGACTGCCATATGGACAAGGTAGACATGAAGGAATTGAGGACGGGCATGGCTCTGACTTCAAATATGTTTTTCATAAATACGTTCATTACTAGTATTAAAATTGGATTTTAGATACTTAGTATGGTACATAAATATGTATTGATGTGCAGAATCTGCTTTGAGCAGGATACTGACTTCAGTATAGATTAATCTGCGAATCGGAAACTATTATAATGTAACTAGTTTGACTAGAAACATTATCTCTATATCAGTGTTTAATCCGTTTAGATATACCTTTATATTCTAGAACACTAAAGTGTTTTATTTTATAAAGATGATATTGAGATAAACACATTAGATGTGAATAACAATATTTATATTTTGAATATAAATAAATCTCAAACATATAATATGACAAATAAATAGTTCAAACTGATTTAATCAGTTGAGACTTATTAGTGGCATTGTTGTCTAGGACACAATTAAACAAGACTCGTATATCCACACTTTTGAAGAGTGGGTACTAGGACTGATTTGATTCCATTCAAATAAAGTCTACGAATCTAATTTATTGGGCAAAGTGCCTAAAACACTATTTACTTGGTAAAAGTGCAAATGCCACCGATCTGTTAGCCCTCGTTCATAGTGACATAAGTGGGCCCATGTCTAGCTAGGCTAGAGGTGGATATGAATACTTGTGACCTTTACGGATGTGGCATCACGTTATGGTTATATGTTTCTTATGAAAGACATCGGAAACTTTCAGAAAGTTTCGATATGAATTAGACAAACAGATTGGCTAAAGTATTAAAATCATCACGGTTAGACCGTGATGAAAATACCTAAGCAATAGGTTTCTCAATACTTGAAAGAGTATAGTATTCTTTCAATGATGACTCTTCCGGAACACATCAACCTGACGTTGTGTCCGAACGTATAAACCGAATTTTGTTGGACATGATAAGGTTAATCATGAGTCGCTCTGAGCTACCATTTCCTTCAAAGGATAAGCATTAACAGTGCAATACTTATTTTGAATAAGGTTCCATAAAAATATGTTTGACATAATTCATATTAGATATGAACAGGAAAGAAACCGGGTTTTCACATTCCTTAAGATTTGGGTATGCTATGCATATGTTTGGATGATACCAAACTAAAACCCAAATTGGATAAGTGCCTAATTTGTTGGTTATCCTAGGGAAAGCAAAGTATAGTACTTATACAACTCACTAGAGAATAATTTAATTGTTTCTCACCATGCGGTTTTCCTAAGAGGAATACCTATATGCAGTGGTAAGTATGAGGATGGTAAAACCCGATGAAAATCAGAGTAATACTATTCCAGGCACTGATTCCTATGGAACACAAATAGTTCAACAAAAATGAGACTATACCAATAATCTTCGAATACACAAGAACCACGTAAGTCGGGGAGAGTAAGAAAACAACCTGGGGTATGGGTTTCTGATCTCACCTCGTAAAGATGTCAATATTTTGAGAAATACCAACTGACAACGTATGAGGAAGTGATACAAGGTATCGACTCCCTAATTATGGCAAAGTGCCATAATATCCGAAATGGATTCCATGTATATCAACTATGTTTAGCCACTAGTTGGTGTCGTAAGGCATTGTGCCTATTGGTACAATATAAGTCTTCAAGGAAGACATCATGGATGGCAACATACCAACGTACAAAACTAGGCTTGTAGCGAAAATGTATCGTTATCAACATTGTGTCGATTACGACGAACCTTTTACCCGTTGCCACGGTAAATCCATTTGGATAATGCTTGCTAATGCTGCATGTTTCATTTATGAAATATGACAGCTGAACGTCAAAGCCGCTTTCCTTAAACGAAAACCTTTTGGAGGATGTTTACAACATCCGGTCGGTTTTGACGTACCAAAACTAGCAAACAATGTTTCCAGGCTATTCGATCCATGTTTGGATTGAAGCAAGCATTGAGTTCTTGGAATTATCATTTTGATGTAATCATAATACTTTATGATTTAATTCAAAACGAAAATGATTCTTGTGTATTTAAGAGGGTTAGTGGGAGCGCATTGACAGTGACTATCCTAAATAATGATATATGTCATTTCTTGGAAATGATATTCCCATGATACAATCGGTGAAAGCCTGGCTTTCATGAAAATCTCCGTAGAATTCTTGGGAGAAACAACCTTTATTCTAGGAATAAAGATCTTCTAGGAAAGATTAAAAGTTGTTGACACTATCTGAGAACTCGTACATTGAAAAATATACGCGACCTGGTGTCTCATACGCTTTGAGCATATGGATTCACAATAAGGCCAATCCAATTGATAGTCATTGGATTGATGTCAAGAACATCATTAAGTATCCTAGAGAACTAAGGATGCTGTCCTAAACTATGGAGAATGAGAACTTGAAGTGACTGGGATCACTGCTGTAATTTTCCTATCCGATAAAAACTGGCTATAAGTCGTAACAACGGTACTAGACAGTTTTAATAACGTAACAGTGAGCTGGAAATCTTCCAAGTAAGATACTGTTACCGAATAAACAACAAATGTGGGTTATTGTTGTAGCTGAGGCAGCAATAGAAGCCATTTGGGTCGATAATAATCCTAATTAGATTAAAAGGAGTTTGTTAGCAGCTAAGCTAGGTTACAGTGCAGGCTAAAGAATTAATGGTATCATCAAACGATCCAGATATATACTTCAATTATTCATCTGATTTGTTCGGATCATACATCGTAGCGATGTAATGATCGAATAAATCGCATCAGATGATAATTATACAAATCCGCTGACGAAAGCCTTTCCTCAGCAGAAGTTTGAGCGAACCGTACATAGTTTGGGTGTAGGACACTAGAGTGACTGGCTATAGGCCAAGTGGGAGATTGTTGGACAGTTATGACCCATAGCGTTACTATTTGTACAGATCATGGTGTTGTTGTACAAATTAACTATGTGACAAAGGAAATTGGGCTTTTATCATTTGTGATTAGATCACCAAGATATATAAATGATGAAAGGTCCCTATGATTAGTTCCGGTTTGAGATGATATGAGACAGTATCAATCCATGAAGGTTTAATCATTAAATATCCCTAGTCAGACTATTATCGAGATTGGACATCGATAATGCGTAAAAGACTAGTATTACACTTGTGCACGTTTCGAGGGCATAACGACATAGTTCTCATATATTTGGGTATATGAAACTCATGCAAGTTTAATAGGAGGTTGTGTTTACCGATGGTATGGATACAACTTCACTCTGGATAGACCCCTCGGAATTCCATTGGTAGTATGACTATGTTTCCATGGAAGTTCGAATCAGGGTAGGTGTATTTGGTCTTAACCTGAGACTTGCACCGCTAATACTTGCGACAATAAATATACTTTGGTTTTTGGTCATCCAGGGCTTTAACAGGTTCCGTGTACGCCTCTGCTGGGTATATTGAGAATCATAGTGTGTTGGGTGTGATGTCAAGACGGAAGTATCACTCTAGTCATAGTGGAGATGATGATCACGTAGGATACAGATCTGGTTCTCTTAAATGCTGCAGCTATCGGGATATTATGACTAGGTCATGTATATCCGATTTTAGAGACTAGTTACCAGAGATCTGATATATGCTTCGTACGGGGCATACACAATTCCAGCCTCAGGCCTAGCATGTGACATCCGATACTGGATCGAAATACGCAATACTACGTATACTACGCCTGATATAGATCACATATTCCTATTATGATATTTTTGGAGAATTGGGTAGGCATGGCGCGTTTCTAGAAGCCGACCTTGTCTTGTAAATCGGTAAAAACATAGTACTAGGTACGTACGTGTTCGGATAGTCTGACGACCGGATTTACTGCCATATATCTCTGGGGATCTCATGGGTCGCTTCCAGAAGATTCACCGATGACGTATGACTCGCACTTTATGAATCTGGGATTAATTAGTAGAGAGAGAAATTAATCTAGGATTAATTACAGCGATATTTTATCTGGGATAAAATATTAATTAAAGAGAGAGAACGATTAATTTGGAATTAATCGATAAAATAATATATTCGATATATTATACGAAATTGGATTTTGACGCGGAATTGAAATTAGTTTTTAATTCAGGCGAACGAGTTAATTTAGAATTAATTCGTTAGCAAAGTGAATAGTGATTTTACTAGGCATAATTATTTAATTATGTCGCAACGGAAAATTTGTTAATTTGGAATTAGCGAACCCGAGCCCAAGAGTGTTTGTGGGCGCACTCGTATTTAGAATTCAAGTGCGGCCCACAAGTCGCATCAAGTGTCAAATCACTAGTCGCATCAAGCGTCAAATCACTTGTCACTTTGAGTGATGTGATGGGTAGTCCTTTTGATGTGAATAGTCGATGGAAGTTGATAAGAAATGATGGAAGAGTGTTAGACAATCAAGTGTGATTGAAAGACATATACCATTATTTTATTAATTGGTATTTGACTTCTATTTTTTGGTATTAGAATACAAAACATACAACATATTTCAATCACTTCTCTTCTCTCCTCCCTCTCACGCCCAAGGGGCCACTCTTCTCTCCTCCATCTCTCTCGGCCAAGGGCCAACTTTTTCTTTCATCTTGTTTCTCATTGCCGAGAGCATCAAGAATAAAAATAGTGATGATTTTATTGGCAAAATCAAAAGTGTTAGCACACATTCGGGGTCTGCGAAGGTGATAGGGAACCGCACCCGTGAGCATGGAATCACGTCACAAAGCTTGGAGCTTGGTGGATCATCCATGGCCGAATATTTGGAGACAAAAATCTGCCCACTTCCGTGAGCCCTAGGAGGGAAAAGCTTGAAGATTTTTGTTCAATGCATCACTCAACCGATCATTGTAAGTATTCTGCAACTTCTTTGAGTATTCGCACATGAATTTCTATGCTTGAAATCGATCCCGGGACCTTAGAGAAACCCAACATGTCAAGCGTAGTATACATAATATTGCGCATTACGATCTAGTATCAGATGCCACATGCTAGGCCTGGGGCTGGAGTTATGTCTGCCCCGTACAAAGCATAAATCTGATCACTAGCGACTAGTCTCTTTATTATCGGAAAGTCATGACCTAGTCATACTTCCCCGATGGCTATAGCACTTAGAGTACCCGTTCTATATCTCTGCGTGATCATCATCTCTATATGACTGAAGTGATACTTCAATCTTGACTTCACACTTAATACACTACGATTCTCAGTATACCTAGAAGAGGCGTACACAGAACCTGTTAAAGCCCCGGACGACCAAACCAAAGTATACTGATTGTCGCAAGTATTAGTGATGCAAGTCTCAGGTTAAGACCAAATACACTTACCCTGATTCGGATTCCCATAGACATATAGTCATACTACCAATGGGACTCCGAAGGGTCTATCCAGAGTGAAGCTGTTTCCGTACTATCGGTAAACAGAACCTAATATTACACTTGCATGAGTATCCAATACCCAAATATATGAGAACTATGCCGTTACACTTCCATAACATGAACAAGTGTAATACTAGCCTATTCTGCATTATCGGTGTCCAGTCTCGATAATATTATGACTAGGGATATTTAATAATTAAACCTTTGTGGATTAATACTGTCTCATATCTCTTAAATCTGAAACTAATCATAAGGACTTTTATCATTTATATATCCAGGTAATCTAATTACAAATGATAAAAGAGCAATTTCCTTTGTCACATAGTTCATTTGTACAACAACAACATGTTCTGTACAAATAGTGATGCTATAGGTCATAATTATCCAAAAATCTCCCACTTGGCCTATAGCCAATTACTCAAGTATCTAACACCTAAACTATATATGGGTTGCTCAAACTTCTGCTGAGAAACAACTTTCGTCAGCGGATTTGCAAGGTTATCATCTGATGCGATTTATTCGATCATCACATCGCCATGATGTATGATCTTACGAATCAAATGAAATAGTTGAAGTACATACTTGATCATCGATGAGACTGCGGTTCTTTGGCCTGTGTTGTAGCCAGGCTCAACTGCTAATAGAACTTCTCCTAATCTAATTAGAAATTTTATAGATCCAAAATGCTTCATTTTTGCTGCCTAAGCTGCAGCAATGTTCCGCTCTTATTATTTATTCAGTAACAGTATCTTGCTTGGAAGATTTCTAACTTACTGTTCCATTATTCAAACTATATACATACCCTTATTGCGACTTACAGTCATTTTTATCGGTTTGGAAACTTGCAGCAGTGAACCCAGTCACCTCAAGTTCTCATTTCCCTATATTCTCAGAAAGTATCCTTAGTTCATCCAAGATACTCAAGGATGTTCTTTATATCAATCCAGTGACTATCACTCGGATTCACCTGATTGCGTCTTCATATGCTCAAAGTATATGAGACATCAGGTCACGTACATATTAAAACGTACGAACACTGAGAGAGTGTCAGCAGCTTTCTAAATCTTATCCCAGTAAATCTTTATTCCTAGAATAAAACAGCTTCTCCCATGTATTATAGTGAGATTTTGTGAAAGCGAAGCTTTCACTGATTATAGTATGTGAATTTCATTGCCGAAAGTATTATTGTTGGAAAAATAACCAAGCCCCAAGATCAACAAGAACAAGCAAAATATATAAATACATGAATGAATAAATTGAAGTATGGCGGAATCATACTCACAATACTTGAAAATGGATGCTTAGATGATGCGAAA
>SKCR01035133.1:0-102500 GCA_019454045.1 Zanthoxylum bungeanum
GAATTTTCCAACCGATCAATGTAAGTATTCTACAACTTATCTTGATTTATTCACACTTTAACCTTGTTTAGAGATCCTTAGGATGTGTAGGACACACAAGCACACTATGTTTTGTGACAAGAAACACACTTGGATAAGAAACCCACTTGGATTCGAAATGCAAGCAAACCCCAAGCAACGGACAGAACCCTAAGAACCGCGAATTTGATTTTGTAGAAATAAAACCCTTCCAAGGCCACAAAGAAGACCCACAAATAATTTGCCATTGAGAACCTTTAAGATGATTCCTTGTAGTGTTTTGCTAGTAATGGAGACGCCACTAAGTTGCCAAACTTAGATAAGTCGATTCAAACTTGAAAAGGGGAATCCCTCCCTTACAAGAATTCATCCATAGCCAAAGCTTTAAGCTTTTGAGTTTTACAAATTTCGTTATTGTCCCCAAAATGAAAAAGAAAGAAAGCTTAAATAGTGTTACAAAGAGAAACCCTAAAGACATAAAGACAACAATGCACATAAATGCTAAATTACAAAAATACAAAAGTCTTCACGTCTTCAAAGGCCTATGAGCTTCATTCAAAACTGATTTGGGCCAAGTGAAGTGGCTTTGGGCCCTCTCTATTGAAGCCCACATGCGTCTCTATTTTTTTGTTGCAATCGGCCATAAAACTCTGAACTAATCCCTTCATTACTTCTCTGAGTCATTTGGTCCCCTGCCTCGTAATTGGCCTTTCTGGTATTTGTAATGGGTCTTTTGCTTTGTTGTCGATCTGGATCATGTCACACTTGGATTCGAAATCCAAGCAAACCCCAAGCAACGGACAGAACCCCAAGAACCGCGAATTTGATTTTGTAGGAACAAAACCCTTCCAAGGCCACAAAGAAGACCCACAAAGAACTTGCCCTTGAGAACCTTTAAGATGATTCCTTGTAGTGTTTTGCTATCAATGGAGACGCCACTAAGCTTGCTAAACATAGATAAGTCATTTTTCACTTGAAAAGGAGAATCCATCCCTTATAAGAATTCGGCCATAGCCAAAGCTTTAAGCTTTTGTGTTTAAAAATTTCGTTGATTGTCCCAAAAATAAAAAGAAAGAAACTTTAAATAATATTACAAAAAGAAACCCTAAAGGCATAAAGACAACAATGCCCCTAAAGGTTAAATTACAAAAAAAAAAAAAACCAATTTCTTCAAGTCTTCAAAGGCCTGCGAAGCTTCATTCAGAACTGATTTGGGACAAGTGAAGTTGCTTTGGGCCCTCTCTATTGAAGACCACATGCTTCTCTACTTGTTTGTTGCAATCGGCCATAACACTTTGAACTAATCCCGCCATTGCTTCTCTAAGTCTTTTGGTCATATGCCTTGTAATTGGCCCTTTTGGTACTTGTAATGGGTCTTTTGCTTTGTTGTAGAATAGAATTAATCTGGGATTAATTAGGAGTGAGAAAATTAATCTGGGATTAATTGCGGAAAGAATTAATCTGGGAATAAATTCGTCTAGAAGAGAGATCGCGATTAATTTGGAATTAATCGGTAAAATAAATTTAATTGTTAAATTGGATTTTTCTATTTAATTTATTTATTTGGGCTAAAATAATATATCGGATATATTAATTGAAATTGGATTTCAATACGAGATTAAAATTTGATTTTAATTCGAGCGAACGAATTAATTTGGAATTAATTCGTAAGCAACTATCGTAATAATTTTGCGAGACATAATTATTTAATTAAATTGGATTTAATTATGTCGCGATAGAAAATTCATTTAATCGGATTAAATGAACCCGGGCCCAAAGTGTGTTGTGTAAGCCAACTTAAATTTGGAATTTAAAGTGGTGGGACCCACTTGACTTACATCAACTAGTCATTAGATGATGGAAGTAGTTGGATGTATTTAATGCATTTTTCTTTCCAACACACTAAGTTTTGTTTTTGGAAAATATAACGCATTAACTTGTTTTTTGGAAAAACAAATCAACTATTCATCTTCTCTCTTTCCTCTCCCATTGCCCATTTCTCTAATACCTTGGAGGGAAAATTTTGCTTCAAAATTTGTTAAAGCAAGCACTTTGGGAGTCAATTGAAGGTGATAGGGAAACTCACCCAAGAGTTTATAACTCAACCCAAAGCTTGGAGCTTCTACATCCAAAGAAAGTTTTGAATTTTCCAACCGATCAATGTAAGTATTCTGCAAGTTATCTTGATTTATTCACATTTTAATCTTGTTTAGAGATCCTTGGGATATGTAGGACACACAAACACATTATGTTTTGTGATAAGAAACACACTTGGATTCGAAATCCAAGGAAACCCCAAGCAACGGACAGAACCCCAAGAACAGTGAATTTGATTTTGTAGGAACAAAACCCTTCCAAGGCCACAAAGAAGACCCACAAAGAACTTGCCCTTGAGAACCTTTAAGATGATTCCTTGTAGTGTTTTCCTAGCAATGGAGACGCCACTAAGCTTGCTAAACTTAGATAAGTCGATTTTAACTTGAAAAGGGCAATCCCTCCGTTACAAGAATTCGGCCATAGCCAAAGCTTTATGCTTTTGTGTTTACAAATTTCGTTGATTGTCCCAAAAATAAAAAGAAAGAAAGTTTAAATAATATTACAAAGAGAAACTTTAAAGGCATAAAAACAACAATGCCTCTAAAGGTTAAATTACAAAAATACCAAAGTCTTCAAGTCTTCAAAGGCCAGTGAAGCTTCATTCAGAACTGATTTGGGCCAAGTGAAGTGTCTTGGGTCCCTCTCTATTGAAACCCACATGCGTCTCTATTTGTTTGTTGCAATCGGCCATAACACTTTGAACTAATCCCGCCATTGATTCTCTAAGTCTTTTGGTCATATGCCTCGTAATTGGCCCTTCTGGTACTTGTAACGGGTCTTTTAATTTTTTGTCGAACAGAATTAATCTGGGATTAATTAGGAGAGAGAAAATTAATATGAGATTAATTGCGGTAAGAATTATTCTGGGATTAAATTCTTCTAGAAGAGAGAACGCGATTAATTTGGAATTAATCGGTAAAATAAATTTAATAGTCAAATTGGATTTTTCTATTTAATTTATTTATTTGTGATAAAATAATATATCAGACATATTAATTGAAATTGGATTTTAATTCGAGCGAACAGATTAATTTGGAATTAATTCGTATGCAACTATCGTAATAATTTTGCAAGGCATAATTATTTAATTAAATTGGATTTAATTATGTCGCGACAGAAAATTTGTTTAATCGGATTAAATGAACCCGGGCCCAAAGTGTGTTGTGTAAGCCAACTTAAATTTGGAATTTAAAGTGGTGGGACCCACTTGACTTACATCAACTAGTCATTAGATGATGGAAGTAGTTGGATGCATTTAATGCATTTTTCTTTCCAACACACTAAGTTTTGTTTTTGGAAAATATAACACATTAACTTGTTTTTTGGAGAAACAAATCAACTATTCATCTTCTCTCTTTCCTCTCCCATTGCCGATTTCTCTAATACCTTGTTGGGCAAATTTTGATTCAAAATTTGCTAAAGCTAGCACTTTGGGAGTCAATTGAAGGTGATAGGGAAACTCACCCAAGTGTTTAGAACTCAACACAAAGCTTGGAGCTTCTACATCCAAAGAAAGTTTTGAATTTCCCAACTGATCAATGTAAGTGTTCTGCAACTTATCTTGATTTATTCACACTTTAATCTTGTTTAGAGATCCTTGGGATGTGTAGGACACACAAACACACTATGTTTTGTGACAAGAAACACACTTGGATTCGAAATCCAAGCAAACCCCAAGCAACGGAAAGAACCCCAAGAACAGCGAATTTGATTTTGTAGGAACAAAACCATTCCAATGCCACAAAGAAGACCCACAAAGAATTTGCCCTTGAGAACCTTTAAGATGATTCCTTGTAGTGTTTTGCTAGCAATGGAGACGCCACTAAGCTTGCTAAACTTAGATAAGTCGATTTTAACTTGAAAATGGGAATCCCTCCCTTACAAGAATTCGACCATAGCCAAGGCTTTAAGCTTTTGTGTTTAGAAATTTCGTTGATTGTCCCAAAAAGAAAAAGAAAGAAAGTTTAAATAGTGTTACGAAGAGAAACCCGAAAGGTATAAGGACAACAATGCCCTAAAGGCTAAAGTACAAAAATACCACCAAAGTCTTCAAGTCTTCAAAGGCCTGTGAAGCTTCATTCAGAACTGACTTAGGCCAAGTGAAGTGGCTTGGGGCCCTCTCTATTGATGCCCACATGCGTCTCTATTTGTTTGTTGCAATCGGCCATAACACTCTGAACTAATCCTGCCATTGCTTCTCTAGGTCTTTTGGTCCTCTGCCTCGTTATTGGCCCTTCTGGTACTTGTAATGGCTATTTTGCTTTGTTGTCGAATAGAATTAATCTGGGATTAATTAAGAGAGAGAAAATTAATCTGGCATTAATTGCGGTAAGAATTAATCTGGGATTAAATTCGTCTAGAAGAGAGAACGCGATTAATTTGGAATTAATCGGTAAAATAAATTTAATAGTTAAATTGGATTTTTCTATTTAATTTATTTATTTGGGCTAAAATAATATATCGGATATATTAATTGAAATTGGATTTTAATTCGAGCGAACAGATTAATTTGGAATTAATCCGTAAGAACCTATCGTAATAATTTTACGATGCATAATTATTTAATTAAATTGGATTTAATTATGTCGCGACAGAAAATTTGTTTAATAGGATTAAATGAACCCGGGCCCAAAGTGTGTTGTGTAAGCCAACTTAAATTTGGAATTTAAAGTGGTGGCACCCACTTGAGTTACATCAACTAGTCATTAGATGATGGAAGTAGTTGGATGCATTTAATCATTTTTCTTTCCAACACACTAAGTTTTGTTTTTGGAAAATATAACACATTAGCTTGTTTTTTGGAAAAACAAATCAACTATTCATCTTCTCTCTTTCCTCTCCCATTGCCGATTTCTGTAATACCTTGGAGGGCAAATTTTTCTTCAAAATTTGTTAAAGCTAGCACTTTGGGAGTCAATTGAAGGTGATAGGGAAACTCACCCAATAGTTTAGAACTCAACACAAAGCTTGGAGCTTCTACATCCAAAGAAAGTTTTGAATTTTCCAACCGATCAATATAAGTATTCTGCAACTTATCTTGATTTATTTACACTTTAATCTTGTTTAGAGATCTTTGGGATGTGTAGGACACACAAACACTCTATGTTTTGTGACAAGAAACACAATTGGATTCGAAATCCCAGCAAACCCCAAATAACGGACAGAATCCCAAGAACCACGAATTCGATTTTGTAAGAACAAAACCCTTCCAAGGCCACAAAGAAGACCCACAAAGAACTTGCCCTTGAGAACCTTTAAGATGATTCCATGTAGGGTTTTTCTAGCAATGGAGACGCCACTAAGCTAACTAAACTTAGATAAGTCGATTTTAACTTGAAATGGGAAATCTCTCCCTTACAAGAATTCGGCCATAGCCAAAGCTTTAAGCTATTGTGTTTACGAATTTCGTTGATTGTCCCAAAACGAAAAAGAAAGAAAGTTTAAATAGTGTTATAAAGAGAAACCCTAAAGGCATAAAGACAACAATGCCCTAAAGGCTAAATTACAAAAATATCAAAGTCTTCCAAGGCCTGTGAAGCTTCATTCAGAACTGATTTGGGCCAAGTGAAGTGGCTTGGGCCCATCTCTATTGAAGCCCACATGCGTCTATATTTGTTTGTTGCAATCGCCCATAACACTCTGAACTAATACCGCAATTGCTTCTCTGAGTCTTTTGGTACTTTGCCTCGTAATTGGCCCTTATGGTACTTGTAATGGGTCTTTTGCTTTGTTGTCGAACAGAATTAATTTGTGATTAGTTAAGAGAGAGAAAATTAATCTGGGATTAATTACGACAAGAATTAATTTGGGATTAAATTCATCTAGAAGAGAGAACGTGATTAATTTGGATTAATCGGTAAAATAAATTTAATAGTTAAATGGGATTTTTCTATTTTATTTATTTATTTGGGCTAAAATAATATATCGGATATATTAATTGAAATTAGATTTCAATACGAGATTAAAATTTGATTTTAATTCGAGCGAACGGATTAATTTGGAATTAATTCGTAAACAACTATCGTAATAATTTTGCAAAGCATAATTATTTAATTAAATTGGATTTAATTATGTCGCTACAGAAAATTCGTTCAATCGGATTAATGAACCCGGGCCTAAAGTGTGTTGTGTAAGCCCACTTAAATTTGGAATTTAAAGTGGTGGGACCCACTTGACTTACATCAACTAGTCATTAGATGATGAAGTAGGTGGATGCATTTAATGCATTTTTCTTTCCAACACACTAAGTTTTGTTTTTGGAAAATATAAACATTAACTTGTTTTTTGGAAAAACAAATCAACTATTCATCTTCTCTCTTTCCTCTCCCATTGCCGATTTCTCTAATACCTTGGAGGGAAAATTTTGCTTCAAAATTTGTTAAAGCTAGAACTTTGGGAGTCAATTGAAGGTGATAGGGAAACTCACCGAAGAGTTTAGAACTCAACACAAAGCTTGGAGCTTCTACATCCAAAGAAAGTTTTGAATTTTCCAACCGATCAATGTAAATATTCTGCAACTTATCTTGATTTATTCACACTTTAATCTTATTTAGAGATCCTTGGGATGTGTAGGACACACAAACACACTATCTTTTGTGACAAGAAACACACTTGGAATCGAAATCCATGCAAACCCAAGCAACGGACAGAACCCCAAGAACCGCGAATTTGATTTTGTAGGAACAAAACCCTTCTAATGCCACAAAGAATACCCACAAAGAACTTGCCCTTGAGAACCTTTAAAATGATTCCTTGTAGTGTTTTACTAGCAATGGAGACGCCACTAAGCTGGCTAAAATTAGATAAGTCGATTTTAACTTGAAAATGGCAATCTCTCTCTTACAAGAATTCGGCCATAGCCAAGGCTTGAAGCTTTTTTGTTTACAAATTTCGTTGATTGTCCCAAAAAGAAAAAGAAAGAAAGTTTAAATTGTGTTACAAAGAGAAACCCTAAAGGCATAAGGACAACAATGCCCCTAAAGGCTAAATTACAAAATTACCAAAGTCTTCAAGTCTTCAAAGGCCCGTGATGCTTCATTTAGAACTGATTTGGGCCAAGTGAAGTGGCTTGGGGCCCTCTCTATTGAAGCTCACATGCGTCTCTATTTGTTTGTTGCAATCAGCCATAACACTCTGAACTAATCCCACCATTGCTTCTTTGAGTCTTTTTGTCCTCTGCCTCGTAATTGGCCCTTCTGATACTTGTAATGAGTCTTTTGCTTTGTTGTCGAACTTAATTAATCTGGGATTAATTAAGAGAGAGAAAATTAATCTGGGATTAATTGCGTCAATAATTAATCTAGGATTAAATTCGTCTACAAGAGAGAACGCGATTAATTTAAAATTAATCGGTAAAATAAATTTAATAATTAAATTAGATTTTTCTATTTAATTTATTTATTTGGGCTAAAATAATATATCGGATATATTAATTGAAATTGGATTTCAATACGAGATTAAAATTGGATTTTAATTCGAGCGAACGAATTAATTTGGAATTAATTCGTAAGCAACTATCGTAATAATTTTGCGAGGAATAATTATTTAATTAAATTAGATTTAATTATGTCGCGACAGAAAATTCGTTTAATCGGATTAAATGAACCCGGGCCCAAAGTGTGTTGTGTAAGCCAACTTAAATTTGGAATTTAAAGTGGTGGGACCCACTTGACTTACATATACTAGTCATTAGATGATGGAAGTAGTTGGATGCATTTAATGCATTTTTCTTTCCAACACACTAAGTTTTGTTTTTGGAAAATATAACACATTAATTTGTTTTTGGAAAAATAAATCAACTATTCATCTTCTCTCTTTCCACACTTTTTGCCATTTTTTCTAATACCTTGGAGGGCAAATTTTGCTTCAAAATTTGTTAAAGCTAGCACTTTGGAGTCAATTGAAGGTGATAGGGAAACTCACCCAAGAGTTTTGAACTCAACAAAAGCTTGGAGCTTCTACATCCAAAGAATGTTTTGAATTTTCCAACCGATCAATGTAAGTATTATGCAACTTATCTTGATTTATTCACACTTTAATCTTGTTTAGAGATCCTTGGGATGTGTAGGACACACAAACACACTATGTTTTGTGACAAGAAACACATTTGGATTCGAAATCCAAGGAAACCCCAAGCAAAGGACAGAACCCTAAGAACCTCGAATTTGATTTTTTAGGAACAAAACCCTTCCGATGCCACAAAGAAGACCGACAAAGAACTTGCCCTTTAGAACCTTTAAGATGATTCCTTGTAGTGTTTTGCTATCAATGGAGACGCCACTAAGATTGCTAAACTTAGATAAGTCGATTTTAACTTGAAAATGGGAATCCCTCCCTTACAAGAATTCGGCCATTGCCAAAGCTTTAAGCTTTTGTGTTTACAAATTTCGTTGATTGTCCCAAAAAGAAAAAGAAAGATGGTTTAAATAGTGTTACAAAGAGAAACCCTAAAGGCAAAAAGACAATAATGCCCCTAAAGGCTAAATTACAAAAATACCAAAGTCTTCAAGTCTTCAAAGGCCTGTGAAGCTTAATGAAGAACTGATTTGGGCCAAGTGAAATGGCTTGGGGGCCTCTTATTGAAGTCCACATGCGTCTCAATTTGTTTGTTGCAATGGCCATAACACTCTTAATTTATCCCGCCATTGCTTCTCTGAGTCTTTTGGTCAACTATTCATCTTCTCTCTTTCCTCTCCCATTGCCGATTTCTCTAATACATTGGAGGGCAAATTTTGCTTCAAAATTTGTTAAAGCTAGAACTTTGGGAGTTAATTGAAGGTGATAGGGAAACTCACCCAAGAGTTTAGAACTCAACACAAAGCTTGGAGCTTCTACATCCAAAGAAAGTTTTGAATTTTCCAACCAATTAATGTAAATTTTATGCAACTTATCTTGATTTATTCACACATTAATCTTGTTTAGAGATCCTTGGGATGTGTAGGACACACACACACACTATGTTTTGTGACAAGAAACACACTTGGATTCGAAATCCAAGCAAACCCCAAGCAACGGATAGAACTCCAAAAACCTCGAATTTGATTTTTTTGGAACAAAACCCTTCCAAGGCCACAAAGAATACCCACAAAGAACTTGCCCTTGAGAACCTTTAAGATGATTCCTTGTAGTGTTTTGCTAGCAATGGAGACGCCACTAAGCTTGCTAAACTTAGATAAGTCGATTTTAACTTGAAAAGGGGAATCCCTCCTTTACAAGAATTCGGCCATTGCCAAAGCTTTAAGCTTTTGTGTTTACAAATTTCGTTGATAGTCCCAAAAAGAAAAAGAAAGAAAGTTTAAACAGTGTTACAAAGAGAAACCCTAAAGGCATAAAGACAACAATGCCCCTAAAGGCTAAATTACAAATAATACCAGAGTCTTCAAGTCTTCAAAGGCATGTGAAGCTTCATTCAGAACTGATTTGGGCCAAGTGAAGTGGCTTGGGGCCCTCTCTATTGAAGCCCACATGTGTCTCTATTTGTTTGTTGCAATCGTCCATATTACTCTAAACTAATCTCGTCATTGCTTCTCTGAGTCTTTTGGTCATCTGCCTCATAATTGGCCCATCTAGTACTTGTAATGGGTCTTTTGCTTTGTTGTCGAACATAATTAATCTGGGATTAATTAAGGGAGAGAAAATTAATGTGGGATTATGTAGCATCCCAGATTTACAGGATTGTTCTAGAAGATTTCCAGACTGATGTTATAGTCTCGGAGCATGACGATAATGAAGAATAAGAGTTCAAGTGATGATATATGAGTTGGAATAACATATTATGAATATTCGTCGCGTTGGAAAACACGTGGGATCAAAAGTCAGTTACGCGATTTTTGTAAAACGCGTAAAGTTTACAGTTTTGGGCATGAAATTAGAAAATGAACTCCGATCGAGTTTATTTTTGAACCATCGGACTTGTTTTTCCGAGACAAACAACTTTCGTGTTGAGCACTTTTCGAGAATCGCGTCAGAAGGGCTCCGAAAATGCGAAATTCCAGAAAGTTCCATGATAGGGGCTAAACAGCAAATTTGCGGGGACTCATTTGATATTTTCCAGCTAGTATATAAAGTCTTAAGGTTTTCAAAAATTGCAAAAGTGGCAAACCTTCTCTATCTCCCTCACCCGACCCCCCATCGCCCTCCTTCGTTGAGCTGTTCGCCGGCGAGCTTCTGGCCTGTGTCAGGCCGGCGCACCGTGCGGTTGTGATCATCCGGCGATGAGGAGCAAGCCGGCGATCGTTCAAAAGAGCCGGCGACGGCGAGGAAACCGAGAAAGTCAGTGGCGCGAATGGGTTTGACGGATTCGGCTCGTTGGTTCGTTTCACGGCCCGAGCCACCTACCAAATCGAAGACCTCGGAGAGTACTACGAGTATGCAGAGTCGATTTCGCCGAACAGTGGCCGGAATCACGCAAAACGAGGAGAGAATCGTCGGTGAACAATAAACCCACGATGAACAGTAACTCCGATCGGAATTCCGATGACACCAGAGCGCGTTCGTATGGCTGATGGGAGTCCGAATATGGCCTCGAAATTTCGATGACTTTCCGTTCAAAATTTGTTATTTTAAAGTGTGTCGATTTATATTCGGATGTTTCCGGTAGTTCCGTAATTTAGCGAATTAGCATGAATTGAATTGGATATGATATAATATTTTAAATCGATAATTGTTGTAGAATCCGGGGAGAAACAGATTAGATTTGATCGATCCGGTAGAATTAGCGAGTTTCCGTAAAACAGAGTTTCTCGCGCGACTGAGTATAGATGACTGTAGCCACGGTTAAGAAGTTCCAAATAGCGGTTCTGACCCTGTGTTATTATTTTTTTGACAGATCGGATCCAGGTTAGGAGTGACCGCAAACCAGGTAAGTAACTCATGCTACGAATACTTAAGAGATTTAATGTTGTTCGACATTATTAATATAATAAAGTTGTATATGGTTATATGTATGAAACTTATATATATATATATAAAGATGAATGTAGGGAAAGAGACAGGTGTATTTATATATACACATATAGATAGAACAAGCAAAAGTAAGCATGTGTATGAGCAGCAGATAAGCATGAGCATATAGGAGTAAAGAGACTTGGGTTTGGGGGTTGTAGAAACTACACCCTAGGGAATGGGATTAAAGTTTAAAGAATGACGGTTGTAAGAAAGTAGCTATATGCGAGTAAAAGAGTAAGTAGTTATAAATACTATAAGTCTAGAGATCAATTAAACGATTTAAAAGAATATAAGATATTATATGTGTATAGTTAGAATTGTATATGAAACAAATATATGTTTATGATTTAGAATTCTAGTTTTATGTGTGTAAATTTAGTGTATGTGTATAGAGTAATGTAGCATTAAGATTTGAATGTGATTACGAGTATAAGTATAGAATTAGTAAGATAGTATGAAAAAGTATATGCAAGTGTTCATTTGTGGTAGTATAGATGTATGATAAATCATATATATATTAGTGTAAGCAAAGCATAATAATGATAGTATGAGCCTATAGACTATAAGATCAATAGAGATGAAAGCATGTAAGATTAGAATTCGTACATCATAAATTTGTGAGTATGCATGAATATGTACATGTGCATATATGACATTATAAGGAAGCATGGCTAAGGTAGAAATGATCATGAGAAAGCATCTGCATGTGTGTGTGAGTTAAAGTTTTCAGCAGTTGATCAAAAGATAAGAATGTTTTCGAATATTTCAAATGTTTTAAAGAAAAGTTTCAATTGTTTTGAAAGATAATATATTTCAGAAAATGTTTTACAGTTTTGTGATACAGAATATGATTTTATGTTTTTTCGGGGCATGAGGTAAAACCTCACCCCAGTATGTAACTTGAGATACAGTTCGGAATTGACAGATACTTTGGAATGGACGGATATAGTAGCATGTGCACATGTGGAGGACTGAGGGGACGCTCTCAGATCCTCGAGCAGGACTAGGGGCTACAGGGTCCCGAAATCCTGATTTCAGAGCTTAGTGGCTACACTGCCAGTTGAGTGATGGTCCTAAGTGTAGAGCTCTACGTTGCCAGTTGAGTATTGGTCCTGGACGTAGGGTAACACCATTTCTAGAGATGCTCAGTTGAGTGATGGTCCTGGGCATCGAGTACACCCAGTTGAGTGATTGTCCTGGGTGCAGAGCAGTTTTCAGTTTTTAGATTTTCAGTACACGGTTTTCAGAAACAGAGTTTATAAATAGTTTTTCATATTTCGATTTTCAGTTTTCAGAGATGGCGCAGTCGAGCTGTTGTCCTGGGCATCAAGTATTTTCAGTTCTTAGTTTTCAGATCTTCAGTATAGAGTTTTCAGATTTTCAAGATTCAGACTTCGGAAATCAGACTTTAAATAAGAGTTTTCATAAACTATTATTTTAAAGACAGTTTTAGAAAGATGAAGTTTTAGAAACAGAGTTTTCAGAAAGAGCTTTTCCAGAAAGAGAAAGTGAAGTAAAGTTTTCAGCAAAGAATTTTCAGAAAGAAACTTTAAGATAATAGTTTTTTTTCAGAAAGAGTTTTCAAAAGTATCTTCTAAAAAGCATAACATGTTAATGTTTTATATAGCATACACGACGTGCATATGAATTATATATGCTAGTAATTCATCTGAGATGCATATAGTTGACATAGAAGCTTGATAGCATGATTACATATATATATATATTATAGATATATATATATAATATATATATATGATATATATAATATATATAGATATATATAGATATATTAGATATATATTTGTGATTTGATGCCTGTGTGTAGCATATATTCACATGGAAGGAACAATTGGTAAGATAATAGCTTATGATTATATGATTTCATATCCATAATTATATGGTTAGCCTTGTGCATAGCATATGTACATAAAGTTAGCATTTGTTAATATATGTGTATCAAGGATGGTTGTATGAGTTGCTTGCTTGCTTAGAAGGAACGCACTGTAAGGATGCTAGATCATGATGAAATGGTTACATTTTGGGTACAGATAGTTTACAGAAATAAGGTTTTAAATAGTCCGATTTGATGATATTTCAAGATAATGAAAGAAAGAAGATTATAATGAATATCTTAATCAGGTTAGCAAAGTATGGTAAGTAAGTAAGAATCAGTGTAGCGCAGCAAAAGAATGACGAGTCTTATATAATTGCGATATAGAAATCTAAGATATATAATTACCTATAGTTTACAGATATTTGGTAACGGATAAAGTAAATAGGAGTAGCACCTGATGATCAGCTAAAGTACCACATTTGTGAAATGGTTAGGGAATAGTTAATTAATTTGGACCTCATAGTTATTTACATAGTTACTTACTGAGTCATTATGACTCACACCACAACAGTTTATAGTTTTGCAGGTCAGTAGCTGTCATATAGAACCAGCAGATGTTCAGTGAAGACTTTGAAGACGGTGGATCACCCCAATTGCAATCAAGAGAGTCCTGGGTCGAGTTATGGGTCCTCATGGCCCTTTGTATGGTTTTTGCATTTGTATCTCATTTGTATAAGTGATGTAATAGTTTAGTTTTATTTTTGAGTCCTGGCCGGAGGCCAATTGATTTACTTTTGTTCATTGAGTTCAGGCCTGAGGCCTTGATGTGAGAGTTGATGATTGTGTTGTATTTAGATGCTGGCTATAGGCCAGGTTGCATGATGTTCTGCATACATCATGCCGAAATTTCGTCAGAAACAGAGGCTTATGGAGATGGGTTGACATAATCCAGGCCGACAACAAACCAAATGACGCATTACAAGTACTAGAAGGGCCAATTACGAGGCAGAGGACCAAAAGACTCAGAGAAGCAATGGCGAGATTAGTTCAGAGTTTTATGGCCGATGCAACAAACAAATAGAGATGCATGTAGGCTTCGATGGAAAGGGCCCAAAACCATTTCACTTGGCCCAAATCAGTTTAGAATAAAGCTTCCTAGGCATTTGAAGACTTAAAGACTTGATATTTGTGTAATTTCATTTTTAGGGGCATTGTTGTCTTTATGCCTTTAGGGTTTCTTTTTGTAACACTATTTAAGCTTACTTTCTTCTTATTTGAGGGAATGAACGAAATTGTAAACTCAAAAGCTTAAAGCTTTGGCTATGGCCGAATTATTGTAAGGGAGGGATTCCCTTTTTCAAGTTTGAATCGACTTATCTAAGTTTGGCACACTTAGTGGCGTCTCCATTGCTAGCAAAACACTACAAGGATTCATCTTAAAGGTTCTCAAGGGCAAGTTCTTTGTGGGTCTTCTTTGTGGCCTTGGAAGAGTTTTGTTCTACAAAATCAAATTCGCGGTTCTTGGGGTTCTGTCCGTTGCTTGGGGTTTGCTTGGATTTCGAATCCAAGTGGGTTTCTTGTCATTTGGTATCTAGAGCTCAGGGTTCCAAGGTCTGATTTTTTCTATCTTTCCTTTTGTTTGATTCTGTTTTTTTATTTTGTTCTTTGTTATTTTCGTTTCAGTTCTTGTTGGATCTTTTTTCTGTTTTTGTTTTGTTTATATTATGGATCTGGTTTTGTTGTGAAGCATATTCGGATCTGGTTTTGTTGTTCTGCATATTAGTTCATCTTTTATCATTTTCCAGTTCTGAATCTTTTTTGTCTGTTCTTCCTGTCAGTTCATCCTAGTTACATATCAATTCATCTTTATCACTTTTTCCAGTTCTGGGTTTCTCATCTGTTCTTCCTATCAGTTCGTCATAGTCATTCTGTTCTTTAGCATATGTTTAAGAAATAAGCATGTTCTTGCGGTTGGGTGTTTTGTTTCTAACCCTAGTGAAGTGTGAAATCAGACCCTGAAAAACTAAGTGAAGTCTGAAATCAGACCCTGAAATCTTAGCTTCTGAAATCAGACCTAAAACGTAACCTTTGAAATCTGCCTCTGAAATCAGACTCTGAGTTCAGACCCTGAAACTTAACCATTGAATCAGACTCTGAGATGAACCCCTGAAACTTAGCCTCTAAAATCAGACCATGACCAGTAACCTCTGAATTCAGACCCTGAAATCAGACCCTTATTCGACTCTGAAATCAGACCCTGACCAGTAACCTCTGAATTCAGACCCTGAAATCAGACCCTTATTCGACTTTGAAATCAGACCCTGACCAGTAACCTCTAAAAATTAGCCTCTGAATTCAGACCCTTATTCAACTTTGAAATCAGACACTGACCAGCAGCCTCCGAATTCAGACCCTGAATTCAGACCTTGAAATCAGCCCTTATTCGACTCTGAAATTAGACACTGACCAGCAGCCTCTGAATTCAGACCCTGGATTCAGACCCTCATCAGATTCTGAATTCAGGCTTTGAAAACTAGCCTCTGAAATCAGAACCTAAATCAGCCTCTGAAATCAGAACCACATTTAGCATCTGACGTTATCAAAAAAAAAAAGAAAAAAAAGAAAAAAAAAAGAAAAAGGGACTTGAGTGATAGTGATCACTTGAGCAAAAAAAAAAGTGATAGGAGGAATGATAGGAGGGATAGACGGTTTGATGAAAATTTTTGGTTGTATCTAGTTTGTTCCATATTATCATTTAGGTGCCTGTGGAGGGTATTCCATCAAAATTTTTATAGAGGTGCCAAATTTTCTCCCGAAATTGCATACGACCGTGAATTTACATGCTTATTTTTTTCCATTGTGCTAATTGTTTACTCTTTATTTCTAATTACTCTAGCTTAAGTATTATTGATTGAGTCTCCGTCATTACTATTCCTGTTCGCGTTTTGTTTTCCGCCTGCCCTATATATATATATATATATATATATATATATATATATATATATATATATATATATTGTGGGTCCGTTGTGTTCATTCTAGCTTGAAGACTATATTTGGTTTGTATTCTTGGATTGAGTGTGGTTCACATTTGAATTGAGGACGAACTCAAGAGTGGTAAAAGGCAGTGATTGTGAGCACAGTATCGGGTAAAAGCCAATAGATTGCAAACACGAGTGGAGTGATATCATTCGAGTGTAAACACGTGAGATTGTGAGGATTTAGATATTTACTTTACTTTCTTGTTATTTCTAATCTGTTTATTTAGTGTTGAGATGACAGGTCTAACTACTGATGAAAAGCTTGAGGCTTTGGATAGGAAATTTACAGATATGATGGAGAACATGGATAATGTTTTGGAGAGATTGTCCAAGAGTGTAGAGAGTATTCAAACTGGTAGCGGTCCCAGAGTGCCACCACCTCAGAATGTACCACCACCTCACAATGTGCCACCTCGCCGTGTACCACCACAATATGTTCCACCAGATGAAGAGGAAGCTGAAAATAAGTTTGATGATTATGATGGTTTTGATGATATGGAGGAGAGATTTCAGCCTGGGCATGATAGGAGGCCTAATAGGAGGGTTGATAGGAGGAATGATAAGAGGGATAGACGGTTTGATGATAGAGGTGCATTTGATGCCAGAAGAGGGGATTATGATCAGAGAGGATATGGTAGGCGATGAGATGTAGATGGTGACCTAGGTAGCATCAAGATCAAGATACCAACATTCCAAGGCAAGAATGATCCTGAAGCTTATTTAGAATGGGAAAAGAAAATAGAATTGATTTTCAACTATCATCACTACTCAGACGAGAAGATCAGTCTGGCAGCAGTTGAGTTTACCGATTATGCTATGATTTGGTGGGATCAGCTTGTCTCTACTCGGAGGAGAAACTATGAGAGACCGGTTCAGACATGGGCAGAACTTAGGGGTCTCATGAGAAAGAGATTTATACCCAGCCATTACTATAGGGAGTTGTATCAGAAACTACAACATCTGTATCAGGGGACCAAAAGTGTTGAGGACTATTACACAGAGATGGAAGTTGCCATGATCTGGGCAAATGTAGTTGAGGATGGCAGAAGCTACTATGGCACGGTTTCTAGGGGGCTTGAATAGAGAGATTGCAAACATGGTGGAGTTGCATCATTATGTTGATTTGGAGGATATGCTTCACATGGCTATCAAGATAGAAAGGCAACTCAAGAAAAAGTCAACATCCAGATTTGGTACTCAGGCTACTTCTGCATGGAAAGGGAAATGGGTTCCGAATGAGAAGCGAGATGAGGCTTTGACAAGCCTAGAGGCGAATTCAGTGGAGGCTTTAATAAGCCTAGGGCCGAACCTAGTGCCAAGGGTAAAGAGGCTGCAGAACCGAGCAAAACTAGGCCAAAACCTGAGGGGCAGCTGCTAGAACTAAAGATGTCAAGTGTTTCAAGTGTTGGGCATGGGACACTATGCTTCACAATGTCCCAATAGGCGTACCTTAGTGATTGATAAAAAGAGTGGAGATGTGTACTCTACCGATAGTGAGGTCGATGAGGAGATGCCAGAGTTGGAGGATGCTAGTGACCATGATGGAGCTGCATACCCGCTGAATAACTTATCCTAGTTGTTAAGCGTGCTTTGAGTGCACATGTTGTAGAGGATGAGAGTGTACAGCAGAGAGGGAGAACATATTCCATACTAGGTGCCGTGTGAATGGCAAGGGATGTAGTATGATCATAATGGGGCAGTTGTACTAATGTTGCTAGCACAACTTTGATGAGCGATTGGGGTTGAGTTGCTTGAGACACCCGAAGCCTTACAAGTTGCAGTGGTTAAATGATTGTGGGGAAATAAGTGTGACAAAACATGTATTGTTGAGCTTTACCATTGGGCCATACACGGATGATGTCCTATGTGATGTGATACCGATGCATGCCGGACATATTCTTTTGGGCAGACCGTGGCAGTTTGATAAGAAGATTATTCATGATGGGTTCAAGAACAAGTACTCTTTTCAGCATAAGGGAAAACCCATTACATTATACCCACTTACATCTGCACAAGTCCATGAAGATCAGGTTAAGTTGCAACTTGAACGTGACAAAGAGAGAGCGAAAGGAAACACCACTTTGGCGAAACTAGTAAGAGTGGTTGTAGCTGGTGAGAAAAATAAGGCCAAGGCCGTGGGTGTTTCCAAGGGGGTGTGAGTGAACGTGAGGGGGAAACAAAAGGGAGAGTTAAAAGAGTTTCTACATGGGTGAGGGTGGAGCGAGGAAAGCGTTCAAGGCTAGCAAGATCATGCTATTGTTAGTCTATAAGGAGCCTCATATTTACTTTACTAACGCTGACCCTTTGCTTAATGTGTCTATTTCATCTCTTTTGCAGGATTACAGTGACGTACTCACAGAGGACATACCTAGTGGACTTCCACCCATTAGAGGTATTGAGCACCAGATAGACTTCATACCTGGAGCAGTCATTCCTAACAGACCGCTTATAGGAGCAATCCCGAGGAGACAAAGGAGCTCCAAAGGCAAGTACGGGAATTGATGGATAAGGGGTATGTAAGGGAAAGCATGAGCCCTTGTGCAGTACCAGTACTTCTAGTTCCTAAGAAAGATGGGACGTGGCGTATGTGCGTTGATTGTCGAGCTATCAACAATATTACGGTAAAGTATCGTCACCCCATTCCTAGACTAGATGACATGTTGGATGAATTGCATGGTTCCGAATTTTTAGTAAGATTGACTTAAAGAGTAGATACCATCAAATTCGCATGAGAGAGGGAGATGAGTGAAGACTGCATTTAAGACTAAGTGTGGCTTGTATGAATGGTTAGTTATGCCATTTGGTCTCTCAAACGCACCTAGCACATTTATGAGATTGATGAATCATGTTATGCGTGCATTTTTAGGTAAGTTTGTTGTGGTTTATTTTGATGACATCTTAGTTTATAGTAAAACAGTAGATGAGCATGTAATGCATTTGGAGCATGTACTTGATGTTTTACGAAAAGAACAATTGTATGCTAACTTGACAAATGCACATTTTGCATGGATAGAATTATTTTTCTTGGCTTTATTGTGAGTGCAGATGGCATCGAGGTATGTGGGAGAAGGTAAAGGCAATTCAGGAATGGCCTACACCAACTACAGTGACAGAAGTCCGAAGCTTTCATGGGTTAGCGAGCTTCTATAGGAGATTTGTCAAGGACTTCAGTAGCATTGCGTCGCGCCATTGACCGAGGTAGTAAAGAAGACAGTTGGTTTTCAATGGGGCGAGGCGCAAAAGCGAGCATTCCAGGACCTTAAAGCGAAGTTATGCAGTGCACCCATTTTAGCACTACCCAACTTCGAGAAGACATTTGAGATTGAGTGCGACGCATCTAGGTTAGGTATTGGAGCAGTTCTCATGCAAGAAAAGCGGCCAATAGCCTATTTTAGTGAGAAGCTGAATGGAGCGGCTTTGAGGTACCCCACGTATGACAAAGAGTTATATGCGCTTGTGAGAGCACTTGAGACATGGCAGCACTACTTGTGGCCTAAAGAGTTCGTGATCCACACCGACCATGAATCATTAAAACACTTGAAGGGTCAAGGTAAGCTGAATAAGCGACACGCAAAATGGATGGAATTCGTTGAGTCATTTCCATATGTTATACGCTACAAGCAAGGTAAAGAAAACATAGTGGCCGATGCATTATCTCGCAGGTATGTTTTACTTACTTCAATCATGCACGGATGTTGGGATTTGATTTGATTAAGGAATTATATGAGTGTGATTCTGATTTTGGTGAGATTTTTGCTACTTGTGCAAAGTCTTTCTTTGGAAAGTTTTACATTCATGACGATTTTTTATTTAAAGCGAACATGTTGTGTGTTCCTGCTTGTAGTATGCGTGAGGTTGCTTGTGAAGGAAGCGCATGGGGGAGGTTTGATGGGGCATTTTGGGATTACTAAGACTTTAGCTATTTTACATGAGCACTTTTATTGGCCTAAAATGAAACGTGATGTTGAGCGTATTTGTGATAAGTGTCTAACATGTAAGCATGCTAAATCTAAATTAATGCCACATGGTTTGTATACTCCTTTGCCTGTACCTAGTGAACCCTGGGTTGATATATCGATGGATTTTGTGTTAGGTTTGCCTAGGACAAAGAGGGGAAGAGATTCAATCTTTGTTGTAGTTGATAGGTTTAGTAAAATGGCTCATTTCATTGCATGTCATAAAACCGATGATGCTACAAACATTGCAGATTTATTTTCAGAGACATAGTGCGACTCCATGGTATACCTAGGAGTATTGTATCTGATAGAGATGTTAAGTTCCTTAGCCATTTTTGAAGGTGTTGTGGGCTAAACTAGGCACCAAACTATTGTATTCTACCACATGTCATCCACAGACTGATGGACAAACAGAGGTAGTTAATAGGACTTTATCACAATTATTGCGCACTATAGTTGGCAAGAATTTGAAGAGTTGGGAAGATTGTTTGCCATTTATTGAGTTTGCATATAATCGTAGCATTCATTCTTCTACATCATTTTCACCTTTTGAAATTGTTTATGGTTTTCAGTCACTAACTCCATTGGATTTGTTACCTTTGCCTATTGATGAGCATGCGGGGCTAGATGGAAAACGGAAAGCCGATTTGGTGAAGCACATACATGAGAAAGCAAGAGAGCAAATACAACGAAAGAATGAGCAATATGCTTCTCATGCTAATAAGGGAAGAAAGCGTGTAGTATTTCAGCCTGGAGATTGGGTTTGGGTACACATGCGCAAGGAGAGATTTCCTGAACAACGTAAATCTAAGCTACAACCGAGAGGGATGGTCCATTTCAAGTTTTGGAACGGATTAATGATAATGCATACAAGCTGGATTTACAAGGTAAGTATAATGTGTCTGCTACATTTAATATTTCTGACTTAACTCCTTTTGATGCAGGTACAGATTCGAGGTCGAATCCTTTTCAAGAGGGAAGGGATGACATGATCCAGGCCGACAACAAACCAAAAGACGCATTACAAGTACTAGAAGGGCCAATTACGAGGCAGAGGACCAAAAGACTCAGAGAAGCAATGAGATTAGTTTAGAGTTTTATGGCCGACTGCAACAAACAAATAGAGATGCATGTGGGCTTCGATGGAAAGGGCCCAAAACCATTTCACTTGGCCCGAATCAGTTTAGAATAAAGCTTCCTAGGCATTTGAAGACTTAAAGACTTGATATTTGTGTAATTTCGTTTTTAGGGGCATTGTTGTCTTTATGCCTTTAGGGTTTCTTTTTGTAACACTATTTAAGCTTACTTTCTTCTTCATTTGAGGGAATGAACGAAATTGTAAACTCAAAAGCTTAAAGCTTTGGCTATGGCCGAATTATTGTAAGGGAGGGATTCCCATTTTCAAGTTTGAATCGACTTATCTAAGTTTGGCACACTTAGTGGCGTCTCCATTGCTAGCAAAACACTACAAGGATTCATCTTAAAGGTTCTCAAGGGCAAGTTCTTTGTGGGTCTTCTTTGTGGCCTTGGAAGAGTTTTTGTTCCTACAAAATCAAATTCGCGGTTCTTGGGGTTATGTCCGTTGCTTGGGGTTTGCTTGGATTTCGAATCCAAATGGGTTTCTTGTCATGGGTTCTCCTGTCTCCTGCCGGTAGCATCCTGGCCTAGGCGGGATGTTACAAAGATGGTATCAGAGCATGGTTTAAGAGTCAGAGTCAGTAGCATGGTCTAGAAGTCAGTGACTGCAACTGTGGGGATCCAGGTGTCAGAGATTGTCTTCAGTTTGGTAGAGACCACGTAGGTCTTTGTATGTATCTTCTATGATTATTTGATATGATTTGATTTTATTATTCAGTGTTTTGCTTGCTTGAATTTGAGTCCATGGGTGACTCGATTGATGTGCATAGATTAGCTATCCCCGTATGGGAGGAGATTAGATTAAGTTAGTACTTTTACGTCATCTTTAAATCAGAGAATTAGTAAGAATGAGATAGTACCAGTATAGGACCCTTGAGAGGCCAGATGACTCGAGATGAGAATCAGAACCAGAATAATACAGCTAGATATAGAACCAGACCAGTATAGCTAGTTTAAAGCAATAGACGAGCTCTTGAGAATCCAGGTTATAGACAGTGATTAGTTAACAGTTGAGACAGAGAAGTTATATCCGTGGAGTTTAGAGTAAGATAGTTTCCGCGCATTCGACCAGGTTTGAATCAGTAGTTATAAGGGCGGAGAAATTTCGAGGATGAAATTTTTATAAGGAGAGGTGAATGTAACATCCCAGATTTTCAGGACTGTTCTAGAAGATTTCCAAACTGATGTTATAGTCTCGGAGCATGACGATAATGAAGAATAAGAGTTCAAGTGATGATATATGAGTTGGAATAACATATTATGAATATTCGTCGCGTTGGAAAACACGTGGGATCAAAAGTCAGTTACGCGATTTTTGTAAAACGCGTAAAGTTTACAGTTTTGGGCACGAAATTAGCAAACTAACTCCGATCGAGTTGATTTTTGAACCATTGGACTCGTTTTTCCGAGACAAACAACTTTCATGTTGAGCACTTTTCGAGAATCGCGTCAGAAGGGATCCGAAAATGCGAAATTCCATAAAGTTCCATGATATGGGCTAAACAGCAAATTTGCGGGGACTCATTTGATATTTTCGAGCTAGTATATAAAGCCTTAAGGTTTTCAAAAATTGCAAAAGTGGCAAACCTTCTCTATCTCCCTCAACCGACCCCCCATCGCCCTCCTTCGTTGAGCTGTTCGCCGGCGAGCTTCTGGCCGGCGTCAGGCCGGCGCACCGGTGCGGTTGTGATCATCCGGCGATGAGGAGCAAGCCGGTGGCCGGTGATGAGGAGCAAGCCGGTGGCCGGTGATGAGGAGCAAGCCGGTGGCCGGCGATCGTTCAACAGAACCGGCGACGGCGAGGAAACCGAGAAAGTCAGTGGCGCGAATGGGTTTGACGGATCCGGCTCGTTGGTTCGTTTCACGGCCCGAGCCACCTACCAAATCGAAGCCCTCAGAGAGTACTACGAGTATGCAAAGTCGATTTCGCCGAACAGCGGCCGGAATCACGCAAAACGAGGAGAGAATCGTCGGTGAACAATAAACCCACAATGAACAGTAACTCCGATCGGAATTCCGATGACACCAGCGCGTTCGTATGGCTGATGGGAGTCCGAATATGGCCTCGAAATTTCGGTACGACTTTCCGTTCAAAATTTGTTATTTTAAAGTGTGTCGATTTATATTCGGATGTTTCCGGTAGTTCTGTAATTTAGCGAATTAGCATGAATTGAATTGGATATGATATAATATGTTAAATCGATAATTTTTGTAGAATCCGGGGAGAAACAGATTAGATTTGATCGATCCGGTAGAATTAGCGAGTTTCCGATAAAACAGAGTTTCTCGCGCGACTGAGTATAGATGACTGTAGCCACGGTTAAGAAGTTCCGCAAATAGCGGTTCTGACCCTGTGTTATTATTGTTTTGACAGATCGGATCCAGGTTAGGAGTGACCGCAAACCAGGTAAGTAACTCATGCTACGAATACTTAAGAGATTTAATGTTGATATATATATATATATATATATATATATATATATATAAAGATGAATGTAGGGAAAGAGACAGGTGTATTTATATATACACATATAGATAGAACAAGCAAAAGTAAGCATGTGTATGAGCAGCAGATAAGCATGAGCATATAGGAGTAAAGAGACTTGGGTTTGGGGGTTGTAGAAACTACACCCTAGGGAATGGGATTAAAGTTTAAGAATGACGGTTGTAAGAAAGTAGCTATATGCGAGTAAAAGAGTAAGTAGTTATAAATACTATAAGTCTAGAGATCAATTAAACGATTTAAAAAAATATAAGATATTATATGTGTATAGTTAGAATTGTATATGAAACAAATATATGTTTATGATTTAGAATTCTAGTTTTATGTGTGTAAATTTAGTGTATGTGTATAGAGTAATGTAGCATTAAGATTTGAATGTGATTACGAGTATAAGTATAGAATTAGTAAGATAGTATGAAAAAGTATATGCAAGTGTTCATTTGTGGTAGTATAGATGTATGATAAATCATAAATATATTAGTGTAAGCAAAGCATAATAATGATAGTATGAGCCTATAGACTATAAGATCATTAGAGATGAAAGCATGTAAGATTAGAATTCGTACATCATAAATTTGTGAGTATGCATGAATATGTACATGTGCATATATGACATTATAAGAAAGCATGGCTAAGGTAGAAAGGATCATGAGAAAGCATCTGCATGTGTGTGTGAGTTAAAGTTTTCAGCAGTTGATCAAAAGATAAGAATGTTTTCGAAGATTTCAAATGTTTTAAAGAAAAGTTTCAAATGTTTTGAAAGATAATATATTTCAGAAAATGTTTTACAGTTTTGTGATACAGAATATGATTTTATGTTTTTTCGGGGCATGAGGTAAAACCTCACCCCAGTATGTAACTTGAGATACAGTTCGGAATTGACAGATACTTTGGAATGGACGGATATAGTAGCATGTGCACATGTGGAGGACTGAGGGGACGCTCTCAGATCCTCGAGCAGGACTAGGGGCTACAGGGTCCCGAAATCCTGATTTCAGAGCTTGGTGGCTACACTGCCAGTTGAGTGATGGTCCTAAGTGTAGAGATCTACGTTGCCAATTGAGTATTGGTCCTGGACGTAGGGTACCACCAGTTCTAGAGATGCCCAATTGAGTGATGGTCATGGGCATCGAGTACACCTAGTTGAGTGATGGTCCTGGGTGCAGAGCAGTTTTCAGTTTTTAGATTTTCAGTACACGGTTTTCAGAAACAGAGTTTAGAAACAGTTTTTCATATTTCGATTTTCAGTTTTCAGAGATGCCGCAGTTGAGCTGTTGTCCTGGGCATCAAGTATTTTCAGTTTTTAGTTTTCAGATCTTCAGTATAGAGTTTTCAGATTTTCAAGATTCAGACTTCGGAAATCAGACTTTAAATAAGAGTTTTCATAAACTATTATTTTAAAGACAGTTTTAGAAAGATGAAGTTTTAGAAACAGAGTTTTCAGAAAGAGCTTTTCCAGAAAGAGAAAGTGAAGTAAAGTTTTCAGCAAAGAATTTTCAGAAAGAAACTTTAAGATAATAGTTTTTTTTCAGAAAGAGTTTTCAAAAGTATCTTCTAAAAAGCATAACATGTTAATGTTTTATATAGCATACACGACGTGCATATGAATTATATATGCTAGTAATTCATCTGAGATGCATATAGTTGACATAGAAGCTTGATAGCATGATTATATATATATTTGTGATTTGATGCCTGTGTGTAGCATATATTCACATGGAAGGAACAATTGGTAAGATAATAGCTTATGATTATATGATTTCATATCCATAATTATATGGTTAACCTTGTGCATAGCATATGTACATAAAGTTAGCATTTGTAAGATACGAGTGCATAGTAGCATGATCTTGTGTTAATATGTGTATCAAGGATGGTTGTATGAGTTGCTTGCTTGCTTAGAAGGAACGCACTGTAAGGATGCTAGATCATGATGAAATGGTTACATTTTGGGTACAGATAGTTTACAGAAATAAGGTTTTAAATAGTCCGATTTGATGATATTTCAAGATAATGAAAGAAAGAAGATTATAATGAATATCTTAATCAGGTTAGCAAAGAGTATGGTAAGTAAGTAAGAATCAGTGTAGCGCAGCAAAAGAATGACGAGTCTTATATAATTGCGATATAGAAACCTAAGATATATAATTACCTATAGTTTACAGATATTTGGTAACGGATAAAGTAAATAGGAGTAGCACCTGATGATCAGCTAAAGTACCACATTTGTGAAATGGTTAGGGAATAGTTAATTAATTTGGACCTCATAGTTATTTACATAGTTACTTACTGAGTCATTATGACTCACACCACAACAGTTTATAGTTTTACAGGTCAGTAGCTGTCATATAGAACCAGCAGATGTTCGGTGAAGACTTTGAAGACGGTGGATCACCCCAATTGCAGTCAAAAGAGTCCTGGGTCGAGTTATGGGTCCTCATGGCCCTTTGTATGGTTTTTGCATTTGTATCTCATTTGTATAAGTGATGTAATAGTTTAGTTTTATTTTTGAGTCCTGGCCGGAGGCCAATTGATTTACTTTTGTTCATTGAGTTCAGGCCTGAGGCCTTGATGTTGAGAGTTGATGATTGTGTTGTATTTGGATGCTGGCTATAGGCCAGGTTGCATGATGTTCTGCATACATCATGCCGAAATTTCGTCAGAAACAGAGGCTTATGGAGATGGGTTCTCCTGTCTCCTGCCGGTAGCATCCTGGCCTAGGCGGGATGTTACAGATTAATTGCGACAAGAATTAATCTGGGATTAAATTCGTCTAGAAGAGAGAACACGATTAATTTGGAATTAATCGGTAAAATATATTTAATAGTTAAATTGGATTTTTCTATTTAATTTATTTATTTGGGCTAAAATAATATATCGGATATATTAATTGAAATTGGATTTCAATACGATATTAAAATTGGATTTTAATTTGACCGGACGAATTAATTTGGAATTAATTCGTAAATAACTATTTAATTAAATTGGATTTAATTATGTCGCGACAGAAATTTAGTTTAATCGGATTAAATGAACCCGGGCCCAAAGTGTGTTGTGTAAGCCAACTTAAATTTGGAATTTAAAGTGGTGGGACCCACTTGACGTACATCAACTAGTCATTAGATGATGGAAGTTGTTGGATGCATTTAATGCATTTTTCTTTCCAACACCCTAAGTTTTGTTTTTGGAAAATATAACACATTAACATGTTTTTTGGAAAAACAAATCAACTATTCATCTTCTCTCTTTCCTCTCCCATTGCTGATTTCTCTAATACCTTGGAGGGCAAATTTTGATTCAAAATTTGTTAAAGCGAGCACTTTGGGAGTCAATTGAAGGTGATAGGGAAACTCACCCAAAAGTTTATAACTCAACACAAAGCTTGGAGCTTCTACATCCAAAGAAAGTTTTGAATTTTCCAACCGATCAATGTAAATATTATGCAACTTATCTTGATTTATTCACACTTTAATCTTGTTTAGAGATCCTTGGGATGTGTAGGACACACACACACACTATGTTTTGTGACAAGAAACACACTTGGATTCGAAATCCAAGCAAACCCCTAGCAACAGACAGAACCCCAAAAAACTCGAATTTGATTTTTTAGGAACAAAACCCTTCCAAGGCCACAAAGAAGACCCACAAAGAACTTGCCCTTGAGAACCTTTAAGATGATTCCCTGTAGTGTTTTTCTAGCAATGGAGACGCCACTAAGCTAGCTAAACTTAGATAAGTCGATTTTAACTTGAAAAGGGGAATCTCTCCCTTACAAGAATTCGGCCATAGCCAAAGCTTTAAGCTTTTGTGTTTACAAACTTCGTTGATTGTCCCAAAAAGAAAAAGAAAGAAAGTTTAAATAGTGTTACAAAGAGAAACCCTAAAGGCATAAAGACAACAATGCCCCTAAAGGCTAAATTAAAAAATACCAAAGTCTTCAAGTCTTCAAAGGCCTGTGAAGCTTCATTCAGAACTGATTTGGGCCAAGTGAAGTGGCTTGGGGCCCTCTCTTTTGAAGCCCACATGCGTCTCTATTTATTTGTTGCAATCGGCCATAACACTTTGACCTAATCCCGCCATTGCTTCTCTGAGTCTTTTGGTCTTCTGCCTCGTAATTGGCCCGGCTGGTACTTGTAATGGGTATTTTGCTTTGTTGTCGAACAAAATTAATCTAGGATTAATTAAGAGAGAGAAAATTAATCTGGGATTAATTGCGGCAAGAATTAATCTGGGATTAAATTCGTCTAGAAGAGAGAACGCGATTAATTTGGAATTAATCGGTAAAATAAATTTAATAGTTAAATTGGATTTTTCTATTTAATTTATTTATTTGGTCTAAAATAATATATCGGATATATTAATTGAAATTGGATTTCAATACGAGATTAAAATTGGATTTTAATTCGAGCGAACAAATTAATTTAGAATTAATTCGTAAGCAACTATCGTAATAATTTTGCGAAGCATAATTATTTAATTAAATTGGATTTAATTATGTCACGACAAAAAATTCGTTTCATCGGATTTAATGAACCCAGGCCCAAAGTGTGTTGTGTAACCCAACTTAAATTTGGAATTTAAAGTGGTGGGGCCCACTTGACTTACATCAACTAGTCATTAGATGATGGAAGTAGTTGAATGCATTTAATGCATTTTTCTTTCCAACCCACTAAGTTTTGTTTTTGGAAAATATAACACATTAACTTGTTTTTTGGAAAAACAAATCAACTATTCATCTTCTCTCTTTCCTCTCCCATTGCCGATTTCTCTAATACCTTGGAGGGCAAATTTTGCTTCAAAATTTGTTAAAGCTAGAACTTTGGGAGTCAATTGAAGGTGATATGGAAACTCACCTAAGAGTTTAGAACTCAACACAAAGCTTGGAGCTTCTACATCCAAAGAAAGTTTTGAATTTTCCAACCGATCAATGTAAGTATTCTGCAACTTATCTTGATTTATTCACACTTTAATCAAGTTTAGAGATCCTTGGTGACAAGAAACCCACTTGGATTTGAAATCCAAGCAAACCCCAAGCAACGGACAGAACCCCAAGAACCGCGAATTTGATTTTGTAGGAACAAAAACTCTTCCAAGGCCACAAAGAAGACCCACAAAGAACTTGCCCTTGAGAACCTTTAAGATGAATCCTTGTAGTGTTTTGCTAGCAATGGAGACGCTACTAAGTGTGCCAAACTTAGATAAGTCGATTCAAACTTGAAAAGGGGAATCCCTCCCTTACAATAATTCGGCCATAGCCAAAGCTTTAAGCTTTTGAGTTTATAATTTCGTTCATTCCCCTCAAATGAAGAAGAAAGTAAGCTTAAATAGTGTTACAAAAAGAAACCCTAAAGGCATAAAGACAACAATGGCCCTAAAAACGAAATTACACAAATATCAAGTCTTTAAGTCTTCAAATGCCTAGGAAGCTTTATTCTAAACTGATTTGGGCCAAGTGAAATGGTTTTGGGCCCTTTCCATCGAAGCCCACATGCATCTCTATTTGTTTGTTGTAGTCAGCCATAAAACTCTGAACTAATCCCGCCATTGCTTCTCTGAGTCTTTTGGTCCTCTGCCTTGTAATTGGCCATTCTGGTACTTGTAATGCGTCCTTTGGTTTGTTTTCGGCCTGGATCATGTCATCCCCTCCCTCTTGAATAGGATTCGACCTCGAATCTGTACCTGCATCAAAAGGAGTTAAGTCAGAAACATTAAATGTAGCAGACACATTATACTTACCTTGTAAATCCAGCTTGTATGCATTGTCATTAATCCGTTCCAAAACTTGAAATGGACCATCCCCTCTCGGTTGTAGCTTAGATTTACGTTGTTCAGGAAATCTCTCCTTGCGCATGTGTACCCAAACCCAATCTCCAGGCTGAAATACCACACTCTTTCTTCCTTTATTAACATGAGAAGCATATTGCTCATTCTTTCGTTGTATTTGCTCTCTTGCTTTCTCATGTATGTGCTTCACCAAATCGGCTTTCCGTTTTCCATCTAGCCCCTCATGCTCATCAACAGGCAGCGGTAACAAATCCAATGGAGTTAGTGGCTGAAAACCATAAACAATTTCAAAATGTGAAAATGATGTATAAGAATGAATGCTACGATTATATGCAAACTCAATAAATGGCAAACAATCTTCCCAACTCTTCAAATTCTTGCCAACTATAGTGCGCAATAATTGTGATAAAGTCCTATTAACTACCTCTGTTTGTCCATAAGTCTGTGGATGACATGTGGTAGAATACAATAGTTTGGTGCCTAGTTTAGCCCACAACACCTTCCAAAAATGGCTAAGGAACTTAACATCTCTATCAGATACCATACTCCTAGGTATACCATGGAGTCGCACTATGTCTCTGAAAAATAAATCTGCAATGTTTGTAGCATCATCGGTTTTATGACATGCAATGAAATGAGCCAATTTACTAAACCTATCAACTACAACAAAGATTGAATCCCTTCCCCTCTTTGTCCTAGGCAAACCTAACACAAAATCCATCGATATATCAACCCAGGGTTCACTAGGTACAGGCAAAGGAGTATACAAACCATGTGGCATTAATTTAGATTTAGCATGCTTACATGTTAGACACTTATCACAAATACGCTCAACATCACGTTTCATTTTAGGCCAATAAAAGTGCTCATGTAAAATAGCTAAAGTCTTAGTAATCCCAAAATGCCCCATCAAACCTCCCCCATGCGCTTCCTTCACAAGCAACTCACGCATACTACAAGCAGGAACACACAACCTGTTCGCTTTAAATAAGAATCCGTCATGAATGTAAAACTTTCCAAAAGATGACTTTGCACAAGTAGCAAAAATCTCACCAAAATCAGAATCACACTCATATAATTCCTTAATCAAATCAAATCCCAACATCCGTGCATGCATTGAAGTAAGTAAAACATACCTGCGAGATAATGCATCAGCCACTATGTTTTCTTTACCTTGCTTGTAGCGTATAACATATGGAAATGACTCAACGAATTCCATCCATTTTGCGTGTCGCTTATTCAGCTTACCTTGACCCTTCAAGTGTTTTAATGATTTATGGTCGGTGTGGATCACGAACTCTTTAGGCCACAAGTAGTGCTACCATGTCTCAAGTTCTCTCACAAGCGCATATAACTCTTTGTCATACGTGGGGTACCTCAAAGCTGCTCCATTCAGCTTCTCACTAAAATAGGCTATTGGCCGCTTTTCTTGCATGAGAACTGCTCCAATACCTAACCCTGATGCGTCGCACTCAATCTCAAATGTCTTCTCGAAGTTGGGTAGTGCTAAAATGGGTGCACTGCATAACTTCACTTTAAGGTCCTGGAATGCTCGCTCTTGCGCCTCGCCCCATTGAAAACCAACTGTCTTCTTTACTACCTCAGTCAATGGCGCGACAATGCTACTGAAGTCCTTGACAAATCTCCTATAGAAGCTCGCTAACCCATGAAAGCTTCGGACTTCTGTCACTGTAGTTGGTGTAGGCCATTCCTGAATTGCCTTTACCTTCTCCACATCTACCTCGATGCCATCTGCACTCACAACAAAGCCAAGAAAAACAATTCTATCCATGCAAAATGTGCATTTGTCAGAGTTAGCATACAATTGTTCTTTTCGTAAAACATCAAGTACATGCTCCAAATGCATTACATGCTCATCTACTGTTTTACTATAAACTAAGATGTCATCAAAATAAACCACAACAAACTTACCTAAAAATGCACGCATAACATGATTCATCAATCTCATAAATGTGCTAGGTGAGTTTGAGAGACCAAATGACATAACTAACCATTCATACAAGCCATACTTAGTCTTAAATGCAGTCATCCACTCATCTCCCTCTCTCATGCGGATTTGATGGTATCCATTCTTTAAGTCAATCTTACTAAAAAATTTTGAACCATGCAATTCATCCAACATGTCATCTAGTCTAGGAATGGGATGACGATAATTTACCATAATATTGTTGATAGCTCGACAATCAACGCACATACGCCACGTCCCATCTATCTTAGGAACTAGAAGTACTGGTACTGCACAAGGGCTCATGCTTTCCCTTACATACCCCTTATCCATCAATTCCCGTACTTGCCTTTGTAGCTCCTTTGTCTCCTCGGGATTGCTCCTATAAGCCGGTCTGTTAGGAATGACTGCTCCAGGTACGAAGTCTATCTGGTGCTCAATACCTCTAATGGGTGGAAGCCCACTAGGTATGTCCTCTGTGAGTACGTCACTGTAATCCTGCAAAAGAGATGAAATAGACACAGGAAGCAAAGGGTCAGTGTTAGTAAAATAAATATGAGGCTCCTTATAGACTAACAATAGCATGATCTTGCTAGCCTTGAACGCTTTCCTCGCTTCACCCTCAAACATGTAGAAACTCTTTTTAACTCTCCCTTTTGTTTCCCCCTCACGTTCACTCACACCCCCCTTGGAAACTCCCACGGCCTTGGCCTTAATTTTCTCACCAGATACAACACTCTTACTAGTTTCGCCCAAAGTGGTGTTTCCCTTCGCTCTCTCTTTGTCACGTTCAAGTTGCAACTTAACCTGATCTTCATGGACTTGTGCAGGTGTAAGTGGGTATAATGTAATGGGTTTTCCCTTATGCTGAAAAGAGTACTTGTTCTTGAACCCATCATGAATAACCTTCTTATCAAACTGTCACGGTCTGCCCAAAAGAATATGTCCTGCATGCATCGGTATCACATCACAAAGGACATCATCTGTGTATGGCCCAATGGTAAAGCTCAACAATACCTGTTTTGTCACACTTATTTCCCCACAATCATTTAACCACTGCAACTTGTAAGGCTTCGGGTGTCTCAAGCAACTCAACCCCAATCGCTCAATCAAAGTTGTGCTAGCAACATTAGTACAACTGCCCCCATCTATGATCATACTACATCCCTTGCCATTCACACGGCACCTAGTATGGAATATGTTCTCCCTCTGCTGTACACTCTCATCCTCTACAACATGTGCACTCAAAGCACGCTTAACAACTAAGGATAAGTTATTCAGCGGGTATGCAGCTCCCTCATGGTCACTAGCATCCTCCAACTCTGGCATCTCCTCATCGACCTCACTATCGGTAGAGTACACATCTCCACTCTTTTTATCAATCACTAAGGTACGCCTATTGGGACATTGTGAAGCATAGTGTCCCATGCCCAAACACTTGAAACACTTGACATCTTTAGTTCTAGCAGCTGCACCCTCAGGTTTTGGCCTAGTTTTGCTCGGTTCTGCAGCCTCTTTACCCTTGGCACTAGGTTCGGCCCTAGGCTTATTAAAGCCTCCACTGAATTCGCCTCTAGGCTTGTCAAAGCCTCTATCTCACTTCTCATTCGGAACCCATTTCCCTTTCCATGCAGAAGTAGCCTGAGTACCAAATCTGGATGTTGACTTTTTCTTGAGTTGCCTTTCTATCTTGATAGCCATGTGAAGCATATCCTCCAAATCAACATAATGATGCAACTCCACCATGTTTGCAATCTCTCTATTCAAGCCCCCTAGAAACCGTGCCATAGTAGCTTCTGCATCCTCAACTACATTTGCCCTGATCATGGCAACTTCCATCTCTGTGTAATAGTCCTCAACACTTTTGGTCCCCTGATACAGATGTTGTAGTTTCTGATACAACTCCCTATAGTAATGGCTGGGTATAAATCTCTTTCTCATGAGACCCCTAAGTTCTGCCCATGTCTGAACCGGTCTCTCATAGTTTCTCCTCCGAGTGAGACAAGCTGATCCCACCAAATCATAGCATAATCGGTAAACTTAATTGCTGCCAGACTGATCTTCTTCTCGTCTGAGTAGTGATGATAGTTGAAAATCAATTCTATTTTCTTTTCCCATTCTAAATAAGCTTCAAGATCATTCTTGCCTTGGAATGTTGGTATCTTGATCTTGATGCTACCTAGATCACCATCTACATCTCCACTCCGATCATAATCCCCTCTTCTGGCATCAAATGCACCTTTATCATCAAACCGTCTATCCCTCCTATCATTCCTCCTATCAAACCTCCTATTAGGCCTCCTATCATGCCCAGGCTGAAATCTCTCCTCCACATCATCAAAACCATCAGAATCATCAAACTCATTTTCAGCTTCCTCTACATCTGGTGGTACATACTGTGGTGGTACACGGCGAGGTGGCACATTGTGAGGTGGTGGTACATTCTGAGGTGGTGGTACTCTGGGACCGCTACCAGTTTGAATACTCTCTACACTCTTGGACAATCTCTCCAAAGCAGTATTAATGTCTCCATCATATCTGTAAATTTCCTATCCAAAGCCTCAAGCATTTCATCAGTAGTTAGACCTGCCATCTCAACACTAAACAAACAGATTAGAAATAACAAGAAAGTAAAGCAAATATCTAAATCCTCACAATCTCACGTGTTTACACTCGAATGATATCACTCCACTCGTGTTTGCACTCTATTGGCTTTTACCCGATACTGTGCTCACAATCGCTGCCTTTTACCACTCTTGAGTTCGTCCTCAATTCAAATGTGAACCACACTCAATCCAAGAATACAAACCAAATGTAGTCCTCAAGCTAGCATGAACACAACGGACCCAACAATATATATATATAAGGCATGCGGAAAACAAAACGCGAACAGGAATAGTGATGACGAAGACTCAATCAATAATACTTAAGCTAGAGTAATTAGAAATAAGGAGTAAACAATTAGCACAATGGAAAAAAAATAAGCATGCAAATTCACGGTCGTATGCAATTTCGGGAGAAAATTTGGCACCGCTATAGAAATTTTGATGGATACCCTCCACAGGCACCTAAATGATAATATGGAACAAACTAAATTCAACAAAAAAAAATCACTTTTTTTTCTGCTCAAGTGATCACTATCACTCAAGTCCTTTTTTTTTTTTTTTTTTTTTTTTTTTTTTTTTTTTTTTTCTGATAACGTCAGATGATGATACTGTGGTTCTGATTTCAGAGGCTAATTCTGGTTCTGATTTCAGAGGCTGATTTAGGTTATGATTTCAGAGGCTGATTTTCAGGGTCTGATTTCAGAGGCTGATTTTCAGGGTCTGATTTCAGAGGCTTTTGGTCAGGGTCTGATTTCAGAGGCTACTGGTCAGGGTCTGATTTCAGAGGTTACTGTTCAGAGTCTGACTTCAGAGGCTACTGGTCAGAGTCTGATTTCAGAGGTTACTTTTCAGAGTCTGATTTTCAGAGGCTAATCTTCAGGGTCTGATTTCAGAGAATAAGTTTCAGGGTCTGATTTCAGATTCAGATTTCAAAGGCTAAGTTTTTAGAGTCTGATTTCAGAGTCAGATTTCAAAGGCTAAGTTTTTAGAGTCTGATTTCAGAGGTTGAGTTTCAGGGTCTGAATTCAGAGTCAGATTTCAAATTTCACTAGGGTTTTAGAAACAAATCACACAGCCACCAAAGAACATGCTTATTTCTTAAATATATGCTGAAGAACAGAATGACTATGACGAACTGATAGGAAGAACATAACAGAAACCCAGAACTAGAAAAAGTGATAAAGATGAACTGATATGCAACTAGGATGAACTGACAGGAAGAACAGAACAAAAAGATTCAGAACTGGAAAATGATAAAAGATGAACTAATATGCAGAACAACAAAACCAGAATATGCTTCACAACAAAACCAGATCCAGAATATAAACAAAACAAAAACAGAAACAAGATCCAACAAGAACTGAAACGAAAATAACAAGAACGAAAATAAAAACAGAATCAAACAAAAAAGAAAAGATAGGAAAAATCAGACCTTGGAACCCTGAGCTCTGATACCAAATGACAAGAAACCCACTTGGATTCGAAATCCAAGCAAACCCCAAGCAACAGACAGAACCCCAAGAACCGCGAATTTGATTTTGTAGGAACAAAAACTCTTCCAAGGCCACAAAGAAGACCCACAAAGAACTTGCCCTTGAGAACCTTTAAGATGAATCCTTGTAGTGTTTTGCTAGCAATGGAGACTCCACTAAGTGTGCCAAACTTAGATAAGTCGATTCAAACTTGAAAAGGGGAATCCCTCCCTTACAATAATTCGGCCATAGCCAAAGCTTTAAGCTTTTGAGTTTATAATTTCGTTCATTCCGATCAAATGAAGAAGAAAGTAAGCTTAAATAGTGTTACAAAAAGAAGCCCTAAAGGCATAAAGACAACAATGCCCCTAAAAACAAAATTACACAAATATCAAGTCTTTAAGTCTTCAAATGCCTAGGAAGCTTTATTCTAAACTGATTTGGGCCAAGTGAAATGGTTTTGGGCCTTTTCCATCGAAGCCCACATGCATCTCTATTTGTTTGTTGCAGTCGGCCATAAAACTCTGAACTAATCCCGCCATTGCTTCTCTGAGTCTTTTGGTCCTCTGCCTCGTAATTGGCCCTTCTGGTACTTGTAATGCGTCCTTTGGTTTGTTGTCGGCCTGGATCATGTCACTTGGGATGTGTAGGACAACACACTATGTTTTTTGACAAGAAACACACCTGGATTCGAAATCCAAGCAAACCCCAAGCAACAGACGGAACCCCAAGAACCGCGAATTTGATTTTGAAGGAACAAAACCCTTCCAAGGCCACAAAGAAGACCCACAAAGAACTTGCCCTTGAAAACTTTTAAGATGATTCCTTATAGTGTTTTGCTAGCAATGTAGACGCCACTAAGCTTGCTAAACTTAGATAAGTCGATTTTAACTTGAAAAGGGGAATCCCTCCCTTACAGGAATTCGGCCATAGCCAAAGCTTTAAGATTTTGTGTTTACAAATTTCGTTGATTGTCCCAAAAAGAAAAAGAAAGAAAGTTTAAATAGTGTTACAAAGAGAAACCCTAAAGGCATAAAGACAACAATGCCCTTAAAGCCTAAATTACAAAAATACCAAAGTCTTCAAGTCTTCAAAGGCCTGTGAAGCTTCATTCAGAACTGATTTGGGCCAAGTGAAGTGGCTTGGGGCCCTCTCTATTGAAGCCCACATGCGTCTCTATTTGTTTGTTGCAAGCGGCCATAACACTCTGAACTAATCCCGCTATTGCTTCTCTGAGTCTTTTGGTCCTCTGCCTTGTAATTGGCCCTTCTGGTACTTGTAATGGGTCTTTTGCTTTGTTGTCGAACAGAATTAATCTGGGATTAATTAAGAGAGAAAATTAATCTGGGATTAATTGCGGCAAGAATTAATCTGGGATTAAATTCGTCTAGAAGAGAGAACGCGATTAATTTGGAATTAATCGGTAAAATAAATTTTATAGTTAAATTGGATTTTTCTATTTAACAAAGCTTGGAGCTTCTACATCCAAAGAAAGTTTTGGATTTATTGACACTTTAATCTTGTTTAGAGATCCTTGGGATCTGTAGGACACACAAACACACTATGTTTTTGAAATATATTGAGATGTCTTTAATGTAAAGGAAAATACAAGTAGGAAATCTAAATTAAATAATACTGAATTATGGCATTTGAGATTGGGCCACATAGGTGTTAGATGTCTATACAAATTGGTAAATGATGATTTCATTGAAAATCTTACCATAGAATCTTATCCGAATTGTGAGTCATGTATCCAAAGAAAGATGACAAAGGCCCCATTTCTTGGTGTTGGACACCGTGCTAGAGATTTATTGGAGCTAATACACAGCGATGTGTGTAATCCATTAAATCATGCTGCTCATGATGATTCAACGTACTTTGTCACTTTCACAGATGACAAGTCTGGATATGGATATGTATATTTGATGAAACATAAGTCGGAAACATTTAACAAGTTCAAAATATTCCGAAATGAAGTAGAAAAACAAACAAGTAAATTCTTCAAGTGCCTTAGATCAGATAGAGGCGGTGAATACATGAGTGAAGAATTCAGAAATTATTTAAGAAGAATGAAATTCTTTCCCAATATAGCCCACCAGGAACATCTCAACACAATGGTGAGTCTGAGAGTATGAATCATATTTTATTGGATATGGTATGAACAATGATGATGTTATACAGATCTTCCTTATTACATTTGGGGTTACAATTTACTTACTGCTGGCAACATACTTTATAGAGTTCCATCGAAAGCTGTTTCTATGATCCCCTATCAGATATGATTTGATAGAAATCCAAGTCTTAGATATTTAAGGATTTGGGGTTGTCCTGCAAATGTTAGAGTTGCGCAGCAGGATAAACTAGTGCCTAGAGGGTATAAATATAGGTTTGTTGGATATCCTGATAATTCCATGGGATATCAATTTTACGATTCCGAGCAATGAAATGTATTTGTTGTTCATTTTGCCACTTTTCCTAAAAAAGTAATTTTTGAGAGAAAGTGAGAATTATAGAAAGATTGAACTTGATGAGTTTGATCCCAACAATAAGAAACCTGAGATGTAACCAGAGATCCAATTAGGTGAAGGATCTAAAAAGTGAGAATTTTTTTAGAGAAAGTGAGAATTATATGAGGTTTAATAGGAGGAATGATAGGAGGGATAAACGATTTGATGATAGAGGTGCATTTGATGCCAGAAGAAGGGATTATGATAGGAGGTGATATGGTAGACGAGGAGATGTAGATGGTGATCTAGGTAGCATCAAGATCAAAATACCAACATTCCACGGCAAGAATGATCCTCAAGCTTATTTAGAATGGGAAAAGAAAATAGAATTGATTTTCAACTGTCATCACTACTCACACGAGAAGAAGATCAATCTGGCAGCAATTGAGTTTACCGATTATGCTATGATTTAGTGGGATCATCTTGTCTCTACTCGGAGGAGAAATTATGAGAGACCGGTTCAAACATGGGCAGAACTTAGAGGTCTCATGAGAAAGAGATTTATACCCAGCCATTACTATAGGGAATTGTATCATAAACTACAACATCTGTATCAGGGGACCAAGAGTGTTGAGGACTATTACATCGAGATGGAAGTTGCATTGATCAGGGCAAATGTAGTTGAGGATGCGGAAGCTACTATGGCACGGTTTCTAGGGGGCTTGAATAGAGAGATTGCAAACATGGTGGAGTTGCATCACTATGTTGATTTGGAGGATATGCTAAACATGGCTATCAAGGTAGAAAGGCAACTCAAGAAAAGGTCAACATCCAGATTTGGTACTCAGGCTACTTCTGCATGGAAAGGAAAATGGGTTTCGAATGAGAAGCGAGATGGAGGGTTTGACAAGCCTAGAGGTGAGTTCTGTGGAGGCTTTAATAAGCCTATGGCCGAACCTAGTGCCAAGGTTAAAGAGGCTGCAGAACCGAGCAAAACTAGACCAAAACCTGAGGGTGCAGCTACTAGAACTAAGGATGTAAAGTGTTTCAAATGTTTGGGCATGGGACACTATGCTTCACAATGTCCCAATAGGCGTACCCTAGTGATTGATAAAAAGAGTGGAGAGGTGTATTCTACCGATAGTGAGGTTGAGGAGGAGATGCCAGAGTTGGAGGATGCTAGTGACCATGAGGGAGCTGCATATCCGTTGAATAACTTATCCTTAGTTGTCAAGCGTGCATTGAGTGCACATGTCGTAGAGGATGAGAGTGTGCAGCAGAGGGAGAACATATTCCATACTAGGTGCCGTGTGAATGGAAAGGGGTGTAGTGTGATCATCGATGGGGGCAGTTGTACTAATGTTGCTAGCACAGCTTTGATTGAGCGATTGGGGTTGAGTTGTTTGAGACACCCGAAGCCTTACAAGTTGCAGTGGTTAAATGATTGTGGGGAAATAAGTGTGACAAAGCAGGTATTGTTGAGCTTTACCATTGGGCCATACACATATGATGTCCTATGTGAGGTGATACCGATGCATGCAGGACAAATTCTTTTAGGCAGACCGTGGGAATTTGATAAGAAGGTTATTCATGATGGGTTCAAGAACAAGTACTCTTTTCAGCATAAGGGAAAACCCATTACATTATACCCACTTACACCTGCACAAGTCCATGAAGATCAGGTTACCTTGAACATGGCAAAGAGAGAGCGAAGGGAAACACCACCTTGGGTGAGACTAGTGAGAGTGGTGTATCGGGTGAGAAAAATAAGGCCAAGGCCGTGGGAGTTCCCAAGGGGAGTGTGAGTGAACGTGAGGGGGAAACAAAAGGGAGAGTTAAAAAAAGTTTCTACATGGGTGAGGGTGAAGCGAGGAAAGCATTCAAGGCTAGCAAGCTCATGCTATTGTTAGTCTATAAAGAGCCTCATATTTATTTTACTAACACTGACACTTTGCTTCATGTGTCTATTTCATCTCTTTTGCAGGATTACAGTGACGTACTGACAGAGGACATACCTAGTGGGCTTCCACCCATTAGAGGTATTGAGCACTAGATAGACTTCATGCCTGCAGTAGTCATTCCTAACAGACCGGCTTATAGGAGCAATCCCGAGGAGACAAAGGAGCTACAAAGGTAAGTACGGGAGTTGATGGACAAGGGGTATGTAAAGGAAAGCATGAGTCATTGTGCAGTACCAGTGCTTCTAGTTCCTAAGAAAGATGGGACGTGGCATATGTGTGTTGATTTCCGAGCTATCAACAATATTACGGTAAAGTATCGTCACCCCATTCCTAGACTAGATGACATGTTGGATGAATTGCATGGTTCCAAAATTTTTAGTAAGATTGATTTAAAAAGTGGATACCATCAAATTCGCATGAGAGAGGGAGATGAGTGGAAAACTGCATTTATGACTAAGTATCGCTTGTATGAATGGTTAGTTATGCCATTTGGTCTTCCAAACGCACCTAGCACATTTATGAGATTGATTAATCATGTTATACGTGCATTTTAGGTAAGTTTGTTGTGGTTTATTTTGATGACATCTTAGTTTACAGTAAAACAGTAGATGAGCATGTTATGCATTTGAAGCATGTTCTTGATGTGTTAAGGCAAGAAAAACTGTATGCTAACTTTGATAAGTGCACTTATTGTATGGATAGAATTATTTTCCTTGGATTTGTTGTGAGTGCAGATGGCATCGAGGTAGATTTGGAAAAGATGAAGGCAATTCAGGATTGGCCAACACCAACAACAGTGACAGAAGTCAGAAGCTTACATGGATTAGCAAGCTTCTACCGCAGATTTGTTAAAGACTTCAGTAGTATTGCAGCACCACTGACTGAAGTAGTGAAGAAGACTGTTGGCTTCAAATGGAGTGAAGAGGAGGAGCGTGCATTCCAGGATCTAAAACTGAAGTTGTGCAGTGCACCAGTCTTTGCACTACCCAACTTTGAGAACATATTTGAGATTGAGTGTGACGCATCCGGGATAGGCATTGGAGCAGTTCTTATGCAAGAAAAGCGACCAATAGCCTACTTTAGTGAGAAGCTGAATGGAGCAGTTTTGAGGTACCCCACATATGACAAGGAGTTGTATGCGCTAGTGCCCTTGAGACTTGGCAACATTATTTGTGGCCTCGAGAGTTTGTGATCCACACAGATCATGAATGATTGAAGCATCTGAAGGGCCAAGGTAAGCTGAACAAACGACACGAAAAATGGTTAGAGTTTGTTGAGACATTTCCATATGTAATCCGCTATAAACAAGGTAAGGAAAATATTGTCGCCAATGCACTATCGCGAAGGTATGCCTTACTTACTTCATTGAGTGCAAGAATGCTTGGGTTTGAATTTATTAAAGAACTTTATGCTAGTGATATTGACTTTAGTACTATCTATGCTGCATGTGAAAAGTCTGCTTTTAGTAAATTCAACCAACATGATGGGTTTCTGTTTAGGGAGAATAGATTATGCATTCCTGTTTGTAGTGTGCGTGATTTGTTAGTGAGGGAAGCACATGGGGGAGGTTTAATGGGGCACTTTGGCATTGCCAAAACCTTAGGGGTATTGAGTGAACATTTTTATTGTCCTAAAATGCGGAGAGATATTGAGCGTTTGTGTGATAAGTGCTTAACTTGTAAACAGGCTAAATCTAAGGTTATGCCTCATGGGTTGTATACACCATTGCCTATACCTAGTGAGCCATGGGTAGATGTATCGATGGACTTTATCTTGGGTTTACCTAGGACTAAGAAGGGTAGAGATTCCATCTTTGTAGTGGTTGACAGGTTCAGTAAGATGGCACACTTTATAGCATGTCATAAAACTGATTATGCCACTAACATTGTTGACTTATTCTTTAGAGAAGTAGTACGACTCTATGGGATTCCACGGAGTATAGTTTCAGATCGTGATGTCAAATTCCTTAGTCAATTTTGGAAAGTTTTATGGGGTAAGTTGGGAACTAAACTTTTGTATTCTACTACTTGCCACCCCCAAACTGATGGCCAGACCGAGGTTGTTAATAGGACTTTGACTCAGTTATTGCGTACTATTATCAATAAGAACTTAAAAACTTAGGAGGATTGTTTTCCTTTTGTTGAATTTGCATATAATCGTAGTATTCAATCCTCTACATCTTACTCACCATTTGAAATTGTTCATGGTTTTCAGCCACTAACTCCATTAGATTGTTACCTTTGCCTGTCGATGAACATGCGAGGCTAGATGGAAAAAGGAAAGCCGATTTGGTGAAGCATATACATGAGAAATCAAGAGAGCAAATACAATGAAAGAATGAGCAATATGCTTCTCATGCTAATAAGGGAAGAAAACGTGTGGTATTTCAGCCTGGAGATTGGGTTTGGGTACAAATGTACAAGGAGAGATTTCCTGAACAACGTAAATCTAAGCTACAATTGAGAGGGGCTTGGAACAGATTAATGACAATGCATACAAGCTGGATTTACAAGGTAAGTATAATGTGTCTGCTACATTTAATGTTTTTAACTTAACTCCTTTTGATGCAGGTACAGATTCGAGGTCGAATCCTTTTCAAGAGGAAGAGGATGACATGATCCAGGCCGACAACAAAGCAAAAGACCCATTACAAGTACCAGAAGGGCCAATTACGAGGCAGAGGACCAAAAAACTCAGAGAAGCAATGGCAGGATTAGTTCAGAGTTTTATGGCCGATTGCAACAAACAAATAGAGACGCATATGGGCTTCAATAGAGAGGGCCCAAAGCCACTTCACTTGGCCCAAATCAGTTTTGAATAAAGCTCACATGCCTTTGAAGACTTTGGTATTTTTGTAATTTAGCCTTTAGGGGCATTGTTGTCTTTATGCCTTTAGGTTTTCTCTTTGTAACACTATTTAAGCTTTCTTTCTTTTTCATTTTGAGGACAATAAATGAAATTTGTAAAACTCAAAAGCTTAAAGCCTTGGCTATGGCCAAATTCTTGTAAGGGAGGGATTCTCATTTTCAAGTTTGAATCGACTTATCTAAGTTTGGCAAACTTAGTGGCGTCTCCATTAGGGGTGACCATCGGTTCCGGGTAGACCCGGAACCGGTTGGAACCGGACCGAAAATCCGGGTTTGGAACCGGAACCGGTTGTAATCGGTCCGGTTCCTGTTCTAGAATAACCGGAACCGGAACCGGACCATAGAACCGAAACTAGAACCGCATTTGAGAACCGGATTAGATACCCGATTTGGATACCCGATTTTAATACCCACATTTGAGAACCTGACCATATTCTCCTATTGCTCAAGGTGAACTCCTTTCGCATATGGTCATGCTTTATTATGCCCGACTGTAACTCATATTTTCATGTCCCAAAATTCATTGCGTATTTCAGTGGTAACGAGTATAGTTAGCTACAAAGATGATAATACACACTCATTGCATCGTTATATTGTTATGGTTGGATTAAATAAGATCTTAGGCACACAAACACCCAGCAATCCAGCACACACATCATAGACACAAACAAAAACAATTGAATCACATATGATATCAAAGACATAAAATAAATATTTTATTTATGTATCGAACTAAATTCAACAGAATAAATTACAGATGAATTTTGATAATAAAACCATTAATATCTTCTGTTAGTCAGTATATATTTTTGTTACCCTAGTATTATTGTTAGTTTACTTCACCCTATTCATGAGTTTCAAATCTGCTCTTTTTTTTGTAACAGTTATTTTTCAAATAACCTGTTCTCTGTGGACAGGTAGTCCTCAACTGGTTAATAGCCCAGGACAATGTTGTGCCAATTCCATGAGCCAAAAATGCAGAACAGTCTTAAATGATTAAACTGACTTCATTAAACGTGGACTTTTGAAAAATTTTCTTTGCATGAACAATAGCAGACAAATGGAAACCCATGACTTTAATGACAATGTTATATTAATAGGGTAATTCGGAATCGGACCGGAACCGGACCGGAACCGAATTAGAACCGAATAATAGGGTACCCTATTTAATTGGGTAGGTTCCGGTTCCACTTAGTTAGGAACCGATTTTTTCCGGGTAGGTTCCGGTTCCATGCGGAACCGGAACCGAAACCAGTTTTGCTCACCCCTAGTCTCCATTGCTAGCAAAACACTACAACTATTCATCTTAAATGTTCTCAAGGGCAAGTTCTTTGTGGGTCTTCTTTGTGGCCTTGGAAGGGTTTTGTTCTTACAAAATCAAATTCGTGGTTCTTGAGGTTATGTCCGTTGCTTGGGGTTTGCTTGGATTTCGAATCCAAGTGTGTTTCTTGTCAATATTGCTCATTCTTTCGTTGTATTTGCTCTCTTGCTTTCTCATGTATATGCTTCACCAAATCGGCTTTCCTTTTTCCATCTAGCCTCGCATGTTCATCGACAGGCAAAGGTAACAAATCTAATGGAGTTAGTGGCTGAAAACCATGAACAATTTCAAATGGTGAGTAAGATGTAGAGGATTGAATACTACGATTATATGCAAATTCAACAAAAGAAAACAATCCTCCTAAGTTTTTAAGTTCTTATTGATAATAGTACGCAATAACTGAGTCAAAGTCCTATTAACAACCTCGGTCTGACCATCAGTTTGGGGGTGGCAAGTAGTAGAATACAAAAGTTTAGTTCCCAACTTACCCCATAAAACTTTCCAAAATTGACTAAGGAATTTGACATCACGATCTGAAACTATACTCCGTGGAATCCCATAGAGTCGTACTACTTCTCTAAAGAATAGTCAACAATGTTAGTGGCATAATCAGTTTTATGACATGCTATAAAGTGTGCCATCTTACTGAACCTGTCAACCACTACAAAGATGGAATCTCTACCCTTCTTAGTCCTAGGTAAACCCAAGATAAAGTCCATCGATACATCTACCCATGGCTCACTAGGTATAGGCAATGGTGTATACAACCCATGAGGCATAACCTTAGATTTAGCCTGTTTACAAGTTAAGCACTTATCACACAAACGCTCAATATCTCTCCGCATTTTAGGACAATAAAAATGTTCACTCAATACCCCTAAGGTTTTGGCAATGCCAAAGTGCCCCATTAAACCTCCCCCGTGTGCTTCCCTCACTAACAAATCACGCACACTACAAACAGGAATGCATAATCTATTCTCCCTAAACAGAAACCCATCATGTTGGTTGAATTTACTAAAAGCAGACTTTTCACATGCAACATAGATAGTACTAAAGTCAATATCACTAGCATAAAGTTCTTTAATAAATTCAAACCCAAGCATTCTTGCACTCAATGAAGTAAGTAAGGCATACCTTCGCGATAGTGCATTGGCGACAATGTTTTCCTTACCTTGTTTATAGCGGATTACATATGGAAATGTCTCAACAAACGCTAACCATTTTTCGTGTCGTTTGTTCAGCTTACCTTGGCCCTTCAGATGCTTCAATCATTCATGATCTGTGTGGATCACAAACTCTCGAGGCCACAAATAATGCTGCCAAGTCTCAAGGGCTCTCACTAGCGCATACAACTCCTTGTCATATGTGGGGTACCTCAAAACTGCTCCATTCAGCTTCTCACTAAAGTAGGCTATTGGTCGCTTTTCTTGCATAAGAACTGCTCCAATGCCTATCCCGGATGCGACACACTCAATCTCAAATGTCTTGTCAAAGTTGGGTAGTGCCAAGACTGGTGCACTGCACAACTTCATTTTAAGATCCTGGAATGCACGCTCATGCTCTTCTTCCCATTTGAAGCCAACGGTTTTCTTCACTACTTCAGTCAGTGGTGCTGTAATACTACTGAAGTCTTTAACAAATCTACGGTAGAAGCTTGCTAATCCATGGAAGCTTCGGACTTCTGTCATTGTTGTTGGTGTTGGCCAATCCTGAATTGCCTTCACCTTTTCCAAATCTACCTCGATGCCATCTGCACTCACAACAAATCCAAGGAAAATAATTATATCCATACCAAAAGTGCACTTATCAAAGTTATCATACAGATTTTCCTGCCTTAACACATCAAGAACATGCTTCAAATGTATAACATGCTCATCTAATGTTTTACTGTAACTAAGATGTCATCAAAATAAACCACAACAAACTTACCTAAAAATGCACGCATAACATGATTCACAATCTCATAAATGTGCTAAGTGCATTTGAAAGACCAAATGGCATAACTAACTACTCATATAATCCATATTTAGTCTTAAATGCGGTTTTCCACTCATCTCTTTCTCTCATGCGAATCTGATGGTATCCACTTTTTAAAACGATCTTACTAAATACCTTGGAACCATGCAATTCAACATGTCATCTAGCCTAGGAATAGGGTGGCGATACTTTACCGTTATATTATTGATTGCTCGACAATCGACACACATTCGCCATGTCTCATCTTTCTTATGGACTAGAAGCACTGGTACTGCACAAGGACTCATGCTTTCCCTTACATACCCCTTGTCCATCAACGCCCATACTTGCCTTTGTAGCTCCTTTGTCTCCACGGGATTGCTCCTATAAGCCGGTCTATTAGGAATGACTGCTCCAGGTATGAAGTCTATCTGGTGCTCAATACCTCTAATGGGTGGAAGCCCACTAGGTATGACATGATCCAGGCCGACAACAAAGCAAAAGACACATTACAAGTACCAGAATGGCCAATTACGAGGCAGAGGACCAAAAAACTCAGAGAAGCAATGGCAGGATTAGTTCAGAGTTTTATGGCCGATTGCAACAAACAAATAGAGACGCATGTGGGCTTCAATAGAGAGGGCCCAAAGCCACTTCACTTGGCCCAAATCCGTTTTGAATGAAGCTTCAAAGGCCTTTGAAGACTTTGGTATTTTTGTAATTTAGCCTTTAGGGGCATTGTTGTCTTTATGCCTTTAGGGTTTCTCTTTGTAACACTATTTAAGCTTTCTTTCTTTTTCATTTGGGGGACAATAAACGAAATTTAGAAAACTCAAAAGCTTAAAGCTTTGGCTATGGCCGAATTCGTGTAGGGGAGAGATTCCCCTTTTCAAGTTTGAATCGACTTATCTAAGTTTTGGAAAACTTAGTGGCGTCTCCATTGCTAGCAAAACACTACAAGGATTCATCTTAAAGGTTCTCAAGGGCAAGTTCTTTGTGGGTCTTCTTTGTGGCCTTGGAAGGGTTTTGTTTCTACAAAATCAAATTCGCGGTTCTTGGGGTTTTGTCCGTTGCTTGGGGTTTGCTTGGATTTCGAATCCAAGTGGGTTTCTTGTCATTTAGTATCAGAGCTCAGGGTTTCGAGGTCTGATTTTTCCTATCTTTTCTTTTTGTTTGATTCTGTTTTTATTTTCGTTCTTGTTATTTTCGTTTCAGTTCTTGTTGGATCTTGTTTCTGTTTTCGTTTTGTTTATTTCTGGATCTGATTTTGTTGTGTTTTGCATATCAGTTCATCTTTTATCATTTTCCAGTTCTGGGTTTTTGTTCTGTTCTTCATATCAGTTCGTCATATACTTTCTTATCTTTAGCATATGTTGAAGAAATAAGCATGTTATTTGGCGGCTGTGTGATTTGTTTCTAAAACCCTAGTGAAGTTTGAAATCAGACTCTGAATTCAGACCCTGAAATCAGACTCTGAAATGAGACTCTAAAAACAGACCCTGACCAGTAGCCTCTGAAATTAGACACTGACCAGTAGCCTCTGAAATCAGACCCTGATCAGACTCTAAAATCAGGCGCTGAAAACCAGCCACTGAAATTAGAACCTAACTCAGCCTCTGAAATCAGAACCTAAATCAGCCTCTGAAATCAGAACCACAGTATTACGTTATAAAAAAAAAGGACTTGAGTGATAGTGATCACTTGGGGCAACAAAAAAAAAAAGACTTGAGTGATAATGATCACTTGAGTAAAAAAGTGAAATTTTTTGGTTGAATTTAGTTTGTTCCATATTATCATTTAGGTGACTGTGGAGGGTATTCCATCAAAATTTCTATAGAGGTGCCAAATTTTCTCCCGAAATTATATACGACCGTGAATTTGCATGCTTATTTTTTTTACATTGTGCTAATTGTTTATTTCCTTATTCCAAATACTCTAGTTTAAGTATTATTGATTGAGTCTTCATCGTTGTTATTCCTGTTCGCATTTTGTTTCCACCTGTCCCATATATATTATTAGACCTTTGTGTTTCATGCTGGCTTGAGGACTACATTTGGTTTGTATTCTTGGATTGAGTGCGATTCACATTTGAATTGAGGACGAACTCAAGAGTGGTAAAAGGCAGTGATTGTGAGCACAGTATCGGGTAAAAGCCAATAGAGTGCAAACACGAGTGGAGTGATATCATTCGAGTGTAAACACGTGAGATTGTGAGGATTTACATATTTGCTTTACTTTCTTGTTATTTCTAATATGTTTGTTTAGTGTTGAGATGGCAAGTCTAACCATTGATGAAAAGCTCGAGGCCTTGGATAGAAAATTTACAGATATGATGGAGAACATGAATATTGCTTTGGAGAGATTGTCCAAGAATGTAGAGAGTATTCTAATTGGTAGTGGACCCAGAGCACCACCACCCCAGCATATACCACCACCTTAGAATGTACCACCACCTCATGATGTGCCACCTCGACGTGTACCACCACAGTATGTACCACCAGATGAAGAGGAAGCTGAAAATGAGTTTGATGATTCTGATGGTCTTGATGATGTGGAGGAGAGATTTCAGCATAGGCAAGATAGGAGGCCTAATAGGAGGTTTGATAGGAGGAATGATAGGAGGGATAGACGGTTTGATGATAGAGGTGCATTTGATGCCAGAAGAGAGGATTATGAAAGGAGGGTATATGGTAGACGAGGAGATGTAGATGGTGATCTAGGTAGCATCAAGATCAAGATACCAACATTCCACGGCAAGAATGATCCTGAATCTTACTTAGAATGGGAAAAGAAAATAGAATTGATTTTCAACTGTCATCACTACTCAGACGAGAAGAAGATCAATCTGGCAGCAATTGAGTTTACCGATTATGCTATGATTTGGTGGGATCAGCTTGTCTCTACTCGGAGGAGAAATTATGAGAGACCGGTTCACACATGGGCAGAACTTAGAGGTCTCATGAGAAAGAGATTTATACCCAGCCATTATTATAGGGAATTGTATCAGAAACTACAACATTTGTATCAGCGGACCAAGAGTGTTGAGGACTATTACACAGAGATAGAAGTTGCCATGATCAGGGCAAATGTAGTTGAGGATGCAGAAGCTACTATGACATGGTTTCTAGGGGGCTTGAATAGAGAGATTGAAAACATGGTGGAGTTGCATCACTATGTTGATTTGGAGGATATGTTTCACATGGCTATCAAGGTAGAAAGGCAACTCAAGAAAAGGTCAACATCCAGATTTAGTATTCAGGCTATTCTGCATGGAAGGGAAAATGGGTTCCGAATGAGAAGCGAGATGGAGGCTTTGACAAGCCTAGAGGCGAGTTCAGTGGAGGCTTTAATAAGCCTAGGGCCGAACCTACTGCCAAGGGTAAAGAGGCTGCAGAACCGAGTAAAACTAGACCAAAACTTGAGGGTGCAGCTACTAGAACTAAGGATGTAAAGTGTTTCAAGTGTTTGGGCATGGGACACTATGCTTCACAATGTCCTAATAAGCGTACCTTAGTGATTGATAAAAAGAGTGGAGAGGTGTACTCTACCGATAGTGAGGTCGATGAGGAGATGCCAGAGTTGGAGGATGCTAGTGACCATGAGGGAGCTGCATACCCGCTGAATAATTTATCCTTAGTTGTCAAGCGTGCTTTGAGTGCACATGTTGTAGAGGATGAGAGTGTGCAGTAGAGGGAGAACATATTCCATACTAGGTGCCGTGTGAATGGAAATGGATGTAGTATGATCATAGATGGAGGCAGTTGTACTAATGTTGCTAGCACAGCTTTGATTGAGCGATTGGGGTTGAGTTGCTTGAGACACCCGAAGCCTTACAAGTTGCAGTGGTTAAATGATTGTGGGGAAATAAGTGTGACAAAGCAGGCATTGTTGAGCTTTACCATTGGGCCATACACAGATGATGTCCTATGTGATGTGATACCGATGCATGAATGACATATTCTTTTGGGTAGACCGTGGCAGTTTGATAAGAAGGTTATTCATGATGGGTTCAAGAACAAGTACTCTTTTCAGCATAAGGGAAAACCCATTACATTATACTCACTTACACCTGCACAAGTCCATGAAGATCAGGTTAAGTTGCAACTTGAGCGTGACAAAGAGAGAGCGAAGGGAATCACCACCTTGGGTGAGACTAGTGAGAGTGATGTATCTGGTGAGAAAAATAAGGCCATGACCATGGGGGTTCCCAAGGGGAGTGTGGGTGAACGTGAGGGGAAAACAAAAGGAGAGTTAAAAATAGTTTCTGCATGGGTGAAGGTGAAGCGAGGAAAGCGTTCAAGGCTAGCAAGCTCATGCTATTGTTAGTCTATAAGGAGCCTCATATTTATTTTACTAACACTGACCATTTGCTTCATGTGTCTATTTCATCTCTTTTGCAGGATTACAGTGACGTACTGATAGAGGACATACCTAGTGGATTCCACCCATTAGAGGTATTGAGCACCAGATAGACTTCATACATGGAGTAGTCATTCCTAACAAACCGGCTTATAGGAGCAATCCCGAGGAGACAAAGGAGCTACAAAGGCAAGTACGGGAGTTGATGGACAAGGGGTATGTAAGGGAAAGCATGAGTCCTTGTGTAGTACCAGTGCTTCTAGTTACTAAGAAAGATGGGACGTGGCGTATGCGCGTTGATTGCCGAGCTATCAACAATATTACGGTAAAGTATCGTCACCCCCCCCCATCCTAGACTAGATGACATGTTGGATGAATTGCATGGTTCCAAAATTTTTAGTTTGTTGTGGTTTTTTTGATGACATCTTAGTTTACAGTAAAACAGTAGATGAGCATGTTATGCATTTGAAGCATGTTCTTGATGTGTTAAGGCAAGAAAAACTGTATGCTAACTTTGATAAGTGCACTTTTTGTATGGATAGAATTGTTTTCCTTGGATTTGTTGTGAGTGCAGATGACATCGAGGTAGATTTAGAAAAGGTGAAGGCAATTCAGGATTGGCCAACACCAACAATAGTGACAGAAGTCAGAAGCTTCCATGGATTAGCAAGCTTCTACCGTAGATTTGTTAAAGACTTCAGTAGTATTGCAGTACCACTGACTGAAGTAGTGAAGAAGACTGTTGGCTTCAAATGGGGTGAAGAGCAAGAGCGTGCATTCCAGGATCTGAAAATGAAGTTGTGCAGTGCACTAGTCTTGGCACTACCCAACTTTGATAAGACATTTAAGATTGAGTGTGACGCATCTAGGATAGGCATTGAAGCGGTTCTTATGCAAGAAAAACGACCAATTGCCTACTTTAGTGAGAAGCTTAATGGAGCAGTTTTTGAGATACCCCACATATGACAAGGAATTGTATGCACTAGTGAGAGCCCTTGATACTTGGCAGCATTATTTATGGCCTCGAGAGTTTGTGATCCACACAAATCATGAATCATTGAAGCATCTGAAGGGCCAAGGTAAGCTGAACAAACGACACGCAAAATGGTTAGAGTTTGTTGAGACATTTCCATATGTAATCCGCTACAAACAAGGTAAGGAAAACATTGTTGCCGATGCACTATCGCGAATGTATGTTTTACTTACTTCATTGAGTGCATGAATGCTTGGGTTTGAATTTATTAAAGAACTTTATGCTAGTGATATTGACTTTAGTACTATCTATGCTGCATGTGCAAAGTCTGCTTTTAGTAAATTCTACCAACATGATGGGTTTCTGTTTAGGGAAAATAGATTATGCATTCCTGTTTGTAGTATGTGTGAGTTGTTAGTGAGGGAAGCACATGGGGGAGGTTTAATGGGGCACTTTGGCATTGCCAAAACCTTAGAGGTATTGAGTGAACATTTTTATTGGCCTAAAATGCGTAGAGATATTGAGCGTTTGTGTGATAAATGCTTAACTTGTAAACAGGCTAAATCTAAGGTTATGCCTCATGGGTTGTATACACCATTGCCTATACTTAGTGAGCCATGGGTAGATGTATCGATGGACTTTATCTTGGGTTTACCTAGGACTTTTGGAAAGTTTTATGGGGTAAGTTGGGAACTAAACTTTTGTATTCTACTACTTGTCACCCCCAAACTGATGGCCAGGCCGAGGTTGTTAATAGGACTTTGACTCAGTTATTGCGTAATATTATTAATAAGAACTTAAAAACTTGGGAGGATTGTTTGCCTTTTGTTGAATTTGCATATAATCGTAGTATTCATTCCTCTACATCTTACTCACCATTTGAAATTGTTTATGGTTTTCAGCCACTAACTCCATTAGATTTGTTACCTTTGCCTGTTGATGAACATGCGGGGCTAGATGGAAAAAGGAAGCCGATTTGGTGAAGCATATACATGAGAAAGCAAGAGAGCAAATACAGCGAAAGAATGAGCAATATGCTTCTCATGATAATAAGGGAAGAAAACGTGTGGTATTTTAGCCTTGAGATTGGGTTTGGGTACACATGCGCAAGGAGAGATTTCCTGAACAATGTAAATCTAAGCTACAACCGTGAGGGGATGGTTCATTTCAAGTCTTGGAACGGATTAATGACAATGCATACAAGCTGGATTTACAAGGTAAGTATAATGTGTCTGCTACATTTAATGTTTCTGACTTAACTCCTTTTGATACAGGTACAGATTCGAGGTCGAATCCTTTTCAAGAGGGAGAGGAGATGACATGATCCAGGCCGACAACAAAGCAAAAGACCCATTACAAGTACCAGAAGGGCCAATTACGAGGCAGAGGACCAAAAGACTCAGAGAAGCAATGGCAGGATTAGTTCAGAGTTTTATGGCCGATTGTAACAAACAAATAGAGACGCATGTGGGCTTCAATAGAGAGGGCCCAAAGCCACTTCACTTGGCCCAAATCAGCTTCAAAGGCCTTTGAAGACTTGAAGACTTTGGTATTTTTGTAATTTAGCCTTTGGGGGCATTGTTGTCTTTATGCCTTTATGGTTTCTCTTTGTAACACTATTTAAGCTTTCTTTCTTTTTCATTTGGGGGACAATAAACGAAATTTATAAAACTCAAAAGCTTAAAACTTTGGCTATGGCCGAATTCTTATAAGGAGGGATTCATCTTTTCAAGTTTGAATCGACTTATCTAAGTTTTGGCAAACTTAGTGGCGTCTCCATTGCTAGCAAAACACTACAAGGATTCCTCTTAAAGGTTCTCAATAGCAAGTTCTTTATGGGTCTTCTTTGTGGCTTGGAAGGGTTTTGTTTCTACAAAATCAAATTCGCGGTTCTTGGGGTTATGTCCGTTGCTTGGGGTTTGCTTGGATTTCGAATCCAAGTGGGTTTCTTGTCAAGGTATGTCCTCTATCAGTACGTCACTGTAATCCTGCAAAAGAGATGAAATAGACACAGGAAGCAAAGGGTCAGTGTTAGTAAAATAAATATGAGGCTCTTTATAGACTAACAATAGCATGAGCTTGGTAGCCTTGTATGCTTTCCTCGCTTCACCCTCACCCATGTAGAAACTCTTTTTAACTCTCCCTTTTGTTTCCCCCTCACGTGCACTCACACTCCCTTTGGGAACTCCCACGGCCTTGGCCTTATTTTTCTCACAGACACACTACTCTCACCAGTCTCACCCAAGGTAGTGTTTTCCTTCGCCCTCTCTTTGTCACGCTCAAGTTGCAACTTAACCTGATCTTCATGGACTTGTGCAGGTGTAAGTGGGTATAATGTAATGGGTTTTCCCTTATGCTGAAAGGAATATTTGTTCTTGAACCCATCATGAATAGCTTTCTTATCAAACTGTCATGGTCTGCCCAAAAGATTATGTCCAGCATGCATCGGTATCACATCACATAGGACATCATCTGTGTATGGCCCAATGGTAAAACTCAACAATACCTGCTTTGTCACACTTATTTCCCCACAATCATTTAACCACTGCAACTTGTAAGGCTTCGGGTGTCTCAAGCAATTCAACCCCAATCGCTCAATCAAAGCTGTGCTAGCAACATTAGTACAACTGCCCCCATCTATGATCATACTACACCCATTGCCATTCACACGAAACCTAGTATGGAATATGTTCTCCCTCTGCTGCACACTCTCATCCTCAACAACATGTGCACTTAAAGCACGCTTGACAGCTAAGGATAAGTTATCCAGCGGGTATCCAACTCCCTCGTGGTCACTAGCATCCTCCAACTGTGGCATCTCATCCTCAACCTCACTATCAATAGAGTACACCTCTCCACTCTTTTTATCAATCATTAAGGTACGCCTATTGGGACATTGTGAAGCATAGTGTCTCATGCCCAAACATTTGAAACACTTTACATCCTTAGTTCTGGTAGCTGCACCTTCAGGTTTTGGTCTAGTTTTGCTCGGTTCTGCAGCCTCTTTACCTTTGGCACTAGGTTCGGCCCTAGCCTTATTAAAGCCTCCACTGAACTCACCTCTAGGCTTGTCAAAGCCTCCATCTCGCTTCTCATTCGGAACCCATTTCCCCTTCCATGCAGAAGTAGCCTGAGTGCCAAATCTGGATGTTGACCTTTTCTTGAGTTGCCTTTCTGCCTTGATAGCCATGTGAAGCATATCCTCCAAATCAACATAGTGATGCAACTCCACCATGTTTGCAATCTCTCTATTCAAGCCCCCTAGAAACCATGTCATAGTAGCTTCTGCATCCTCAACTACATTTGCCCTGATCATGGCAACTTCTATCTCTGTGTAATAGTCCTCAACACTCTTGGTCCGCTGATACAAATGTTGTAGTTTCTGATACAATTCCCTATAATAATGGCTGGGTATAAATCTCTTTCTCATGAGACCTCTAAGTTCTGCCCATGTGTGAACCGGTCTCTCATAATTTCTCCTCCGAGTAGAGACAAGCTGATCGTACCAAATCATAGCATAATCGGTAAACTCAATTGCTGCCAGATTGATCTTCTTCTCGTCTGAGTAGTGATGAAAGTTGAAAATCAATTCTATTTTCTTTTCCCATTCTAAGTAAGATTCAGGATCATTCTTGCCGTGGAATGTTGGTATCTTGATCTTGATGCTACCTAGATCACCATCTACATCTCCTCGTCTACCATATACCCTCCTTTCATAATCCTCTCTTCTGGCATCAAATGCACCTCTATCATCAAACCGTCTATCCCTCCTATCATTCCTCCTATCAAACCTCCTATTAGGCCTCCTATCTTGCCCAGGCTGAAATCTCTCCTCCACATCATCAAGACCATCAGAATCATCAAACTCATTTTCAGCTTCCTCTTCATCTGGTGGTACATACTGTGGTGGTACACGTCGAGGTGGCACATCATGAGGTGGTGGTACATTCTAAGGTGGTGGTATATGCTGGGGTGGTGGTGCTCTGGGTCCACTACCAATTAGAATACTCTCTACATTCTTGGACAATCTCTCCAAAGCAGTATTCATGTTCTCCATCATATCTGTAAATTTTCTATCCAAGGCCTCGAGCTTTTCATCAATGGTTAGACTTGCCATCTCAACACTAAACAAACATATTAGAAATAACAAGAAAGTAAAGCAAATATGTAAATCCTCACAATCTCACGTGTTTACACTCGAATGATATCACTCCACTCGTGTTTGCACTCTATTGGCTTTTACCCGATAATGTGCTCACAATCACTGCCTTTTACCACTCTTGAGTTCGTCCTCAATTCAAATGTGAATCACACTCAATCCAAGAATACAAACCAAATGTAGTCCTCAAGCCATCATGAAACACAAGATCTAATAATATATATGGGACAGGTGGAAACAAAATGCGAACAGGAATAGCAACGACGAAGACTCAATCAATAATACTTAAACTAGAGTATTTGGAATAAGGGAATAAACAATTAGCACAATGTAAAAAAAAAATAAGCATGCAAATTCACGGTCGTATGCAATTTCAGGAGAAAATTTGGCACCTCTATAGAAATTTTGATGGAATACCCTCCACGGACACCTAAATGATAATATGGAACAAACCAAATTCAACCAAAAATTTTCACTTTTTTACTCAAGTGATCACTATCACTCACGTCCCCTTTTTTTTTAAGGTAATTTCATATGCTGATATTGTGGTTCTGAAATCAGGGTCTGAGCAGAAGTTAAGTTCAGTTCTGATGCTAAGGTTCTGATTTCGGAGGCTGATTTCAGGTTCTGATTTCAGAGGCTTATTTAGGTTCTGATTTCAGAGGTTGATTTTCAGGGTTGATTTCAGAGGCTGTGTTTCAGGGTCTGATTTCAGAGTCTGAAAGGGCTAATTTTCAGGGTCCGATTTCAGAGACTGAGTTCAGGGTCTGATTTCAGGGTCTGATTTCAGAGTCTGATTTCAGAGGCTAGTTTTCAAGGTCTGATTTCAAAAGCTAAGTTTTAGGGTCTGATTTCAAAGGCTAAGTTTTCAAGGTCTGATTGCATAGTCTGATTTCAGAGGCTAAGTTTCAGGGTCTGATTTCAGAGTTAAGTTTCAGGGTCTAATTTCATAGTCTGAATCTGATGGTTTATTTTCTTTTATCACTTCACTAGGGTTTTAGAAACAAATCACACAGCCGCCCAAGAACATGCTTATTTCTTCAACATATGCTAAAGAACATCTGGAGCTTTAACAGGTTATGTGTACGCCTATACTAGGTTTACTGAGAATCGTAGTGTATTGGATGTGATGTCAAGATGGGAGTATCACTTCAGTTATATTGAGATGATGGTCACACATGATACGGTGCTAGTAATCGTAGTGTTTACGCAATACTTTGTATACTACGCCTGATACAGATTATATATTCTTCGTTGAATATTTCTGGAGAATTAGGTAGGCACGGTGCTTTCCTAAAAGCCAACTTTGTCTTGTAAATTGGTGAGAACGTGGTACGAGGTACGCACGTGTTCGGGTAGTTCGATGGCCGTATTTACTACCAACATATCCAGGAATCTCTTGGGTCGCTTCCCAAAGATTCACCAATGACATTTGACTCGAACAGAATTAATCTGGGATTAATTAAGAGAGAGAAAATTAATCTGGGATTAATTGCGGCAAGAATTAATCTGGGATTAAATGCATCTAGAAGAGCGAACATGATTAATTTGGATTTAATCAGTAAAATAAATTTAATAGTTAAATTGGATTTTTCTATTTAATTTATTTATTTGGGCTAAAATAATATATCGGATATATTAATTGAAATTGGATTTTAAAACGAGATAAAAATTGGATTTTAATTCGAGCGAACGAATTAATTTAGAATTAATTCGTAAGCAACTATCGTAATAATTTTGCGAGGCATAATTATTTAATTAAATTGGATTTAATTATGTCGCGACAGAAAATTTGTTTAATCGGATTAAATGAACCCGGGCCCAAAGTGTGTTGTGTAAGCCAACTTAAATTTGGAATTTAAAGTGGTGGGACCCACTTAACTTACATCAACTAGTCATTAGATGATGGAAGTAGTTGGATGCATTTAATGCATTTTTCTTTCCAAAACACTAAGTTTTGTTTTTGGAAAATATAACACATTAACTTGTTTTTTGGAAAAAGAAATCAACTATTCATCTTCTCTATTTCCTCTCCCATTTCTGATTTCTCTAATACCTTGGAGGGCAAATTTTGCTTCAAAATTTGTTAAAGCTAGCACTTTGGGAGTTAATTGAAGGTGATATGGAATCTCACCCAAGAGTTTAGAACTCAACACAAAGCTTGGACCTTCTACATCCAAAGAAAGTTTTGAATTTTCCAACCGATCAATGTAAGTATTCTGCAACTTATCTAGATTTATTCACACTTTAATCTTGTTTAGAGATCCTTGGGATGTGTAGGACACAAAAACACACTATGTTTTGTGACAAGAAACACATTTGGATTCGAAATCCAAGCAAACCCCAAGCAACGGACAGAACCCCAAGAACTGCAAATTTGATTTTGTAGGAACAAAACCCTTCCAAGGCCACAAAGAAGACCCACAAAGAACTTGCCCTTGAGAACCTTTAAGATGATTCCTTGTAGTTTTTAATCAATGGAGACGCCACTAAGCTTGCTAAACTTAGATAAGTCGATTTTAACTTGAAAATGGGGAATCCCCCCTTACAAGAATTCGACCATAGCCAAAGCTTTAAGCTTTTGTGTTTACAAATTCGTTGATTGTCCCAAAAAGAAAAATAAAGAAAGTTTAAATAGTATTACAAAGAGAAACCCTAAAGGCATAAAGACAACAATGCCCCTAAAAGCTAAATTACAAAAATACCAAAGTCTTCAAGTCTTCAAAGGCCTGTGAAGCTTCATTCAGAACTGATTTGGGCCAAGTGAAGTGGCTTGGGGCCCTCTCTATTGAAGCCCACATGCGTCTCTATTTGTTTGTTGCAATCGGCCATAACACTTTAAACTAATCCCCCCATTGCTTCTTTGAGTCTTTTGGTCATCTGCCTCGTAATTGGCACTTCTGGTACTTGTAATGGGTTTTTTGCTTTGTTGTCGAACAGAATTAATCTGGGATTAATTAAGAGAGAGAAAATTAATCTGGGATTAATTGCGGCAAGAATTAAAATGGGATTAAATTCGTCTAGAAGAGAGAACGCGATTAATTTGGAATTAATCGGTAAAATAAATTTAATAGTTAAATTGGATTTTTCTATTTAATTTATTTATTTGGTCTAAAATAATATATCGGATATATTAATTGAAATTGGATTTCAATACGAGATTAAAATTGGATTTTAATTCAAGCGAACGGATTAATTCGGAATTAATTCGTAAGCAACTATCTCAATAATTTTGCGAGGCATAATTATTTAATTAAATTGGATTTAATTATTTCGCGACAGAAGATTCGTTTAATCAGATTAGATGAACCCAGGCCCAAATTGTGTTGTGTAAGCCAACTTAAATTTGGAATTTAAAGTGGCGGGACCCACTTGACTTACATCAACTAGTCATTAGATGATGGAAGTAGTTGGATGCATTTAATGCATTTTTCTTTCCAACACACTAAGTTTTGTTTTTGGAAAATATAACACATTAACTTGTTTTTTGGAAAAACAAATAAACTATTCATCTTCTCTCTTTCCACTCCCATTGCCGATCTCTCTAATACCTTGGAGGGCAAATTTTGCTTCAAAATTTGTTAAAGCTAGCACTTTGGGAGTCAATTGAAGTTGATAGGGAAACTCACCCAAGAGTTTAGAACTCAACACAAAGCTTGGAGCTTCTACATCCAAAGAAAGTTTTGAATTTTCCAACCGATCAATGTAAGTATTCTACAACTTTTCTTGATTTATTCACACTTTAATCTTGTTTAGAGATCCTTGGGATGTGTAGGACACACAAACACACTATGTTTTATGACAAGAAACACACTTGGATTTGAAATACAAGTAAACCCCAAGCAACGGACAGAACCCCAAAAACCGCGAATTTGATTTTGTAGCAACAAAACCCTTCCAAGGCCACAAAGAACTTTCCCTTGAGAATCTTTAAGATGATTCCTTGTAGTGTTTTGCTAGCAATGGAGACGCCACTAAGCTTGCTAAACTTAGATAATTCGATTTTAACTTGAAAAGGGGAATCCCTCCGTTACAAGAATTCGGCAATAGCCAAAGCTTTAAGCTTTTGTGTTTACGAATTTCGTTGATTGTCCCAAAAAGAAAAAGAAAGAAAGTTTAAATAGTGTTACCAAGAGAAACTCTAAAGGCATAAAGACAACAATGCCCCCTAAAGGCTAAATTACAAAAATACCAAAGTCTTCAAGTCTTCAAAGGCCTGTGAAGCTTCATTGAGAACTGATTTGGGCCAAGTGAAGTGGCTTGGGGCCCTCTCTATTGAAGCCCACATGCGTCTCTATTTGTTTATTGCAATCGGCCATAACACTCTGAAGTAATCCCGCCATTGTTTCTCTGAGTCTTTTGGTCATCTGCCTCATAATTGGCCATTCTGGTACTTGTAATGGGTCTTTTACTTTGTTGTCGAATAGAATTAATCTGGGATTAATTAAGAGAGAGAAAATTAATCTGGGATTAATTGCGGTAAGAATTAATCTGGGATTAAATTCGTCTAGAAGAGATAACGAGATTAATTTGGAATTAATCGGTAAAATAATTTTAATAGTTAAATTGGATTATTCTCTTTAATTTATTTATTTGGGCTAAAATAATATATCAGATATATTAATTGAAATTGGATTTCAAAACGAGATTAAAATTGGATTTTAATTCGAGCGAACGAATTAATTTGGAATTAATTCGTAAGCAACTGTCGTAATAATTTTGCGAGGCATAATTATTTAATTAAATTGGATTTAATTATGTCGCGACAGAAAATTTGTTTAATCGGATTAAATGATCCCGGGCCCAAAGTGTGTTGTGTAAGCCAATTTAAATTTGGAATTTAAAGTGGTGGGACCCACTTGACTTACATCAACTAGTCATTAGATGATGGAAGTAGTTGGATGCATTTAATGCATTTTTCTTTCCAACACACGAAGTTTTGTTTTTGGAAAATATAACGCATTAACTTGTTTTTTGGAAAGAATAATCAACTATTCATCTTCTCTCTTTCCTCTCCCTTTGCCGATTTCTCTAATATTGGAGGGCAAATTTTGCTTCAAAATTTGTTAAAGCTAGCATTTTGGTAGTCAATTGAAGGTGATAGGGAAACTCACCCAAGAGTTTAGAACTCAACACAAAGCTTGGAGCTTCTACATCCAAAGAATGTTTTGAATTTTCCAATCGATCAATGTAAGTATTCTGCAACTTATATTGATTTATTCACACTTTAATCTTGTTTATAGATCCTTGGGATGTGTAGGACACACAAACACTCTATGTTTTGTGACAAGAAACACACTTGGATTTGAAATCCAAGCAAACCCCAAGCAACGGACAGAACCCCAAGAACCGCGAATTTGATTTTGTAGGAACAAAACCCTTCCAAGGCCACAAAGAAGAACCACAAAGAACTTGCCCTTGAGAACTTTTAAGATGATTACTTGTAGTGTTTTGCTAGCAATGGAGACACCACTAAGCTTGCTAAACTTAGATAAGTCGATTTTAACTTGAAAAGGGGAATCACTCCCTTACAAGAATTCAGTCATAGCCAAAGCTTTAAGCTTTTGTGTTTACGAATTTCGTTGATTGTCCCAAAAAGAAAAAGAAAGAAAGTTTAAATAGTGTTACAAAGAGAAACCCTATTGGCATAAAGACAACAATGCCCCTAAAGACTAAATTACAAAAATACCAAAGTCTTCAAAGGCCTGTTAAGCTTCATTGAGAACTGATTTGGGCCAATTGAAGTGGCTTGGGGCCCTCTCTATTGAAGCCCACATGCGTCTCTATTTGTTTGTTGCAATCGACCATAACACTCTGAATTAATCCCACCATTGCTTCTCTAAGTCTTTTGGTCATCTGCCTCGTAATTGGCCCTTATGGTACTTGTAATGGGTCTTTTGCTTTGTTGTCGAAGAAAATTAATCTGGGATTAATTGCGGCAAGATTTAATATGTTATTAAATTCATCTAGAGGAGAGAACGTGATTAATTTGGAATTAATCGGTAAAATAAATTTAATAGTTAAATTGGATTTTTCTATTTAATTTATTTATTTGGGCTAAAATAATATATCGGATATATTAATTGAAATTGGATTTCAATACGAGATTAAAATTGGATTTTAATTTGAGCGAACGAATTAATTTTGAATTAATTCGTAAGCAACTCTCTTAATAATTTTGCGAGGCATAATTATTTAATTAAATTGGACTTAATTATGTCGCGACAGAAAATTTGTTTAATCGGATTAAATGAACTCGGGCCCAAAGTGTGTTGTGTAAGCCAACTTAAATTTGGAATTTAAAGTGGTGGGACCCACTTAACTTACATCAACTAGTCATTAGATGATGGAAGTAGTTGGATGCATTTAATGCATTTTTCTTTCCAAAACACTAAGTTTTATTTTTGGAAAATATAACACATTAACTTGTTTTTTGGAAAAAGAAATCAACTATTCATCTTTTCTATTTCCTCTCCCATTGCTGATTTCTCTAATACCTTGGAGGGCAAATTTTGCTTCAAAATTTGTTAAAGCTAGCACTTTGGGAGTTAATTGAAGGTGATAGGGAATCTCACCCAAGAGTTTAGAACTCAACACAAAGCTTGGAGCTTCTACATCCAAAGAAAGTTTTGAATTTTCCAACCGATCAATGTAAGTATTATACAACTTATCTTGATTTATTCACACTTTAATCTTGTTTAGAGATCATTGGGATGTGTAGGACACACAAACACACTATGTTTTGTGACAAGAAACACATTTGGATTCGAAATCCAAGCAAATCCCAAGCAAAGGCCTGTGAAGCTTCATTCAGAACTGATTTGGGCCAAGTGAAGTGGCTTGGGGCCCTCTCTATTGAAGCCCACATGCGTCTCTATTTGTTTGTTGCAATCAGCCATAACATTTTGAACTAATCCCCTCATTGCTTCTCTGAGTCTTTTGGTCATCTGCCTCGTAATTGGCACTTCTGGTACTTGTAATGGGTTTTTTACTTTGTTGTCGAACAGAATTAATCTGGGATTAATTAAGAGAGAGAAAATTAATCTGGGATTAATTACGTCAAGAATTAATATGGGATAAAATTCGTCTAGATGAGAGAACGCGATTAATTTGGAATTAATCGGTAAAATAAATTTAATAGTTAAATTGGATTTTTCTTTTTAATTTATTTATTTGTGCTAAAATAATATATCGGATATATTAATTGAAAATGGATTTCAAAACGAGATTAAAATTGGATTTTAATTCGTGCGAATGAATTAATGTGGAATTAATTCGTAAGCAACTATCTTAATAATTTTACGAGGCAAAATTATTTAATTAAATTGAATTTAATTATGTCGCGACAGAAAATTCGTTTAATCGGATTAAATGAACTCGGGCCCAAAGTGTGTTGTGTAAGCCAACTTAAATTTGGAATTTAAAGTGGTGGGACCCACTTGACTTACATCAACTAGTCATTAGATGATGGAAGTAGTTGGATGCATTTAATGCATTTTTCTTTCCAACACATTAAGTTTTGTTTTTGGAAAAAAATAACACATTACCTTTTTTTTTGGAAAAACAAATAAACTATTCATCTTCTCTCTTTCCTCTCCCATTGCCGATCTCTCTAATACCTTGGAGGGCAAATTTTGCTTCAAAATTTGTTAAAGCTAGCACTTTGGGAGTCAATTGAAGTTGATAGGGAAACTCACCCAAGAGTTTAGAACTCAACACAAAGCTTGGAGCTTCTACATCCAAAGAAAGTTTTTAATTTTCCAACCGATCAATGTAAGTATTCTGCAACTTTTCTTGATTTTTTCACACTTTAATCTTGTTTAGAGATCCTTGGGATGTGTAGGACACACAAACACACTATGTTTTATGACAAGAAACACACTTGGATTTGAAATACAAGTAAACCCCAAGCAACAGACAGAACCCCAAAAACCACGAATTTGATTTTGTAGCAACAAAACCCTTCCAATGCCACAAAGAACTTTCCCTTGAGAACCTTTAAGATGATTCCTTGTAGTGTTTTGCTAGCAATGGAGACGCCACTAAGCTTGCTAAACTTAGATAATTCGATTTTAACTTGAAAAGGGGAATCCCTCCGTTACAAGAATTCGGCAATAGCCAAAGCTTTAAGCTTTTGTGTTTACGAATTTCGTTTATTGTCCCAAAAAGAAAAAGAAAGAAAGTTTAAATAGTGTTACCAAGTGAAGTGGCTTGGGGCCCTCTCTATTGAAGCCCACATGCGTCTATATTTGTTTGTTGCAATCGGCCACAACACTCTGAACAAATCCCGCCATTGCTTCTCTGAGTCTTTTGGTCATCTGCCTCATAATTGGCCATTCTGGTACTTGTAATGGGTCTTTTACTTTGTTGTCGAATAGAATTAATCTGGGATTAATTAAGAGAGAGAAAATTAATCTGGGATTAATTGCGGTAAGAATTAATCTGGGATTAAATTCGTCTAGAAGAGATAACGAGATTAATTTGGAATTAATCGGTAAAATAATTTTAATAGTTAAATTAGATTTTTCTCTTTAATTTATTTATTTGGGCTAAAATAATATATCGGATATATTAATTGAAATTGGATTTCAAAACGAGATTAAAATTGGATTTTAATTCGAGCGAACGAATTAATTTGGAATTAATTCTTAAACAACTATCGTAATAATTTTGCGAGGCATAATTATTTAATTAAATTGGATTCAATTATGTCGCGACAGAAAATTCGTTTAATGGGATTAAATGAACCCGGGCCCAAACTGTGTTGTGTAATCTAACTTAAATTTGGAATTTAAAGTGGTGAGACCTACTTGACTTACATAAACTTGTCATTAGATGATGGAAGTAGTTGGATGTATTTAATGCATTTTTCTTTCCAACACACTAAGTTTTGTTTTTGGAAAATATAACACATTAACTTGTTTTTTGGAAAAACAAATCAACTATTCATCTTTTTTCTTTCCTCTCCCATTGCCGATTTCTCTAATACCTTGGAGGGCAAATTTTGCTTCAAAATTTGTTAAAGCTAGCACTTTGGGAGTCAATTGAAGGTGATAGTGAAACTCACTCAAGAGTTTAGAATCAACACAAAGCTTGGAGCTTCTACATCCAATGAAAGTTTTGAATTTTCCAACTGATCAATGTAAGTATTCTGCAACTTATCTTGATTTATTCACACTTTAATATTGTTTAAAGATCCTTGGGATATGTAGGACACACAAACACACTATGTTTTGTGACAAGAAACACACTTAGATTCGAAATCCAAGCAAAACCCAAGAACCGCGAATTTGATTTTGTAGGAACAAAACCATTCCAAGGCCACAAAGAAGACCCACAAAGAACTTGCCCTTGAGAACCTTTAAGATGATTCCTTGTAGTGTTTTGCTAGCAATGGAGACGCCACTAAGCTTGCTAAACTTAGATAAGTCGATTTTAACTTGAAAATGGGAATCCATCCCTTACAAGAATTCGGCCATAGCCATAGCTTTAAGCTTTTGTGTTTACAAATTTCGTTGATTGTCCCAAAAAGAAAAAGAAAGAAAGTTTAAATAGTGTTACAAAGAGAAACCCTAAAGGCATAAAGACAACAATGCCCCTAAAGGCTAAATTACAAAAATACCAAAGTCTTCAAGTCTTCAAAGGCCTGTGAAGCTTCATTCAGAACTGATTTGGGCCAAGTGAAGTGACTTGGGGCCCTCTCTATTGAAGCCCACATGCGTCTCTATTTGTTTGTTGCAATTGGCCATAACATTCTGAACTAATCCCGCCATTGCTTCTCTGAGTCTTTTGGTTCTCTGCCTCGTAATTGGCCCTTATGGTACTTGTAATGGGTCTTTTACTTTGTTGTCGAACAGAATTAATCTGGGATTAATTAAGAGAGAGAAAATTAATCAGGGATTAATTGCGGCAAGAATTAATATGAGATAAAATTCGTCTAGAAGAGAGAACGCGATTAATTTAGAATTAATCGGTAAAATAATTTTAATAGATAAATTGGATTTTTCTATTTCATTTATTTATTTGGGCTAAAATAATATATCGGATATATTAATTGAAATTGGATTTCAATACGAGATTATAATTGGATTTTAATTCGAGCGAACGAATTAATTTGGAATTAATTCGTAAGCAACTATCGTAATAATTTTGCGAGGCATAATTATTCAATTAAATTGGATTTAATTATGTCACGACAGAAAATTTTTTAATCGAATTAAATGAACCCGGGCCCAAAGTGTGTTGTGTAAGCCAACTTAAATTTGGAATTTAAAGTGGTGGGACCCACTTGACTTACATCAACTAGTCATTAGATGATGGAAGTAGTTGGATGCATTTAATGCATTTTTCTTTCCAACAACTAAGTTTTGTTTTTGGAAAATATAACACATTAACTTGTTTTTTGGATACACAAATCAACTATTCATCTTCTCTCTTTCCTCTCCCATTGCCGATTTCTCTAATACCTTGGAGGACAAATTTGGCTTCAAAATTTGTTAAAGCTAGCACTTTGGGAGTCAATTGAAGGTGATAGGGAAACTCACCCAAGAGTTTTTAACTCAACACAAAGCTTGGAGCTTCTACATCCAATGAAAGTTTTGAATTTTCCAACCGATCAATGTAAGGATTCTGCAACTTATCTTGATTTACTCACACTTTAATATTGTTTAAAGATCCTTGGGATGTGTAGGACACACAAACACACTATGTTTTGGGACAAGAAACACACTTGGATTCGAAATCCAAGCAAACCCCAAGCAACGAACAGAACTCCAAGAACCGCGAATTTGATTTTGTAGGAACAAATTTTTTCCAAGGCCACAAAGAAGACCCACAAAGAACTTGCCCTTGAGAACCTTTAAGATGATTCCTTTTAGTGTTTTGCTAGCAATGGAGACGCCACTAAGCTTGCTAAACTTAGATAAGTCGATTTTAACTTGAAAAGGGGAATCCCTCCCTTACAAGAATTCGGCCATAGCCAAAGCTTTAAGCTTTTGTGTTTACAAATTTCATTGATTGTCCCAAAAAGAAAAAGAAAGAAAGTTTAAATAGTGTTACAAAGAGAAACCCTAAAAGCATAAAGACAACAATTCCCCTAAAGGCTAAATTATAAAAATACCAAAGTCTTCAAAGGCCTGTGAAGCTTCATTCAGAACTGATTTGGGCCAAGTGAAGTGGCTTAGGGCCCTCCCTATTGAAACCCACATGCGTCTCTATTTGTTTGTTGCAATCGGCCATAACACTCTGAAGTAATCCCGCTATTGGTTCTCTGAGTCTTTTGGTCCTCTGCCTCGTAATTGGCCCTTCTGGTACTTGTAATGGGTCTTTTGCTTTGTTGTCGAACAGAATTAATCTGTGATTATTTAAGAGAGAGAAAATTAATCTGGGATTAAATGCGGAAAGAATTAATATGGGATTAAATTCGTTTGGAAGAGAGAACGCGATTAATTTTGAATTAATACGTAAAATAAATTTAATAGTTATATTGGATTTTTCTATTTAATTTATTTATTTGGGCTAAAATAATATATCGGATATATTAATTGAAATTGGATTTCAATACGAGATTAAAATTGGATTTTAATTCGAGCGAACGAATTAATTTGGAATTAACTCGTAAGCAACTATCATAATAATTTTGCGAAGCATAATTATTTAATTATGTCGCGACAGAAAATTCATTTAATCGGATTAAATGAACCCGGGCCCAAAGTGTGTTGTGTAAGCCAACTTAAATTTGGAATTTAAAGTGGTGGGACCCACTTGACTTACATCAACTAGTCATTAGATGATGGAAGTAGTTGGATGCATTTAATGCATATTTCTTTCCAACACACTAAGTTTTATTTTTGGAAAATATAACGCATTAACTTGTTTTTTGGAAAAATAAATAACTATTCATCTTCTCTATTTCCTTTCCCATTGTTGATTTCTCTAATGCCTTGGAGGGCAAATTTTGCTTCAAAATTTGTTAAAGCTAGCACTTTGGGAGTCAATTAAAGGTGATAGGGAAACTCACCCATGAGTTTAGAACTCAAAACAAAGCTTGAGCTTCTACATCCAAAGAAAGTTTTGAATTTTCCAACCGATCAATGTAAGTATTCTACAACTTATCTTTATTTATTCACACTTTAATCTTGTTTAGAGATCATTGGGATGTGTAGGACACACAAAACACACTATGTTTTGTGACAAGAACCACACTTGGATTCGAAATCCAAGCAAACCCCAAGCAATAGACAGAACCCCAAGAACCGCGAATTTGATTTTGTAGGAACATAACCCTTCCAAGGCTACAAAGAAGACCCACAAAGAACTTGCTCTTGAGAACCTTTAAGTGATTCCTTGTAGTGTTTTGCTAGCAATGGAGACGCCACTAAACTTGCAAAACTTAGATAAGTCGATTTTAACTTGAAAAGGGGAATCCCTCCCTTATAAGAATTCGGCCATAGCCAAAACTTTAAGCTTTTGTGTTTACAAATTTCATTGATTGTCCCAAAAAGAAAAAGAAAGAAAGTTTAAATAGTGTTACAAAGAGAAACCATAAAGGCATATAGACAACAATGCCCCTAAAGGCTAAATTACAAAAATACCAAAGTAATCAAGTCTTCAAAGGACTGTGAAGCTTCATTGAGAACTTATTTGGGCCAACTGAAGTGGCTTGGGGCCCTATCTATTGAAGCCCACATGCGTCTCTATTTGTTTGTTGCAATCAGCCATAACACTCTGAACTAATTCCGCCATTGCTTCTCTGAGTCTTTTGGTCATCTGCCTCGTAATTGACCCTTCTGGTACTTGTAATGGGTCTTTTGCTTTGTTGTCGAACAGAATTAATCTGGGATTAATTCAGAGAGAGAAAATTAATCTGTGATTAATTACGGCAAGAATTAATATGGGATTAAATTCGTCTAGAAGAAAGAACGCGATTAATTTGGAATTAATCGGTAAAATAAATTTAATAGTTAAATTGGATTTTTCTATTTAATTTATTTATTTGGGCTAAAATAATATATCGGATATATTAATTGAAATTGGATTTCAATACGAGATTAAAATTGGATTTTAATTCGAGCGAACGAATTAATTTGGAATTAACTCGTAAGCAACTATCATAATAATTTTGCGAGGCATAATTATTTAATTATGTCGCGACAGAAAATTCATTTAATCGGATTAAATGAACCCGGGCCCAAAGTGTGTTGTGTAAGCCAACTTAAATTTGGAATTTAAAGTGGTGGGACCCACTTGACTTACATCAACTAGTCATTAGATGATGGAAGTAGTTGGATGCATTTAATGCATATTTCTTTCCAACACACTAAGTTTTATTTTTGGAAAATATAACGCATTAACTTGTTTTTTGGAAAAATAAATAACTATTCATCTTCTCTATTTCCTTTCCCATTGTTGATTTCTCTAATGCCTTGGAGGGCAAATTTTGCTTCAAAATTTGTTAAAGCTAGCACTTTGGGAGTCAATTAAAGGTGATAGGGAAACTCACCCATGAGTTTAGAACTCAACACAAAGCTTGAGCTTCTACATCCAAAGAAAGTTTTGAATTTTCCAACCGATCAATGTAAGTATTCTACAACTTATCTTTATTTATTCACACTTTAATCTTGTTTAGAGATCCTTGGGATGTGTAGGACACACAAACACACTATGTTTTGTGACAAGAAACACACTTGGATTCGAAATCCAAGCAAATCACAAGCAACAGACAGAACCCCAAAAACCACGAATTTGATTTTGTAGGAACAAAACCCTTCCAATGCCACAAAGAAGACCCACAAAGAACTTGCCCTTGAAAACCTTTTGATGTGATCCAGAATGAGCTCTGCTTGTTGGGCCAAGTTAACTTGAAGTTGTGGCTGATTGCATGGCTTGGTCAAATTGGTGTATTTGGGCCATTTTGGTGGATTTGGAAGATTCCTTGGGTTCTGGAGTTTGGTCCATCCATGAGACATTATGTGAAGAATTTATTATGTCTAAAGCAATATTGGAATGGGTCTAGGACGTGCATGGGCTGCCTTGATTGATTTTGGCTTTATTTCCGAATGGTGCATTAGCAGTGGCGGGATTTACGCAGTCTTCGTATTTTGGACGTAACTTTCCCGTCCGATGTCTGATTTTGGTGATTCAAGTTGCATTGAAAAGATAACTCGTAGCTCTACAACTTTGAAGTTTTCATCAAAGTCCAGTTCGGATTCCTTCATTGTCTAAATGAGGACGCAATGTATCCCTATAGTTTTTATATTTTATATTTTTTTGAAGTTATGTGTTGTTTAAGTGTTGGGCTGAACATTAATTAAATTAAAAAGGCCATGGACGAAATTTTCAAGTATTTTATTAGGGTTTTATTATATTTTGGTAGAATTAGGGTTAGCCACCTATTTAAAGGGGCATTATTCATTGTAATGGATAATTAACCAATAATATATCTTTTTACAAAATAAATTGACTCGTGTCATCTTGAGGGAGTGGATTCTTCCTTGGTTTTATTATATGTTTTTTTTTGTCTCTTCTCATCTCAATTTATTTTCTTATTTCCTTTGTGTTTTTCATGTTTATGACCGATTCTTGGATGTTATTATAATGCTCTTTCATGGTAATAGCATATAGGATTCAGTTCTTAGAGTTTTTGAGTCAATTAAAGTCGAATTTATCTGTAATTTTCGGATCAGTTCGGTCAGAATTTTTCAGCCGCGCACTGATTTTCAAACTGTTGTAACTTTTGATCTAGAAAGATTTACGGGACCCATAATATATCGATTTATAAGTACTCCAGGAGACGAATTCATTAGTCATTGGCCGTACTCAATCCGCTTAAGTTTCGAGTCTCAAAATCCCTTTCAAAGTTACGAATTCTGTCTAGTTTCAGTTCAGTTTGTCTTCTTATTTTACTTTGGTTTATTTTTTTATTTTTTTTAGTTAGTTTCTTTGTGTTTGTTTTCATATTTTCTTGGTGATTCTTTGAGTCTTTCCTCATTATTGGCGTCTTTCGAGTAAGGGTTGATTTATATAAATAATTTGATGGATAAAAGGGTATTTATCTTTCGCACGAGATGCTCTATCAATAGTAAAGTGTGTAGCATGATTATTAATAGAGGGAATCACACAAATTTAGCTAGCACTACCCTTGTGGAAAAATTGGGATTACCATTGATACCTCTTGATAGACCTTATAAGTGGACGAGTGATTTCGGAGAGTTCGAGGTTGCTAAGCAGGTTGTGGTAAATTTTGCAATTGGGAAGTATGTTGACCAAATAGTTTGTGACGTGGTTCCTATGTATCATACGCATGTTTTATTGGGTAAGCCTTGGTATAAATTCAATAAAGTAGTTTATGATATGGATAGGAATATCTACAAATTTAGGTGTGGTGAAAAGATTATCAAGCTTGCTCCTTTAACCCTACAAGAGGTCGATGATGATGAGTTGTACATGCAGAGGAGTGAAGAAGAGTGGGCTAAAAAGAAAAGTGCAATTGCACTTGGAATGTTACTAGGAGAGCTTCCAGAGTTGACAGAGAAAAATACATTAGCAAAATATGAAGTAAAGCAGGGTACGAGCGTAGCCTTGCGTAATGAAATGAAACATGTTGATGTTTCAATAAATAAGAGTAAGGTGGTTGATGGTGTTGATGATAGTTATGATATTGATGTGAGCGATAACATTAGTGATCATGATTTGGTTGTTTATGATTCCAATGAGGTGCTTGACGTTACTGTTAAGGGTGACTATCATATGGAGCAATCTGATGTTGGTTGTGAGGACATGAGTTATGGTGTGCAAAAAGTACATGTGGCTGAATATGTAGAGTGTGGTCAGATCGTGGATGAGAGTGTTGATTGTTTGAGAAAGCGACATGGGCATGTTGAGTTTGTTTTAAATGAGATTTCAAATGTGAATCCATGTGGGAATCTCTTTGCTGTTGCAAGTGGCGTTAAGAATGAGAGTAGCAATGAAGAGATTGAGAGTGGAAAAGTATTGCCAAAAATTCATTCATTCGCCTTATTGACTTTTGCTCACCTTAACCATTTTTTTCCATGTGATTTTCTTTTATTCCAAGATTCTCGTCCCATTGATCTTGTCATTTTTATCTATGACCCGGGTTCGGATTCGAGGTCGAATCCTTTTCAAGAGAGGGAGAATGATGTGATCCAGAATGAGCTCTGTTTGTTGGGCCAAGTTAACTTGAAGTTGTGGCTGATTGCATGGCTTGGTCAAATTGGTGTATTTGGGCCATTTTGGTGGATTTGGAAGATTCCTTGGGTTCTGGAGTTTGGTCCATCCATGAGACATTATGTGAAGAATTTATTATGTCTAAAGCAATATTGGAATGGGTCTAGGACGTGCATGGGCTGCCTTGATTGATTTTGGGCTTTATTTCCGAATGGTGCATTAGCAGTGGCGGGATTTACGCAGTCTTCGTATTTTGGACGTAACTTTCCCGTCCGATGTCTGATTTTGGTGATTCAAGTTGCATTGAAAAGATAACTCGTAGCTCTACAACTTTGAAGTTTTCATCAAAGTCCAGTTCGGATTCCTTCATTGTATAAATGAGGACGCAATGTATCCCTATAGTTTTTATATTTTATATATTTTTTTGAAGTTATGTGTTGTTTAAGTGTTGGGCTGAACATTAATTAAATTAAAAAGGCCATGGACGAAATTTTCAAGTTAAATTATTAGGGTTTTATTATATTTTGGTAGAATTAGGGTTAGCCACCTATTTAAAGGGGCATTATTCATTGTAATGGATAATTAACCAATAATATATCTTTTTACAAAATAAATTGACTCGTGTCATCTTGAGGGAGTGGATTCTTCCTTGGTTTTACGGAACAAAAGCTTATCAACGTGTGGCAAGCGTTGTGGCGCTGTATCGCTGTTCAGGATTCTCCAAAGAAATAAAGAAAGGTTTTTAAGGGCAATGTTCCTTAAGGGTTGAACTTGATCTTGGAAGGATTTTGTTCTTACAAAATCAAGATTCGCGGTTCTTGGGGCTTAGAACACGTGGAGAGATTTTCTTGGCTTTGTTCCAGGCAGGTTTCTATCACCTTTAATATGATTCCTTGTAGTGTTTTGCTAGCAATGGAGACGCCACTAAGCTTGCTAAACTTAGATAAGTCGATTTTAACTTGAAAATGAGAATCCCTCCTTTACAAGAATTCGGCCATTGCCAAAGCTTTAAGCTTTTGTGTTTACAAATTTCGTTGATTGTCACAAAAAGAAAAAGAAAGAAAGTTTAAATAGTGTTACAAATAGAAACCCTAATGGCATAAAGACAACAATGCCCCTAAAGGCTAAATTACAAAAATACCAAAGTCTTAAAAGGCATGTGAAGCTTCATTCAGAACTGATTTGAGCCAAGTGAAGTGGCTTGGGGCCCTCTCTATTGAAGCCCACATGCGTCTCTATTGTTTTGTTGCAATCGGCCATAACACACTGAACTAATCCCGCCATTGCTTCTCTGAGTCTTTTGGTCCTCTGCCTCGTAATTGGCCCTTCTGGTACTTGTAATGGGTCTTTTGCTTTTTTGTCGAATAGAATTAATCTCGGATTAATTAAGAGAGACAAAATTAATCTGGGATTAAATTCGTTTAGAAGAGATAACACGATTAATTTGGAATTAATCGGTAAAATAAATTTAATAGTTAAATTAGATTTTTCTTTTTAATTTATTTATTTGGGCTAAAATAATATATCAGATATATTAATTGAAATTGGATTTCAATACGAGATTAAAATTGTATTTTAATTCGAGCGAACGAATTAAATTGGAATTTATTCATAAGCAACTATCGTAATAATTTTGCGAGGCATAATTATTTAATTAAATTGGATTTAATTATGTCTCGACAGAAAATTTGTTCAATAGGATTAAATGAACCCGGGCCCAAAGTGTGTTGGGTAAGCCAACTTAAATTTGGAATTTAAAGTGGTGGGACCCACTTGACTTCCATAAATTGTCATTAGATGATGGAAGTAGTTGGATGCATTTAATGCATTTTTCATTCCAACACACTAAGTTTTCTTTTTGGAATATATAACGCATTAACTTGTTTTTTAGAAAAACAAATCAACTATTCATCTTCTCTCTTTCCTCTCCCATTGCCGATTCTCTAATACCTTGGAGGGTAAATTTGGCTTCAAAATTTGTTAAAGCTAGCACTTTGGGAGTCAATTGAAGGTGATAGGGAACTCACACAAGAGTTTAGAACTCAACACAAAGCTTGGAGCTTCTACATCCAAAGAAAGTTTTGAATTTTCCAACCGATCAATGTAAGTATTCTGTAACTTATATTGATTTATTCACACTTTGATCTTGTATAGAGATCCTTGGGATGTGTAGGACACACAAACACACTATATTTTGTGACAAGAAACACACTTGGACAGGAAACCCACTTGGATTCGAAATCCAAACAAACCCCAAGCAACAGACAAAACCCCAAGAACCGCAAATTTGATATTGTAGAAACAAAACCCTTCCAATGTCACAAAGAAAACCTACAAAGAACTTGCCCTTGAGAACCTTTAAAATGATTCCTTGTTGTGTTTTTCTAGCAATGGAGACGCCACTAAGTTGCCAAACTTAGATAAGTCAATTCAAACTTGAAAAGGGGAATCCCACCCTTACAAAAATTTGGCCATAGTCAAAGCTTTAAGCTTTTGAGTTTTACAAATTTCGTTATTGTCCCCAAAATGAAAAGGAAAGAAAGCTTAAATAGTGTTACAAAGAGAAACCCTAAAGGCATAAAGATAACAATGCCCCTAAAGGCTAAATTAAAAAAATACCAAAGTCTTCAAGTCTTCAAAGGCCTGTGAGCTTCATTCAAAACTGATTTGGGCCAAGTCAAGTGGCTTTGGGCCCTCTCTATTGAAGCCCACATGCGTCTCTATTTGTTTGTTGCAATCGGCCATAAAAATATGAACTAATCCTGTCATTGCTTCTCTGAGTCTTTTGGTCATCTGCCTCGTAATTGGCCTTTCTGGTACTTGTAATGGGTCTTTTACTTTGTTGTCGGCCTGGATCATGTCACACTTGGATTCGAAATCCACGCAAACCCCAAGAAACAAACAGAACCCCAAGAACCGCGAATTTGATTTTGTAGGAACAAAACCCTTCCAATGCCACAAAGAAGACCCACAAAGAACTTGCCCTTGAAAACCTTTAATATGATTCCTTGTAGTGTTTTGCTAGCAATGGAGACGCCACTAAGCTTGCTAAACTTAGATAAGTCGATTTTAACTTTAAAATGAGAATCCCTCCCCTACAAGAATTCAGCCATGGCCAAAGCTTTAAGCTTTTTGTTCACAAATTTCGTTGATTTTCCCAAAAAGAAAAAGAAAGAAAGTTTAAATAATATTACAAAGAGAAACTCTAAAGGCTTAAAGACAATAATGCCCCTAAAGGGTAAATTTCAAAAAAACCAAAGTCTTCAAGTCTTCAAAGGCATGTGAAGCTTCATTAAGAACTGATTTGGGCCAAGTAAAGTGGCTTGGGGCCCTCTCTATTGAAGCCCACATGCGTCTCTATTTGTTTGTTGCAATCGGCCATAACACTCTGAACTAATCCCGCCATTGCTTCTCTAAGTCTTTTGGTCATCTGCCTCGTAATTGGCCCTTTTGGTACTTGTAATGGATCTTTTTCTTTGTTTTCGAACATAATTAATCTGGGATTAATTAGGAGAGAGAAAATTAATCAGGGATTAAATTCGTCTAGAAGAGAGAACGAGATTAATTTGGAATTAATCAGTAAAATAAATTTAATAGTTAAATTGGATTTTTCTATTTAATTTATTTACTTGGGCTAAAATAATATATCGGATATATTAATTGAAATTGGATTTTAATACGAGATTAAAATTGGATTTTAATTCGAGCGAACGGATTAATTTGGAAATAATTCGTAATTAACTATCGTAATAATTTTGCGAGGCATAATGATTTAATTAAATTGGATTTAATTATGTCGGGATAGAAAATTCTTTTAAACGGATTAAATGAACCTGGGCCCAAACTGTGTTGGGTAAGCCAACATAAATTTGGAATTTAAAGTGGTGGGACCCACTTGACTTACATCAACTAGTCATTAGATGATGGAAGTAGTTGGATGCATTTAATGCATTTTTCTTTCAAACACACTAAGTTTTCTTTTTGGAAAATATAACACATTAACTTGTTTTTTGGAAAAACAAATCAACTATTCATCTTCTCTCTTTCCTCTCCCATTGCTGATTTCTATAATACCTTGGAGGGCAAATTTTGCTTCAAAATTTGTTAAAGCTAGCACTTTGGGAGTCAATTGATGGTGATAGGGAAACTCACCAAAGAGTTTAGAACTCAACACAAAGCTTGGAGCTTCTACATCCAAATAAAGTTTTGAATTTTCCAACCGATCAATGTAAGTATTCTGTAACTTATCTTGATTTATTCACACTTTAATCTTTTTTAGAGATCCTTGGGATGTGTAGGAGACAAAAACACACTGTGTTTTGTTACAAAGAAACACACTTGGATTCGAAATCCAAGGAAACCCCAAGCAACGGATAGAACCCCAAGAACATCGAATTTTATTTTGTAGGAACAAAACCCTTCCAAGTCCACAAAGAATACCCACAAAGAACTTTCCCTTAAGAACCTTTAAGATGATTCCTTGAGTGTTTTGCTAGCAATGGAGACGCCACAAAGCTTGCTAAACTTAGATAAGTCGATTTTAACTTGAAAATGGGAATCCCTCCGTAACTAGAATTCGGCCATAGCCAAAACTTTAAGCTTTTCTGTTTACAAATTTCGTTGATTGTCCCAAAAAGAAATGGAAAGAAAGTTTAAATAGTGTTACAAAGAGAAACCCAAAAGGCATAAAGACAACAATGCCCTTAAAGGCTAAATTACAAAAATACCAAAGTCTTCAAAGGCCTGTGAGCTTCATTCAAAACTGATTTCGGCCAAGTGAAGTGGCTTTGGGCCCTCTCTATTGAAGCCCACATGTGCGTCTATATTTGTTTGTTGCAATCAGCCATAACACTCTGAACTAATCATTAATCCCGCCATTGCTTCTCTAAGTCTTTTGGTCTTCTGCCTCGTAATTGGCCCTTTTAGTACTTGTAATGGATCTTTCGCTTTGTTTTCGAACATAATTAATCTGGGATTAATTAGGAGAGGGAAAATTAATTGGGATTAATTGCGGCAAGAATTAATCTGGGTTAAATTCGTCTAGAAGAGTGAACGCGATTAATTTGGAATTAATCGGTAAAATAAATAATAGTTAAATTGGATTTTTCTATTAATTTATTTATTTGGGCTAAAATAATATATCAATATATTAATTGAAATTTGATTTCAATACGAGATTAAAATTTGATTTTAATTCGAGCGAACAGATTAATTTGGAATTAATTCGTAAGCAACTATCGTAATAATTTTACGCGGCATAATTATTTAATTAAATTGGATTTAATTATGTCGCGACAGAAAATTCGTTTAATCGGATTAAATGAACCCGTGCCCAAAGTGTGTTGTGTAAGCCAACTTAAATTTGGAATTTAAAGTGGTGGGACCCACTTGACTTACATCAACTAGTCATTAGATGATGGAAGTAGTTGGATTCATTTAATGCATTTTTCTTTCAAACACACTAAGTTTTGTTTTTGGAAAATATAACATATTAACTTGTTTTTTGGAAAAACAAATCAACTATTCATCTTCTCTCTTTCCTCTCCCATTGCTGATTTCTATAATACCTTGGAGGGCAAATTTGCTTCAAAATTTGTTAAAGCTAGCACTTTGGGAGTCAATTGATGGTGATAGGGAAACTCACCAAAGAGTTTAGAACTCAACACAAAGCTTGGAGCTTCTACATCCAAAAAAGTTTTGAATTTTCCAACCGATCAATGTAAGTATTCTGTAACTTATCTTGATTTATTCACACTTTAATCTTTTTTAGAGATCCTTGGGATGTGTAGGAGACAAAAACACACTGTGTTTTGTTACAAGAAACACACTTGGATTCGAAATCCAAGGAAACCCCAAGCAACGGACAGAACCCCAAGAACATCGAATTTTATTTTGTAGGAACAAAACCCTTCCAAGTCCACAAAGAATACCCACAAAGAACTTTCCCTTAAGAACCTTTAAGATGATTCCTTGAGTGTTTTGCTAGCAATGGAGACGCCACAAAGCTTGCTAAACTTAGATAAGTCGATTTTAACTTGAAAATGGGAATCCCTCCGTAACTAGAATTCGGCCATAGCCAAAACTTTAAGCTTTTCTGTTTACAAATTTCGTTGATTGTCCCAAAAAGAAATGGAAAGAAAGTTTAAATAGTGTTACAAAGAGAAACCCTAAAGTCATAAAGACAACAATGCCCTTAAAGGCTAAATTACAAAAATACCAAAGTCTTCAAAGGCCTGTGAGCTTCATTCAAAACTGATTTGGGCCAAGTGAAGTGGCTTTGGGCCCTCTCTATTGAAGCCCACATGCGTCTATATTTGTTTGTTGCAATCAGCCATAACACTCTGAACTAATCCCGCCATTGCTTCTCTAAGTCTTTTGGTCTTCTGCCTCGTAATTGGCCCTTTTGGTACTTGTAATGGATCTTTCGCTTTGTTTTCGAACATAATTAATCTGGGATTAATTAGGAGAGGGAAAATTAATTTGGGATTAATTGCGGCAAGAATTAATCTGAGGTTAAATTCGTCTAGAAGAGAGAACGCGATTAATTTGGAATTAATCGGTAAAATAAATATAATAGTTAAATTGGATTTTTCTATTTAATTTATTTATTTGGGCTAAAATAATATATCAGATATAATAATTGAAATTTGATTTCAATACGAGATTAAAATTTGATTTTAATTCGAGCGAACAGATTAATTTGGAATTAATTCGTAAGCAACTATCGTAATAATTTTACGCGGCATAATTATTTAATTAAATTGGATTTAATTATGTCGCGACAGAAAATTCTTTTAATCGGATTAAATGAACCCGTGCCCAAAGTGTGTTGTGTAAGCCAACTTAAATTTGGAATTTAAAGTGGTGGGACCCACTTGACTTACATCAACTAGTCATTAGATGATGGAAGTAGTTGGATTCATTTAATGCATTTTTCTTTCCAACACACTAAGTTTTGTTTTTGGAAAATATAACACATTAACTTGTTTTTTGGAAAAACAAATAAACTATTCATCTTATCTCTTTCCTCACCCATTGCTGATTTCTCTAATACCTTGTAGGGCAAATTTTGCTTCAAAATATGCTAAAGCTAGCACTTTGGGAGTCAATTGAAGGTGATAGGGAAACTCACCCAAGAGTTTAGAACTCAACACAAAGCTTGGAGCTTCTACATCCAAAGAAAGATTTGAATTTTCCAACCGATCAATTTAAGTATTCTGCAACTTATCTTGATTTATTCACAGATTTATCTTGTTTAGAGATCCTTAGGATTTGTAGGACACACAAACACACTATGTTTTGTGACAAGAAACAGACTTGGATTCGAAATCCAAGCAAACCCAAAGCAACGGACAGAACCCCAAGAACATCGAATTTGATTTTGTAGGAACAAAACCCTTCCAATGCCACAAAGAAGACCCACAAAGAACTTGCCCTTGAGAACCTTTAAGATGATTCCTTGAAGTGTTTTGCTAGCAATGGAGACGCCACTAAGCTTGCTAAACTTAGATAAGTCGATTTTAACTTGAAAATGGGAATCCCTCTCTTACAAGAATTCGGCCATAGCCAAAGCTTTAAGCTTTTGTGTTTACAAATTTCGTTTATTGTCCCAAAAAGAAAACGAGAGAAAGTTCAAATAGTGTTACAAAGAGAAACCCTAAAGGCATAAAGACAACAATGCCCCTAAAGGCTAAATTAGAAAAATACCAAAGTCTTCAAGTTTTCAAAGGCCTGTGAAGCTTCATTCAGAACTGATTTTGGCAAAGTGAAGTGTCTTGGGGCCCTCTCTATTGAAGCCCACATGCGCCTCTATTTGTTTGTTGCAATCGGCCATAACACTCTGAACTAATCCTGCCATTGCTTCTCTGAGTCTTTTGGTCCTCTACCTCGTAATTGGCCCTTCTGGCACTTATAATGGGTCTGTTGCTTTGTTGTCGAACAGAATTAATCTGGGATTAATTAAGAGAGAGAGAGAATTAATCTAGTATTTTCCAAAAAAAAAAAAAAATTAATCTGGGATTAAATTCGTCTCGAAGAGACAACGCGATTAATTTGGAATTAATCGGTAAAATAAATTTAATGGTTAAATTGGATTTTTCTATTTAATTTATTTATTTTGGCTAAAATAATATATCGGATATATTAATTGAAATTGGATTTCAATACAAGATTAAAATTGGGTTTTAATTCGAGCGAACTAATTAATTTCGAATTAATTCGTAAGCAACTATCGTAATAATTTTGCAAGGCATAATTATTTAATTAAATTGGATTTAATTATGTCGCTACAGAAAATTCGTTTAATCGGATTAAATGAACCCAGGCCCAAAGTGTGTTGTGTAAGCCAACTTAAATTTGGAATTTAAAGTGGTGGGACCCACTTGACTTACATCAACTAGTCATTAGATGATGGAAGTAGTTGGATGCATTTAATGCATTTTTGTTTCCAACAACTAAGTTTTGTTTTTGGAAAATATAACACATTAACTTGTTATTTGGAAAAACAAATCTACTGTTCATCTTCTCTTTTTCCTCTCCCATTGCCGATTTCTCTATTACCTTGGAGGGCAAATTTTGCTTCAAAATTTTTTAAAGCTAGCACTTTGGGAGTCAATTGAAGATGATAGGGAAACTCACCCAAGAGTTTAGAAATCAACACAAAGCGGCTTCTACATCCAAAGAAAGTTTTGAATTTTACAACCGATCAATGTAAGTATTCTGCAACTTATCTTGATTTATTCACACTTTAATCTTGTTTAGAGATCCTTGGGATGTGTATGACACACAAACACACTATGTTTTGTGACAAGAAACACACTTGGATTCGAAATCCAAACAAACCACAAGCAACGGACAGAACCCCAAAAACCTCGAATTTGATTTTGTAGGAACAAAACCCTTCCAATGCCACAAAGAAGACCCACAAAGAACTTGCCCTTGAAAACCTTTAAGATAATTCCTTGTAGTGTTTTACTAGCAATGGAGACGCCACTAAGCTTGCTAAACTTAGATAAGTCGATTTTAACTTGAAAATGGGAATCCCTCCCTTACTAGAATTCGGCCATAGCCAAAGCTTTAAGCTTTTGTGTTTAACAGAATATATAATTTCTTGCTATGGAGCCCGCAGGGGAGTTGTAGATATCGTTGTTCGAACATCAGATGTTGGATATCTTACGTGAAGACTTGTTGAAGTAGTTCAACACATTATTGTACGTAGAACAGATTGTGGCACCATCCGAGGAATTTCTGTGAGTCTTCAAAATCAAAATAGGATGAGGATGCTGTCGGAAAGGGTTTTTAGCCCAACATTAATTGGTCATGTATTAGCAGACGATATATATATGGGTCCGCGATGCATCACCATTAGAAATCAAGATATTGGGATTGGACTTGTCAATCGACTCATAACCTTTCGAGCACAAGCAATATCTATTCGAACCCACTTTACTTGTAGGAGTACATCTTGGATCTGTCGATTATGCTATGGTCGGAGTCCGACTCATGGTGACCTGGTTGAATTGGGGGAAGCCGTAGGTATTATTTCGGGTCAATCTATTAGAGAACCGGGGACTCAACTAACATTAAGGACTTTTCATACCAGTGGCGTATTTACAGGGGGCACTGCAGAACATGTACGAACCCCATCTAACAGTAAAATACAATTCAACGAGGATTTGGTTCAGCCCACGCGCACACGTCACGGGCATCCTGCTTTTCTATGTTCGATAGATTTGGATATAATTATTGAGAGTGAAGATATTATGCATAATGTGACTATTCCACCAAAAAGTTTTCTTTTAGTTCAAAACGATCAATATGTCGAATCAGAACAAGTGATTGCTGAGATTCAGGCGGGAGCATACACTTTGAGTTTTAAAGAGAGGGTTCGAAAACATATCTATTCTGATTCAGAGGGAGAAATGCACAGGAGTACTGATGTGTACCATGCACCCGAATTTACATATAGTAATGTACATCTCTTGCCAAAAATAAGTCATTTATGGATATTATCGGGGGGTTCATGCGGATCTAGTGTAGTTTCTTTTTCACTCTACAAGAATCAAGATCAAATGAATATTCATTCTCTTTCTGTCGAACGAATAGAGATTTCTAGCCTCTCACTCTCGGTGAATAATGATCAAGCGAGACACAAATTATTTAGTTCTGATTTTTCTGCTAAAAAAAAGGTGGAATTCTTGAGATATCTGATTATTCGGGATTTAAGAGAATCGTAGGTACTGGTCATTGTAATCTCATACATCCTGTAATTCTCCACGCGAATTCAGATTTATTGGCAAAAAGGCAAAGAAATCGATTTCTTATTCCATTCCACTCTATTCAAGAACAAGAGAAAGAGCTAATGCCCCATTCAGGGATCTCGATTGAAATACCCATAGGGGGTATTTTCCGTAGAAATAGTATTCTTGCTTATTTTGACGATCCTCGATACAGAAGAAGGAGTTATGGAATTACTAAATATGGGACTCTGGGGGTGCATTCAATCGTCAAAAAAGAGGACTTGATTGAGTATCGAGGACTCAAAAAAATTAAGCCAAAATACCAAATGCAAATAGATCGCCTTTTTTTCATTCCCGAGGAAGTGCATATTTTTCCCGAATCTTCTTACCGAATGGTACGGAATAATAGTATCATTGGAGTAGATACACGAATCACTTTAAATATAAGAAGCCGAGTGGGCGGATTGGTGCGAATGGAGATAAAAAAATGGGGGATTGAACTAAAAATATTTTCGGGAGATATCCATTTTCCCGGAGAGATAGATAAGATATCCCAACATAGTGGCATCTTGATACCGCCAGAAAGGGAAAAAAAAACATAAGGAATCCACTAAGGAATCAAAAAAATTGAAAAAATGGATCTATGTTCAACGGATCGCACCTACCAAGAAAAAGTATTTTGTTTTGGTTCGACCCGTAGTCACATATGAAATAGCGGACGATATAAATTTAGCAACACTCTTCCCCCAGGATCCGCTGTGGGAAAATGATAATATGAAATTTCGAGTTGTCAATTATGTCCTTTATGGGAAGGGCAAAGCTGCTCGGGGAATTCCTGATACAAGTATTCAATTAGTTCGTATGTGTTTTGTGTTGAATTGGGACCAAGAGAAAAAAAGTTCTTCCGTCGAAGAGGTTTGTGCTTCCTTTGTTGAAGTACGTACAAATGGTCTGATTCACGATTTCTTAAGAATCAACTTAGTGAAATCCCAAATTTCATATATCAGAAAAAGGAATCACCCCTCAGGTTCAGGATTGATCTCTGATAATGGTTCCGTTCGCACCAATAGCAATCCGTTTTATTCCGTTTTTGGCAAGGCGGGGGTTGAACAACCACTTAGCCAAAATCAAGGAACTATTCGTACGTTGTTGAATAGAAATAAGGAATTCCAATCTTTGAGAATTTTGTCATCGTCTAATTATTTTCGAATGGGTCCATTGAACGATGTAAAATATCACAATGTGATCAAACAATCAATTCCAACTCAAAAAGATTCTCTAACCCCAATTAGGAATTCATTGGGACCTTTAGGAACAGCCCTTCAAATTGTGAATTTTTATTCATTTTACTATTTAATAACTCATAATCATCTCTCGGTAACTAACTATTTGAAACTTGACAATTTAAAACAGCCTTGTCAAACACTTAAATATTATTTAATGGATGAAAACGGGGAAATTTCGAATCTTGATACAAACAGTAAGATCATTTTGAATCCATTTAATTTGAATTGGTATTTTCTCCATCATAATTATTGTAAGGAAATGTCCCCGAGAATTAGTCTTGGGCAGTTTCTTTGTGAAAATGTATGTATAACCAAAAACGGACCACCCCTAAAATCTGGTCAAGTTTTAATTGTTCAAGTCAACTCTGTAGTAATACGATCAGCTAAGCCTTATTTGGCTACACCTGGAGCAACTCTTCATGGGCATTATAGAGAAATCCTTTACGAAGGGGATACATTAGTTACATTTATATATGAAAAATCGAGATCTGATGATATAACGCAGGGTCTTCCAAAAGTAGAACAAGTGTTAGAAGTGCGTTCGGTTGATTCAATATCGATGAACCTAGAAAAGAGAGTTGAGGGTTGGAACGCGCATATAACAAGAATTCTTGGGAGTAGATGATGGAAGTAGTTGGATGCATTTAATGTATTTTTCTTTCTAACACACTAAGTATTGTTTTTGGAAAATATAACACATTAACTTGTTTTTTGGAAAAACAAATCAACTATTCACCTTCTCTCTTTCCTCTCCCATTGCCGATTTCTCTATTACCTTGGAGGGCAAATTTTGCTTCAAAATTTGCTAAAGCTAGCACTTTGGGAGTCAATTGAAGGTGATAGGGAAACTCACCCAAGAGTTTAGAACTCAACACAAAGCTTGGAGCTTCTACATCCAAAGAAAGATTTGAATTTTCCAACCGATCAATGTAAGTATTCTGCAACTTATCTTGATTTATTCACACTTTTATCTTATTTAGAGATCCTTGGGATGTGTAGGACACACAAACACACTATGTTTTGTGACAAGAAACACAATTGGATTCAAAATCCAAGAAAACCCCAAGCAACGGACAGAATCCCAAGAACAGCGAATTTGATTTTGTAGGAACAAAACTCATCCAAGGCCGCAAAGAAGACCCACAAAGAACTTGCCCTTGATAACCTTTAAGATGATTCCTTGTAGTGTTTTGCTAGCAATGGAGACGCCACTAAGCTTGCAAAACTTAGATAAGTCGATTTTAACTTGAAAATGGGAATCCCTCCCTTACAAGAATTCGGCCATAGCCAAAGCTTTAAGCTTTTGTGTTTACAAATTTCGTTGATTGTCCCAAAAAGAAAAAGAAAGAAAGTTTAAATAGTGTTACAAAGAGAAACCATAAAGGCATAAAGACAACAATGCCCCAAAAGGCTAAATTACAAAAATATCAAAGTCTTCAAAGGCCTGTGAAGCTTCATTCAGAACTGATTTGGGCCAAGTGAAGTGGCTTCGTGCCCTCTCAATTGAAGCCCGCTTGGGTCTCTATTTGTTTGTTGCAATCGGCCATAACACTCTGAACTAATCCCGCCATTGCTTCTCTGAGTCTTTTGGTCCTCTGCCTCGTAATTGGCCCTTCTGGTACTTGTAATGGGTCTTTTGCTTTGTTGTAGAATAGAATTAATCTGGGATTAATTAAGAGAGAGAAAATTAATCTGGAATTAATTGAGCAAGAATTAATCTGGGATTAAATTTGTCTAGAAGAGAACGCGATTCATTTGGAATTAATCGGTAAAATAAATTTAATAGGTAAATTTGATTTTTCTACTTAATTTATTTATTTGGGCTAAAATAATATATCGGATATATTAATTGAAATTGGATTTCAATACGAGATTAAAATTGGATTTTAATTCGAGCGAATGAATTAATTTGGAATTAATTCGTAAGAACCTAATCGTAATAATTTTACGAGACATAATTATTTAATTAAATTGGATTTAATTATGTCGCTACAGAAAATTCGTTTAATCAGATTAAATGAACCCGGGCCCAAAGTGTGTTGTGTGAGCCAACTTAAATTTGGATTTTAAAGTGGTGGGACCCACTTGACTTACATCAACTAGTCATTAGATGATGGAAGTAGTTGGATGCATTTAATGCATTTTTCTTTCCAACACACTAAGAAAGTTTTGAATTTTCCAACCGATCAATGTAAGTATTCTGCAACTTATCTTGATTTATTCACACTTTAATCTTGTTTAGAGATCCTTGGGATGTGTAGGACACACAAACAAACTATGTTTTGTGACAAGAAACACACTTGGATTCGAAATCCAAGCAAACCCAAAGCAACAGACAGAACCCCATGAACTACGAATTTGATTTTATAGGAACAAAACCCTTCCAAGGCCACAAAGAAGACCCACAAAGAACTTGCCCTTGAGAACCTTTAAGATGATTCCTTGTAGTGTTTTGCTTGCAATGGAGACGCCACTAAGCTTGCTAAACTTAGATAAGTCGATTTTAACTTGAAAAGGGGAATCCCTCTCTTACAAGAATTCGGCCATAACCAAAGCTTTAAGCTTTTGTGTTTACAAATTTCGTTGATTGTCCCAAAAGGAAAAAGAAAGAAAGTTTAAATAGTGTTACAAAGAGAAACCCTAAAGGCATAAAGACAACAATGCCCCTAAAGGCTTAATTATAAAACTACCAAAGTCTTCAAAGGCCTGTGAAGCTTCATCCAGAACTGATTTGGGCCAAGTGAAGTGGATTGGGGCCTTCTCTATTGAAGCTCACATGCGTCTCTATTTGTTTGTTGCAATCAGCCATAACACTCTGAACTAATCCCGCCATTGCTTCTCTGAGTCTTTTGGTCATTGACCTCATAATTGGCCCTTCTAGTACTTCTAATGGGTCTTTTGCTTTGTTGTCGAACATAATTAATCTGAGATTAATTAAGAGAGAGAAAATTAATCTGGGATTAATTGCAGCAACATAATCTAGGATTTAATTCGTCTAGAATGGAGAACACGATTAATTTGGAATTAATCGGTAAAATAAATTTAATAGTTAAATTGGTTTCACTTATCTTGGCACTTGCCTGATGACATTTTCTGTTGATCTTTTTTGCTTGTAGCCTTTCGGGCTTTTCTTCTAGGAAGGCTTTGTCCTCTGTAGTTGTCTGGGGTATGCCCTTTTGCGCTTGTATAGTTTTCTTTGTTTAATATACTTACTTTATCCAAAAAAAAAAAAAAAAATTGCGAGGGAAAATTACTTAATTAAATTGGATTTAATTATGTCGGGACAGAAAATTCGTTTAATCAGATTAAATGAACCCGGACCCAAAGTGTGTTGTGTAAGCCAACTTAAATTTGGAATTTAAATTGGTGGGACGCACTTGACTTACATCAACTATTCATTAGATGATGGAAGTAGTTGGATGCATTTAATGCATTTTTCTTTCCAACACACTAAGTTTTGTTTTTGGAAAATATAACACATTAACTTGTTTTTTGGTAAAACAAATCAACTATTCATCTTCTCTCATTCCTCTCCCATTGCTGATTTCTCTAATACCTTGGAGAGCAAATTTGCTTCAAAAATTTTTAAAGCTAGCATTTTGGGAGTCAATTGAAGGTGATAGGGAAACTCACCCAAGAGTTTATAACTCAACACAAAGCTTGGAGCTTCTACATCCAAAGAAAGTTTTGAATTTTCCAACCGATCAATGTAAGTATTCTGCAACTTATCTTGATTTATTCACACTTTAATCTTGTTTAGAGATACTTGGGATGTGTAGGACACACAAACACACTATGTTTTGTGACAAGAAACACACTTGGATTCGAAATCCAAGCAAACCCCAAGCAACGGACAGAACTCCCAAGAACCGCGAATTTTATTTTGTAGGAACAAAACCCTTCCAAGGCCATAAAGAATAACCACAAAGAACTTGCCCTTGAGAACCTTTAAGATGATTCCTTGTAGTGTTTTGCTTGCAATGGAGACGCCACTAAGCTTGCTAAACTTAGATAAGTCGATTTTAACTTGAAAATGGGAATCCCTCCCTTACAAGAATTCGGCCATAGCCAAAGCTTTAAGCTTGAAGCCCACATGCGTCTATATTTGTTTGTTGCAATCGGCCACAACACGCTGAACTAATCCCGTCATTGCTTCTTTGAGTCTTTTGGACATCTGCCTCGTAATTGGCCCTTATGGTACTTTTAATGGGTCTTTAGCTTTGTTGTCGAACAGAATTAATCTGAGATTAATTAAGAGAGAGAAAATTAATCTGGGATTAATTGCGACAAGAATTAATCTGGGATTAAATTTGTCTAGAAGAGAGAATGCGATTAATTTGGAATTAATCGGTAAAATAAATTTAATAGGTAAATTTGATTTTTCTACTTAATTTATTTATTTGGGCTAAAATAATATATCGGATATATTAATTTAAATTGGATTTCAATAAGAGATTAAAATTAAATTTTAATTCGATCGAACGAATTAATTTGGAATTAATTCGTAAGCAACTATCGTAATAATTTTGCGAGGCATAATTATTTAATTAAATTTAATTTAATTATGTCGCGACAGAAAATTCGTTAAAGCTAGTACTTTGGGAGTTAATTGAAGGTGACAGGGAAACTCACCCAAGAGTTTAGAACTGAACACAAAGCTAGGAGCTTCTACATCCAAAGAAAGTTTTGAAATTTCCAACCGATCAATGTAAGTATTCTGCAACTTATCTTGATTTATTCACACTTTAATCTTGTTTAGAGATACTTGGGATGTGTAGGACACACAAACACACTATGTTTTGTGACAAGAAACACACTTGGATTCGAAATCCAAACAAACCCCAAGCAACGGACAGAACCCCAAGAACCGCGAATTTGATTTTGTAGGAACAAAACCCTTCCAAGACCACAAAGAAGTCCCACAAAGAACTTGCACTTGAGAACCTTTCAGATGATTCCTTGTAGTGTTTTGCTAGCAATGGAGACGCCACTAAGCTTGCTAAACTTAAATAAGTCGATTTTAACTTGAAAATGGGAATCCCTCCCTTATAAGAATTCGGCTATAGCCAAAGCTTTAAGCTTTTGAGTTTACAAATTTGGTTGATTGTCCCAAAAAGAAAAAGAAAGAAAGTTTAAATAGTGTTACAAAGAGAAACCCTAAAGGCATAAAGACAACAATGCCCCTAAAGGCTAAATTACAAAAATACCAAAGTCTTCAAGTCTTCAAAGGCCTGTGAAGCTTCATTCAGAACTGATTTGGGCCAAGTGATGTGGCTTGGGGCCCTCTCTATTGAAGCCCACATGCGTCTCTTTTTGTTTTTTGCAATCGGCCATAAAACTCTGAACTAATCCCGCCATTGCTTCTCTGAGTCTTTTGGTACTCTGCCTCGTAATTGGCCATTCTGGTACTTGTAATGGGTCTTTTGCTTTGTTGTCGAACATAAATAATCTGGGATTAATTAAGAGAGAGAAAATTAATCTAGGATTAAATTCGTCTAGAATGGAGAACACGATTAATTTGGAATTAATCGGTAAAATAAATTTAATAGTTAAATTGAATTTTTCTATTTAATTTATTTTGGTTAAAATAATATATCGGATATATTAATTGAAAATGGATTTCAATACGGGATTAAAATTAGATTTTAATTCGAGCGAATGAAATAATTTGGAATAAATTCGTAAACAATTATCGTAATAATTTTGCGAGGGAAAATTATTTAATTAAATTGGATTTAATTATGTCGCGACAGAAAATTCGTTTAATCAGATTAAATGAACCCGGGCCCAAAGTGTGTTGTGTAAGCCAACTTAAATTTGGAATTTAAAATGGTGGGACACACTTGACTTACATCAACTAGTCATTAGATGATGGAAGTAGTTGGATGCATTTAATGCATTTTTCTTTCCTACACACTAAGTTTTGTTTTTGGAAAATATAACACATTAACTTGTTTTTTGGAAAAACAAATCAACTATTCATCTTCTCTCATTCCTCTCCCATTGTTGATTTCTCTAATACCTTGGAGGGCAAATTTGCTTCAAAATTTTTTAAAGCTAGCATTTTGGGAGTCAATTGAAGGTGATAGGGAAACTCACCCAAGAGTTTAGCACTCAACACAAAGCTTGGAGATTCTACATCCAAAGAAAGTTTTGAGTTTTCCAACCGATCAATGTAAGTATTCTACAACTTATCTTGATTTATCCACACTTTAATCTTGTTTAGAGATACTTGGGATGTGTAGGACACACAAACACACTATGTTTTGTGACAAGAAACACACTTGGATTCGAAATTCAAGCAAACCCCAAGCAACGGACAGAACCCCAAGAACCGCGAATTTGATTTTATAGGAACAAAACCCTTCCAAGGCCACAAAGAAGACCCACAAAGAACTTGCCCTTGAGAACCTTTAAGATGATTCCTTGTAGGGTTTTGCTTGCAATGGAGACGCCACTAAGCTTGCTAAACATAGATAAGTCGATTTTAACTTGAAAATGGGAATCCATCCTTTACAAGAATTCGGCCATAGCCAAAGCTTTAAGCTTTTGTGTTTTCAAATTTCGTTGATTGTCCCAAAAAGAAAAAGAAAGAAAGTTTAAATAGTGTTACAAAGAGGAACCATAAAGGCATAAAGACAACAATGCCCCTAAAGGCTAAATTAAAAATAAAATATCAAAGTCTTCATGTCTTCAAAGGCATGTGAAGCTTCATTCAGAACTGATTTGGGCCAAGTGAAGTGGCTTGGGGCCCTCTCTATTGAAGTCCACATGCGTCTCTATTTGTTTGTTGCAATCGGCCATAACACTCTGAAAAAATCCCGCCATTGCTTCTCTGAGTCTTTTGGTCATCTGCCTCGTAATTGGCTCTTCTGGTACTTGTAGTGGGTCTTTTGCTTTGTTGTCGAACAAAATTAATCTGGGATTAATTAAGAGAGAGAAAATTAATTTGGGATGAATTGCGGCAAGAATTAATCTGTAATTAAATTCGTCTAGAAGAGAGAACGCGATTAATTTGGAATTAATCGATAAAATAAATTTAATAGTTAAATTGGATTTTTCTATTTAATTTATTTATTTTCACTAAAATAATATATCAGATATATTAATTGAAATTGGATTTCAATACGAGATTAAAATTGGATTTTAATTCGAGCGAACGAATTAATTTGGAATTAATTCTTAAGAAACTATCGTAATAATTTTGCAAAGCATAATTATTTCATAAAATTGGATTTAATTATGTCGCTGCAGTAAATTCGTTTAATCGGATTAAATAAACCCGGGCCCAAAGTGTGTTGTGTAAGCCAACTTAAATTTGGAATTTAAAGTGGTGGGACCCACTTGACTTACATCAACTAGTCATCAGATGATGGAAGTAGTTGGATGCATTTAATGCATTTTTCTTTCCAACACACTAAGTTTTGTTTTTGGAAAATATAACACATTAACTTGTTTTTTGTAAAAACAAATCAACTATTCATCTTCTCTCTTTCCTCTCTCATTGCCCATTTCTCTTATACCTTGTTGGGCAAATTTTGCTTCAAAATTTGCTAAAGCTAGCACTTTGGGAGTCAATTGAAGGTGATAGGGAAACTCACCGAAGAGTGTTGAACTCAACACAAAGCTTGGAGCTTCTACATCCAAAGAAAGATTTGAATTTTCCAACCGATCAATGTAAGTATTCTGCAACTTATCTTGATTTATTCACACTTTTATCTTGTTTAGAGGTCATTGGGATGTGTAGGACACACAAACACACTATGTTTTGTGACAATAAACACACTTGGATTTGAAATCCAAGCAAACCCCAAGCAACAGACAGAACCCCAAGAACAACGAATTTGATTTTGTAAGAACAAAACCCTTCCAAGGCCACAAAGAAGACCCACAAAGAACTTGCCCTTGAGAAACTTTAAGATGATTCCTTGTAGAGTTTTGCTAGCAATGGAGACGCCACTAAGCTTGCTAAACTTAGATAAGTCGATTTTAACTTGAAAATGAGAATCCCTCCCCTATAAGAATTCAGCCATAGCCAAAGCTTTAAGCTTTTGTGTTTACAAATTTCGTTGATTGTCCCAAAAAGAAAAAGAAAGAAAGTTTAAATAGTGTTACAAAGAGAAACCCCAAAGGCATAAAGACAACAATGCCCCTAAAGGCTAAATTACAAAAATACCAAAGTCTTTAAGTCTTCAAAGGCATGTAAAGCTTCATTCAGAACTGATTTGGGCAAAGTGAAGTAGCTTGAGGCCCTCTCTATTGAAGCCCACATGCGTCTCTATTTGTTTGTTGCAATCGGCCATAACACTCTGAACTAATCCCGCCATTGCTTCTCTGAGTCTTTTGGTCATCTGCCTCATAATTGGCCCTTCTGGTACTTGTAATAGGTCTTTTGCTTTGTTGTCGAACATAATTAATCTGGGATTAATTAAGAGAGAGAAAATTAATCTGGAATTAATTGCGGCAAGAATTAATCTGGGATTAAATTTGTCTAGAAGAGAGAACGCGATTAATTTGGAATTAATCGGTAAAATAAATTTAATAGGTAAATTTGATTTTTCTACTTAATTTATTTATTTGGGCTAAAATAATATATCAGATATATTAATTGAAATTGGATTTCAATACGAGATTAAAATTGGATTTTAATTCGAGCGAACGAATTAATTCGTAAGCAACTATCGTAATAATTTTGCAAGGCATAATTATTTAATAAAATTGGATTTAATTATGTCGCTACAGTAAATTCGTTTAATCGGATTAAATGAACCCGGGCCCAAAGTGTGTTGTGTAAGCCAACTTAAATTTGGAATTTAAAGTGGTGGGACCCACTTGATTTACATCAACTAGTCATTAGATGACGGAAGTAGTTGGATGCTTTTAATGCATTTTTCCTTCCAACACACTAAGTTTTGTTTTTGGAAAATATAACATATTAACTTGTTTTTTGGAAAAACAAAATCAACTATTTATCTTCTCTCTTTCCTCTCCCATTGCTGATTTCTCTAATACCTTAGAGGGCAAATTTTGCTTCAAAATTTGTTAAAGCTAGCACTTTGGGAGTCAATTGAAGGTGATAGGGAAACTCACCCAAGAGTTTTTGAACTCAACACAAAGCTTGGAGTCTACATCCAAGGAAAGTTTTGAATTTTCCAATCGATCAATATAAGTATTCTGCAATTTATCTTGATTTATTCACACTTTAATCTTGTTTAGAGATCCTTGGGATGTGTAGGACACACAAACACACTATGTTTTGTGACAAGAAACACATTTGGATTCGAAATCCAAGCAAATCCCAAGCAATGGACAGAACCCCAAGAACTGCAAATTTGATTTTGTAGGAACAAAACCCTTCCAAGGCCACAAAGAAGACCCACAAAGAACTTGCTCTTGAGAACCTTTAAGATGATTCCTTGTAGTGTTTAATCAATGGAGACGCCACTAAGCTTGCTAAACTTAGATAAGTCGATTTTAACTTGAAAAGGGGGAATCCCCCCTTACAAGAATTCGACCATAGCCAAAGCTTTAAGCTTTTGTGTTTACAAATTTCGTTGATTGTCCCAAAAAGAAAAAGAAAGAAAGTTTAAATGGTGTTACAAAGAGAACCCTAAAGGCATAAGACAACAATGCCCCTAAAGGCTAAATTAAAAATAAAATATCAAAGTCTTCAAAGGCATGTGAAGCTTCATTCAGAACTGATTTGGGCCAAGTGAAGTGGCTTGAGGCCTTCTCTATTGAACACCACATGCGTCTCTATTTGTTTGTTGCAATCGGCCATAACACTCTGAACTAATCCCGCCATGCTTCTCTGAGTCTTTTGGTCATCTGCCTCGTAATTGGCCATTTTGGCACTTGTAATGGGTCTTTTCCTTTGTTGTCGAACAGAGTTAATCTGGGATAACTTAAGAGAGAGAAAATTAATCTGGGATTAATTGCGGCAATAATTAATCTGGGAATAAATTCATCTAGAAGAGAGAACGCGATTAATTTGGAATTAATCGGTAAAATAAATTTAATAGTTAAATTTGATTTTTCTATTTAATTTATTTATTTTGGCTAAAATAATATATCAGATATTTTATTTGAAATTGGATTTCAATACGAGATTAAAATTGGATTTTAATTCGAGCGAACGAATTAATTTGGAATAAATTCGTAAGCTACTATCGTAATAATTTTGCAAGGCATAATTATTTAATCAAATTGGATTTAATTATGTCGCTACCGTAAATTCGTTTAATCGGATTAAATGAACCCGGGCCCAAAGTGTGTTGTGTAAGACAACTTAAATTTGGAATTTAAATTGGTGGGACCCACTTGACTTACATCAACTAGTCATTAGATGACGGAAGTAGTTGGATGCTTTTAATGCATTTTTCCTTCCAACACACTAAGTTTTGTTTTTGGAAAATATAACACATTAACTTGTTTTTTGGAAAAACAAAATCAACTATTTGTCTTCTCTCTTTCCTCTCCCATTGCTGATTTCTCTAATACCTTAGAGGGCAAATTTTGCTTCAAAATTTGTTAAAGCTAGCACTTTGGGAGTCAATTGAAGGTGATAGGGAAACTCACCCAAGAGTTTTTGAACTCAACACAAAGCTTGGAGTCTACATCCAAGGAAAGTTTTGAATTTTCCAACCGATCAATGTAAGTATTCTGCAACTTATCTTGATTTATTCACACTTTAATCTTGTTTAGAGATCCTTGGGATGTGTAGGACACACAAACACACTATGTTTTGTGACAAGAAACACATTTGGATTCGAAATCGAAGCAAATCCCAAGCAACAGACAGAACCCCAAAAACTGCAAATTTGATTTTGTAGGAACAAAACCCTTCCAAGGCGACAAAGAAGACCCACAAAGAACTTGCTCTTGAGAACCTTTAAGATGATTCCTTGTAGTGTTTAATCAATGGAGACGCCACTAAGATTGCTAAACTTAGATAAGTCGATTTTAACTTGAAAAGGGGGAATCCCCCCTTACAAGAATTCGACCATAGCCAAAGCTTTAAGCTTTTGTGTTTACAAATTTCGTTGATTGTCCCAAAAAGAAAAAGAAAGAAAGTTTAAATGGTGTTACAAAGAGAAACCCTAAAGGCATAAAGACAACAATGCCCCTAAAGGCTAAATTAAAAATAAAATATCAAAGTCTTCAAGTCTTCAAAGGCATGTGAAGCTTCATTCAGAACTGATTTGGGCCAAGTGAAGTGGCTTGAGGCCCTCTCTATTGAACACCACATGCGTCTCTATTTGTTTGTTGCAATCGGCCATAACACTCTAAACTAATCCCGCCATTGCTTCTCTGAGTCTTTTGGTCATCTGCCTCGTAATTGGCTATTCTGGCACTTGTAATGGGTCTTTTGCTTTGTTGTCGAACAGAGTTAATCTGGGATAACTTAAGAGAGAGAAAATTAATCTGGGATTAATTGCGGCAATAATTAATCTGGGAATAAATTCATCTAGAAGAGAGAACGCGATTAATTTGGAATTAATCGGTAAAATAAATTTAATAGTTAAATATGATTTTTCTATTTAATTTATTTATTTTGGCTAAAATAATATATCAGATATTTTAATTGAAATTGGATTTCAATACGAGATTAAAATTGGATTTTAATTCGAGCGAACGAATTAATTTGGAATAAATTCGTAAGCAACTATCGTAATAATTTTGCAAGGCATAATTATTTAATCAAATTGGATTTAATTATGTCGCTACCGTAAATTCGTTTAATCGGATTAAATGAACCCGGGCCCAAAGTGTGTTGTGTAAGACAACTTAAATTTGGAATTTAAATTGGTGGGACCCACTTGACTTACATTAACTAGTCATTAGATGACGGAAGTAGTTGGATGCTTTTAATGCATTTTTCCTTCCAACACACTAAGTTTTGTTTTTGGAAAATATAACACATTAACTTGTTTTTTGGAAAAACAAAATCAACTATTTATCTTCTCTCTTTCCTCTCCCATTGCTGATTTCTCTAATACCTTAGAGGGCAAATTTTGCTTCAAAATTTGTTAAAGCTAGCACTTTGGGAGTCAATTGAAGGTGATAGGGAAACTCACCCAAGAGTTTTTGAACTCAACACAAAGCTTGGAGTCTATATCCAAGGAAAGTTTTGAATTTTCCAACCGATCAATGTAAGTATTCTGCAACTTATCTTGATTTATTCACACTTTAATCTTGTTTAGAGATCCTTGGGATGTGTACGACACACAAACACACTATGTTTTGTGACAAGAAACACATTTGGATTCGAAATCCAAGCAAACCTCAAGCAACGGACAGAACCCCAAGAACCGCGAATTTGATTTTGTAAGAATAAAACCCTTCCAAGGCCACAAAGAAGACCCACAAAGAACTTGCCCTTGAGAACCTTTAAGATGATTCCTTGTAGTGTTTTGCTAGCAATGGAGACGCCCTTAAGCTTGCTAAACTTAGATAAGTCGATTTTAACTTGAAAAGAGGAATCCCTCTCTTACAAGAATTCGGCCATAGCCAAAGCTTTAAGCTTTTGTGTTTACAAATTTCGTTGATTGTCCCAAAAAGAAAAAGAAAGAAAGTTTAAATTTTGTTACAAAGAGAAACCCTAAAGGCATAAAGACAACAATGCCCCTAAAGGCTAAATTAAAAATAAAATATCAAAGTCTTCAAGTCTTCAAAGGCATGTGAAGCTTCATTCAGAACTGATTTGGGCCAAGTGAAGTGGCTTGAGTCCCTCTCTATTGAACACCACATGCGTCTCTATTTGTTTGTTGCAATCGGCCATAACACTCTGAACTAATCCCGCCATTGCTTCTCTGAGTCTTTTGGTCATCTGCCTCGTAATTGGCCATTCTGGCACTTGTAATCGGTCTTTTGCTTTGTTGTCGAACAGAGTTAATCTGGGATAACTTAAGAGAGAGAAAATTAATCTGGGATTAATTGCAGCAATAATTAATCGGGGAATAAATTCATCTAGAAGAGAGAACGCGATTAATTTGGAATTAATCGGTAAAATAAATTTAATAGTTAAATTTGATTTTTCTATTTAATTTTTTTATTTTGGCTAAAATAATATATCAGATATTTTAATTAAAATTGGATTTCAATACGAGATTAAAATTGGATTTTAACTCGAGCGAACAGATTAATTTGGAATTAATTCATAAACAACTATCGTACTAATTTTACGAGGCATAATTATTTAATTAAATTGGATTTAATTATGTCGCGACAGAAAATTCATTTAATCGGATTAAATGAAGCCGGGCCCAAAGTGTGTTGTGTAAGCTAACTTAAATTTGGAATTTAAAGTGGTGGGACGCACTTGACTTACATCAACTAGTCATTAGATGACGGAAGTAGTTGGATGCATTTGATGCATTTTTCTTTCCAACACACTAAGTTTTGTTTTTGGAAAATATAACACATTAACTTGTTTTTTGGAAAAACAAATCAACTATTCATCTTCTCTCTTTCTTCTCCCATTTCTGATTTCCCTAATACATTGTAGGGAAAATTTTGCTTCAAAATTTGCTAAAGCTAGCACTTTGGGAGTCAATTGAAGGTGATAGAGAAACTCACCTAAGCGTTTAGAACTCAACACAAAGCTTGGAGCTTCTATATCCAAAGAAAGATTTGAATTTTCCGACCGATCAATGTAAGTATTCTGCAACTTATCTTGATTTATTCACACTTTTATCTTGTTTAGAAATCCTTGGGATGTGTAGGACACACAAACACAATATGTTTTGTGACAAAAAAACACACTTGGATTCGAAATCCAAGCAAACCCCAAGCAATGGACAGAACCCCAAGAACCGCGAATTTGATTTTTTAGAAACAAAACCCTTCCAAGGCCACAAAGAAGACCCACAAAGAACTTGCCCTTGAGAATCTTTAAAATGATTCCTTGTAGTGTTTTGCTAGCAATGAAGACGCCACTAAGCTTGCTAAACTTAGATAAGTCGATTTTAACTTGAAAAGGGGAATCCCTCCCTTACATGAATTCGGCCATAGCCAAAGCTTTAAGCTTTTGTGTTTACAAATTTCGTTGATTTTCCCAAAATGAAAAAGAAAGAAAGTTTAAATAGTGTTACAAAGAGAAACCCTAAAGGCATAAAGACAATAATTGACAAGAAACCCACTTGAATTCGAAATCCAAGCAAACCCCAAGCAACGGACAGAACCCCAAGAACCGAGAATATGATTTTGTAGTAACAAAACCCTTCCAAGGCCACAAAGAAGACCCACAAAGAACTTGCCCTTGAGAACCTTTAAGATGAATCCTTTTAGTGTTTTGCTAGCAATGGAGACGCCAGTAAGTTTGCCAAAACTTAGATAAGTCGATTCAAACTTGAAAAGGGGAATCCCTCCCTTACAAGAATTCGGCCATAGCCAAAGCTTTAAGCTTTTGAGTCTTATAAATGCCCCTAAATATGAAATTACAAAAATACCAAGTCTTTAAGTCTTCAAATGCCTAGGAAGCTTTATTCTAAACTGATTTGGGCCAAGTGAAATGGCTTTGGGCCCTTTCCATAGAAGCCCACATGCGTCTCTATTTGTTTGTTGCAGTCGGCCATAAAACTCTGAACTAATCCCGCCATTGCTTCTCTGAGTCTTTTGGTCCTCTGCCTCATAATTGGCCCTTCTGGTACTTGTAATGGGTCTTTTGCTTTGTTGTCGGCCTGGATCATGTCATCCCCTCCCTCTTGAAAAGGATTCGACCTCGAATATGTACCTGCATCAAAATGAGTTAAGTTAGAAACATTAAATGTAGCAGACACATTATACTTACCTTGTAAATCCAGCTTGTATGCATTGTCATTAATCCGTTCCAAGACTTGAAATGGACCATCCCCTCTCGGTTGTAGCTTAGATTTACGTTGTTCAGGAAATCTCTCCTTGCGCATGTGTACCCAAACCCAATCTCCGGGCTGAAATACCACACGCTTTCTTCCCTTATTAGCATGAGAAGCATATTGCTCATTCTTCCGTTGTATTTGCTCTCTTGCTTTCTCATGTATATGCTTGACCAAATCGGCTTTCCTTTTTCCATCTAGCCCCGCATGCTCATCAACAGGCAAAGGTAACAAATCTAATGGAGTTAGTGGCTGAAAACCATAAACAATTTCAAATGGTGAGTAAGATGTAGAGGAATGAATACTACGATTATATGCAAATTCAACAAAAGGCAAACAATCCTCCCAGGTTTTTAAATTCTTATTGATAATAGTACGCAATAACTGAGTCAAAGTCCTATTAACAACCTCGGTCTGGCCATCAGTTTGGGGGTGGCAAGTAGGCATGAATTCCACTTTATTACAGTTGAATTTTACTATTTAAGCTTTCCAGGCTGAATTCAAAACAACTGGAAATGTTTCAAAAAAAGTAGGCATACGACGTACAAAAAGTTCACGCCCGTCTTTATCTCTAAAGATAGGGTGTCCTAACCACCCGACAGCTATTCCATCCCCGTTATCCATTGAACCCGCTCTGAATAGTCCCCCTTTCGCAGGATTATTTCCGATGTAATCATAAAAAGCTAATTTTTCAGGAATTTTAGACCAAGCTTCTGATAAACTTTGATTTTCGGCTAGTCCAGCACTGACTCTTCGATATATTTCTTGCTGAAAGTATCCCTGATCCCATTGATAACGGGTGGGACCAAATAATTCGATGGGGGTAGTTGCTGAACCATACCACATAGTTCCAGCAACAACAAACGCTGCAAAAAAGACAGCAGCGATGCTGCTGGAAAGAACGGTTTCAATATTGCCCATACGTAATCCTTTGTATAGGCGTTGAGGTGGGCAGACACTAAGATGGAATAAGCCTGCTAATATGCCCAATGTCCCTGCTGCAATATGATGAGAGGCTATTCCTCCTGGAACAAAAGGATCAAAACCTTCCACACCCCATGCTGGATTTACAGATTGTACCTTTCCAGTTAGTCCGTACGGGTCGGACACCCATATTCCAGGACCATACAATCCTGTTACATGAAATGTCCCAAAACCAAAGCAAGCCACTCCTGAGAGAAATAAATGAATTCCAAAGATTTTAGGCAAATCCAAAGAGCGTTTTCCCGTACGGTCATCGACAAATATTGCTAGATCCCAATACACCCAATGCCAGATAGCTGCCAAGAAGCACAAGCCCGAAAACACAATATGTGCTCCGGCTACACCTTCGTAACTCCAAATAAAAGGAGGATTCAGAATATCACACATTGATCAATCAAAGAGAAAATATGTTTGGGGGTGATAGTGGATTACTAATGGAATCAATTTATGGATTGCCATTTATATGTTTCGAAATATATGGTCGAAAAATCAATTGATGATGTTCGAAGTGCCTTGGAATTCAAAGTGATGACTTATCTGTCAGCCGGATATTGATAAAACACATAAAGTTAATGGTATTTCATTATTGTACTTCCCCACCTAGCTACCCGGCAAATAAACATCCACAGGAATTAGCTTATCAACTCCCCGAACAGTACTATACGAATCGGTACTGAACATCCCCCCTGTAATTGTACAGGCTCCCATAGCAATAACATATTTTGGTTCAGGCATTTGTTCATATAATCTCACTAAAGAAGGAGCCATTTTCATTGTTACGGTACCTGTTGATAAAATTAGGTCCGCCTGTCTAGGGCTCGATCTTGGTACCAGCCCATAACGGTCAAAATCGAACTGCGAGCCGATTAATGAAGCAAATTCAATGAAACAACAACTGGTACCATAAAGAAGCGGCCATAAACTGGAGAGTCTTGACCAATTGGAAAGATCATTTGATGTAGTTGAAATAAATGAATTTGGGGTTGTTCGATCAAGTAAGGAAAATTCAATGGAATTCATAATTCTCTCAATGTTTTTTTTTACTTTTACTTTTTTGTTATTGTCTGAATATTCAGAAACTAAGACCACTCTAATGCTCCTTTTCGCCACGCATAAACTGAACCAACAATTAGGATAAGCATGAAAATGAAAGCTTCTATAAATACGGATACCCCCAATACATCAAAACTCATTGCCCATGGATAAAGAAAAACGGTTTCAACATCAAAAACAACAAAAACTAGAGCAAACATATAATACCGGATTCGAAATTGTAACCAAGCATCGCCCATTGGTTCTATACCCGATTCATAACTAGAAAGTTTCTCTGGCCCTTTGTTAATCGGGGCTAAAACTGCGGAAATTAGAAATGCCAAAATAGGAATAACGCTTGATATTATTAGAAATGCCCAGAAAATATCATATTTGTAAAGCAGAAACATAGCCGAACTCCTATGAATGTGGAAAATAGACCAAATTTGTTGATTCAAATTGGAATTCATTGTCAAGTCATCGACAATTGGTTAATCAAAACAACAATTCATTTTGATCGAACCGCATAGTTTCGTTTGTTTGTTGTGATGTTTCGTTTTAAGATTTCTCGATTGGAATCCTATTTTCATTACACTTCCTTCGATTTTATTTCAATATAGTATAAATCTCTTATACAAACAAAACAAACAAACCCCTTTTGCGTTCACCTCGCTTCGGACTTGTCTAAATCAAAGGAATTCAAAAGAAAATTCGAATTTTTGTTTCGAATTTTGAATCTTCGAAATTCAATCTGTTTTGATTCTATTCTATATATAGAATATTTTATGTTTATGAATTATGTTTATTATTATTATTTGAGATTAGTATAGGGCTATACGGACTCGAACCGTAGACCTTCTCGGTAAAACAGATCAAACTGATTCTTATCAAAATGATTCGAACTCTTTCAAAGACCCAACATGCATTTTTTTTTGCATTGGGCTCTTTCATTAACTGATAGAAATATCAGTTAGTCTACCATATTTTTTCTTGACAGAAAAATAAGGAAATGGCTCCATGTGCTCTAATTCATTATTTGGATTCGGATATAGGAGCACTCCCAAAGTGTTTCAAAGAAGGGTTATCTTGACGTAGGTCTGCTTATGGCCTAGATCAACCTAAACTAAAAGGAGTCTCTATCATCCTGATTAAAGAATCACATATGAAACTTCATACGCCTTAAGATTCATAGAACGAAAAGAGAATTTTTGAGATCCTTATACTCATTATGCCTAGCATTGAATAGACTAGGTATTCACCTTATCAATATCTCAAATCTCAAATTGATGCCGGATTTGATTTGGTTCCTAAAAGGGCACCCGAATCGGGCCGAGCCATTTGTCAGGCTATTGTTCTCTTGTTTTGTTCCCTACAAGCCACAGAGTCAGACATTGATTTCTCAAAAAGATCAATTCCTTTGATTGCATGATGGACTCCCCTGAAAAACATTGGCGCACGTGTAAACGAGGTGCTCTACCTAACTGAGCTATAGCCCTTGTACTTGTGAGACCTATTTTATCATATTATGTAGATAATTTCTTGTCAAGATGAATATTCCATGATCCCACACCATATCTCTTTGATCTTTTGGATTGGTATTGCTTAGAAGTCCTATTGGATTTATACTCCATCGATGGGATGTGATGGATCTCTTTTTATTTTTTGGTATAATGATAAATGACCTACTTAACTCACTAATTCATGAATCATGACACGAATTTGATTTATCAATATATGAAAGAAAGAATAAAAGGATTAAAAGGATCGTTTTCTATTGTAATTGTATTTTTTCTATTTTTTTTGTTCCTCTTCTTCTTTCTGAGAGAAAAGGGTGCTTAAAAAAGGGGTAAAGGATTATTTCGTTCCTGATAGTTATTTCTTTAACTGGCGGATAGGAGCATACTCTGGATCGGAATTGTGGTGTGGGGAGTACTGCCTGATCATTTCTACCAACTTAAAGCCCCATTTACGATTCTTTTTATGTTATGCAGAAGTATCCTTTTAGATAATTGACATAATCTACATTACTAACCCGTTGTGCGTATTTTGGTGTTCCTTCCTATCCATCCATTTTTTGTTTTCAACCCCCGTAATATATATCTATTGTAATATATACAAACGCTAATGAAAATTCCATAGGGTTGGTCTTTTGAGCCCGCTTCAAGCTAGGTTGACCAATAAACCAATCTTGGGGTAAGGGGCTTCCTCCACTTTGACTTTTGTTTACTTCCCCTTAACGCTTGTACATAGGAAATGAGACTTAAGCCACTTGTACTGCGAATTTGAAAGTTGTTTTCTTTCACTCATATATAACTATCAAATTTCGTTTATTAACTTAATTTATTAATCTAAAGAATAAATAAATGAATAAAAACGGAAGATTTCTATTCAAGTTCTTTTTTTTTTCTCGAACGAAAAAAAAAATAGGAAAACAAAAAGCTTAGGTTTTAGCGAATCGCACGTAGAGATATTGATAAAACACATAAAGTTAATGGTATTTCATAACTAATCGAT
>SKCR01035133.1:112500-164328 GCA_019454045.1 Zanthoxylum bungeanum
CAAAAATCGAAATTCTTGATCAATGGAGGAAGAATATCACCATTTTTGTTCAATAAGATACCAAAGTGGATGATTGACTCATTCCATACTAGAAATAATCGCAGGAAATCTTTTGATAACACGGATTCCTATTTCTCAACGATATCCCACGATCAAGACAATTGGCTGAATCCTGTGAAACCATTTCATAGAAGTTCATTGATATCTTCTTTTTATAAAGCAAATCGACTTCGATTCTTGAATAATCCACATCGCTTCCGCTTCTATTGTAACAAAAGATTCACTTTTGATGTGGAAAAGGTCCGTATCAATAATTATGATTTTACGTATGGACAATTCCTCAATATCTTGTTCATTCGCAACAAAATATTTTCTTTGTGCGGCGGTAAAAAAAAACATGCTTTTTTGGAGAGAGATACTATTTCACCAATCGAGTCACATGTATCTAACATATTGATACTTAACGATTATCCACAAAGCGGTGACGAAAGGTATAACTTGTACAAATTTTTCCCTTTTCCAATTCGATCCGATCTATTAGTTCGTAGAGCTATTTACTCGATCGCAGCCATTCCTGGAACACCTCTAACAGAGGGACAAATAGTCAATTTTGAAAGAACTTATTGTCAACCTCTTTCAGATATGAATCTATCTGATTCAGACGAGAAGAACTTGCATCAGTATCTCAATTTCAATTCAAACATGGGTTTGATTCACACTCCATGTTCTGAGAAATATTTACCATCCGAAAAGAGGAAAAAACGGAGTCTTTGTCTAAAGAAATGCGTTGAGAAAGGGCAGATGTCTCCTTTCAACGAGACAGTGCTTTTTCAACTCTCTCAAAATGGAATCGATTCCAAACATATATGCCATGGTTCCTTACTTCGACAGGGTACAAATATCTAAATTTTCTATTTTTAGATACTTTTTCAGACCTATTGCCAGTACTAAGTAGCAGTCAAAAATTGTATCCATTTTTCATGATATTATGCATGGATCAGATATATCATGGCGAATTCTTCAGAAAAAATGGCGTCTTCCACAATGGAATCTGATAAGTGAGATTTCGAGTAAGTGTTTCCATAATCTTCTTCTGTCCGAAGAAATGATTCATCGAAATAATGAGTCACCATTGATATCGACACATCTGAGATCGCCAAATGCTCGGGAGTTCCTCTATTCAATCCTTTTCCTTCTTCTTGTTGCTGGATATCTCGTTCATACACATCTTATCTTTGTTTCCCGAGCCTATAGTGAGTAAGAGACAGAGTTCGAAAGGGTCAAATCTTTGATGATTCCATCATACATGATTGAATTGCGAAAACTTCTGGATAGGTATCCCATATCTGAACTGAATTCTTTCTGGTTAAAGAATCTCCTTCTAGTTGCTCTGGAACAATTAGGAGATTCTCTAGAAGAAATACGGGGTTCTGCTTTTGGCGGCAACATGCTATGGGGTGGTGGTCCCGCGGATGGGGTTAAATCAATACGTTCTAAGAAGAAAGATTTGAATATCAATCTCATCGATATCATCGATCTCATAAGTATCATACCAAATCCCATCAATCGAATCACTTTTTCGATAAATACGAAACATCTAAGTCATACAAGTAAAGAGATCTATTCATTGATAAGAAAAAGAAAAAAAGGGAACGGTGATTGGATTGATGATAAAATAGAATCCTGGGTCGCGAACAGTGATTCGATTGATGATAAAGAAAGATAATTCTTGGTTCAGTTCTCCACTTTAACGACATAAAAAAGGATTGATCAAATTCTATTGAGTCTGACTCATAGTGATCATTTATCAAAGAATGACTCTGGTTATCAAATGATTGAACAACCGGGAACAATTTACTTACGATACTTAGTTGACATTCATAAAAAGCATTTCATGAATTATGAGTTCAATACATACTGTTTAGCAGAAAGACGAATATTCCTTGCTCATTATCAGACAATCACTTATTCACAAACTTCGTGTGGGGCTAATAGTTTTCATTTCCCATCTCATGGAAAACCCTTTTCGCTCCGCCTAGCCCTATCCCCCTCTAGGGGTATTTTAGTGATAGGTTCTATAGGAACCGGACGCTCCTATTTGGTCAAATACCTAGCGACAAACTCCTATGTTCCTTTCATTACAGTATTTCTGAACAAGTTCCTGGATAACAAGCCTAAAGGTTTTCTTATTGATGATATCGATGATGATAGTGACGATATTGATGCTAGTGACGATATTAATGCTAGTGACGATATCGATCGTGACCTTGATACGGAGCTGGAGCTTCTAACTATGATGAATGCGCTAACTATCGATATGATGTCGGAAATAGGCCGATTTTATATCACCCTTCAATTCGAATTAGCAAAAGCAATGTCTCCTTGCATAATATGGATTCCAAACATTCATGATCTGGATGTGAATGAGTCGAATTACTTATCCCTTGGTCTATTAGTGAACTATCTCTCCAGGGATTGTGAAAGATGTTCCACTAGAAATATTCTTGTTATTGCTTCGACTCATACTCCCCAAAAAGTGGATCCCGCTCTAATAGCCCCGAATAAATTAAATACATGCATTAAGATACGAAGGCTTCTTATTCCACAACAACGAAAGCACTTTTTCACTCTTTCATATACTAGGGGATTTCACTTGGAAAAGAAAATGTTCCATACTAATGGATTCGGGTCCATAACCATGGGTTCCAATGCACGAGATCTTGTAGCACTTACCAATGAGGCCCTATTGATTAGTATTACACAGAAGAAATCAATTATAGACAATAATACAATTAGATCTGCTCTTTATAGACAAACTTGGGATTTGCGATCCCAGGTAAGATCGGTTCAAGATCATGGGATCCTTTTCTATCAGATAGGAAGGGCTGTTGCACAAAATGTACTTCTAAGTAATTGCCCCATAGATCCTATATCTATCTATATGAAGAAGAAATCATGTAACGAAGGGGATTCTTATTTGTACAAATGGTACTTCGAACTTGGAACGAGCATGAAGAAATTAACGATACTTCTTTATCTTTTGAGTTGTTCTGCCGGATCGGTCGCTCAAGACCTTTGGTCTCTACCCGGACCCGATGAAAAAAACGGGATCACTTCTTCTGGACTCGTTGAGAATGATTCTGATATAGTCCATGACTCCGATCAGTCGACATTTTTCACAAATTTTACGAACAGAAGCCCTTATTTTCATAATTGTTATGCCTTAAATGAATTTCGAATCTACTTATTATTGGAAGAAAATAAGTTTCTTGAAAGTTTTGAACCGTGAATTGTATCCCAATGAAAGGAATGTTGAAAAATCACCTATTCACTCAAATCCTTTTGTGTAGCCTATAAATTATACGCCATCCCTTTGAATCATAACGACTTCCTTCAATTTTAACTATATCCACCGGTAGTCTATGTATAAAAACGGGTCGGATCCTTCCTGAAACATAACCTAGAATCTTACTTAGTTGTCTAAACCATCTAACATAACCCAGAACATACCATTGGTAAGTTGTTCAGTAATTAAACCTCGAGGAATCCCCTTTTTTTTTTCACAACACAAAAGGAAGCTCCAAATACAATTCGGATAGAAGAAGAATTACCATATATAACACAAAATCTCTCCGCCGATTCTTTCTAGTCGAGCCGCTCGGTCTGTCATTATACCCCGAGATGTAGAGAGAATCACAATCCCCATCCCATCTAAAATTCTAGGAATTCGTTGATAGTTAAAATAGATTCGTAGACCGGGTCGACTGATTCGTTTTAAATTTAAAATGGGTCTATACGGTCCTTTCCTATTCCTTCTATGTCGTAGGGTTAAAACCAAAAACTCTTTTTGGTTTTCCAAGAGTTTCCTTACGTTTTCTATAAAACCCTCTCGCAAAAGTATTTTAACAATGTTTTCGGTGATGTTAGTAGATGCTATTCGAACTGTTCCCTTTTGGTTCATGTCAGCATTTCGTATAGAAGTTATTATGTCAGCAATAGTATCTTTGCCCATGAGAAACTCAAAATTTTGTTGCTTCCGAATTTTTATATAATCAACATGTTCTTTTTTTTTTTTATGAAAAGTATTAAAAGTATATGCGTGAGACATACTCTACTAAATTTTTATTTATTTTTATCTATTGTATTTTAATACTCTGACTATATCCTATGGCTATATCGCGGTCTCATCTTATAATACTTCAGATGCTAATGAAACTATTTTAGTAAAATTCAACTGTAATAAATACCGAATAACTATAATCCACATTGTTCACATTGTAATAGACGGAGTAAACAATTTTGATAAAATATCAGAATCGATTCCTTCTTGAGTCAAAGGAATTCCTATCGTTCCAACAAACAAAGGAAATAGGACTAATACAAGCATAACAAATAACATAGTATTGTCTGATTCGTGAGGATAACAAAAAGTCTTGGTAGCGCCAAAAGGAAAATTCACCGCTATTGTCCGCTACATTCAAATGGGTTTCATGTTGAATCATATCGTTTTTTGAATCTTTTTTTTAAGGTTTAATTTAAAGCACTGAAAGGACGAAGTAAAAAAAAGAAACCCGCATTTTTTTGTATCCAAGATTTATTTCGACATTCCTATCCAGAAATAATGAATTGAGTTCTTATAGGCATTTTTGACGCCGCTATTGAAATAGCCTTTCGAGCGATATTTTCAGCGACTCCACTCATTTCATAAAGTATTCTACCCGGTTTAATGACGGCTACCCAATATTCGGGGGATCCAATATTCTACCCGGTTTAACGACGGCTACCCAATATTCGGGGGATCCAGTATTCTACCCGGTTTAACGACGGCTACCCAATATTCGGAATATAAAAGTTTAGTTCCCAACTTACCCTATAAAACTTTCCAAAAGTGACTAAGGAATTTGACATCACGATCTGAAACTATACTCTGTGGAATCCCATGGAGTCGTACTACTTCTCTAAAGAACAAGTCAGCAATGTTAGTGGCATCATCAGTTTTATGATATGCTATAAAGTGTGCCATCTTACTGAACCTATCAACCACTACAAAGATGGAATCTCTACCCTTCTTAGTCCTAGGTAAACCCAAGATAAAGTCCATCGATACATCTACCCATGGCTCACTAGGTATAGGCAATGGTGTATACAACCCATGAGGCATAACCTTAGATTTAGCCTGTTTACAAGTTAAGCATTTATCACACAAACGCTCAATATCTCTCTGCATTTTAGGCCAATAAAAATGTTCACTCAAAACCCCTAAGGTTTTTTGGCAATGCCAAAGTGCCCCATTAAACCTCCCCCATGTGCTTCCCTCACTAACAACTCACGCATACTACAAACAGGAATGCATAATCTATTCTCCCTAAACAGAAACCCATCATGTTGGTAGAATTTACTAAAAGTAGACTTTTCACATGCAGCATAGATAGTACTAAAGTCAATATCACTAGCATAAAGTTCTTTAATAAATTCAAACCCAAGCATTCTTGCACTCAATGAAGTAAGTAAAGCATACCTTCACGATAGTGCATCGGCGACAATGTTTTCCTTACCTTATTTGTAGCGGATTACATATGGAAATGTCTCAACAAACTCTAACTATTTTGCGTGTCGTTTGTTCAGCTTACCTTGGCCCTTCAGATGCTTCAATGATTCATGATCTGTATGGATCACAAACTCTCGAGGCCACAAATAATGCTGCCAAGTCTCAAGGGCTCGCACTAGTGCATACAACTCCTTGTCATACGTGGGGTACCTCAAAACTGCTTCATTCAGCTTCTCACTAAAGTAAGCTATTGGTCGCTTTTCTTGCATAAGAACCGCTCCAATGCCTATCCCGGATGCGTCACACTCAATCTCAAATGTCTTCTCAAAGTTGGGTAGTGCCAAGACTGGTGCACTGCACAACTTCATTTTCAGATCCTGGAATGCACGCTCCTGCTCTTCACCCCATTTGAAGCCAACAGTCTTCTTCACTACTTCAGTCAATGGTGCTGCAATACTACTGAAGTCTTTAAATAATCGACTGTAGAAGCTTGCTAATCCATGGAAGCTTCTGACTTCTGTCACTGTTGTTGGTGTGGGCCAATCCTGAATTGCCTTCACCTTTTCTAAATCGACCTCGATGCCATCTGCACTCACAACAAATCCAAGGAAAACAATTCTATCCATACAAAAAGTGCACTTATCAAAGTTAGCATACAATTTTTCTTGCCTTAACACATCAAGAACATGCTTCAAATGCATAACATGCTCATCTACTGTTTTACTGTAAACTAAGACGTCATCAAAATAAACCACAACAAACTTACCTAAAAATGCACGCATAACATGATTCATCAATCTCATAAATGTGCTAGGTGCGTTTGAAAGACCAAATGGCATAACTAACCATTCATACAAGCCATACTTAGTCTTAAATGCAGTTTTCCACTCATCTCCCTCCCTTATGCGAATTTGATGGTATCCACTCTTTAAATCAATCTTACTAAAACTTTTGGAACCATGCAAATCATCCAACATGTCATCCAGTCTAGGAATGGGGTGACAATACTTTACCGTAATATTGTTGATAGCTCGGTAATCAACGCACATACGCCACATCCCATCTTTCTTAGGAACTAGAAGCACTGGTACTGCACAAAGACTCATGCTTTCCCTTACATACCCCTTGTCCATCAACTCCCGTACTTGCCTTTGTAGCTCCTTTGTCTCCTCGGGATTGCTCCTATAAGCCAGTCTGTTAGGAATGACTGCTCCAGGTATGAAGTCTATCTAGTGCTCAATACCTCTAATGGGTGGAAGCCCACTAGGTATGTCCTCTGTCAGTACGTCACTGTAATCCTGCAAAAGAGATGAAATAGACACGGGAAGCAAAAGGTCAAAGTTAGTAAAATAAATATGAGGCTCCTTATAGACTAACAAAAGCATGAGCTTGCTAGCCTTGAACGCTTTCCTCGCTTCACCCTCACCCATGTAGAAACTCTTTTTAACTCTCTTTTTTGTTTCCCCCTCACGTTCACTCACACTCCCCTTGGGAACTCCAACGGCCTTGGCCTTATTTTTCTCACCAGATACACCACTCTCACTAGTCTCAGCCATGGTGGTGTTTCCCTTCGCTCTCTCTTTGTCACGTTCAAGTTGCAACTTAACTTGATCTTCATGGACTTGTGCAGGTGTAAGTGGGTATAATGTAATGGGTTTTCCCTTATGCTGGAAATAGTACTTGTTCTTGAACCCATCATGAATAACCTTCTTATCAAACTGTCACGGCCTGCCCAAAAGAATATGTCCTGCATGCATCAGTATCACATCACATAGGACATCATCTGTGTATGGCCCAATGGTAAAGCTCAACAATACCTGCTTTGTCACACTTATTTCCCCACAATCGTTTAACCACTGCAACTTGTAAGGCTTCGGGTGTCTCAAGCAACTCAACCCCAATCGCTCAATCAAAGCTGTGCTAGCAACATTAGTACAATTGCCCCCATCTATGATCATACTACATCCCTTGCCATTCACACGGCACCTGGTATGGAATATGTTCTCCCTCTGCTGCACACTCTCATCCTCTACAACATGTGCACTCAAAGCACGCTTGACAACTAAGGATAAGTTATTCAGCGGGTATGTAGCTCCCTCATGGTCACTAGCATCCTCCAACTCTGGCATCTCCTCCTTGACCTCACTATCGGTAGAGTACACCTCTCCACTCTTTTTATCAATCACTAAAGTATGCCTATTGGGACATTGTGAAGCATAGTGTCCCATGCCCAAACACTTGAAACACTTGACATCCTTAGTTCTAACAGCTGCACCCTCAGGTTTTGGTCTAGTTTTGCTCGGTTCTGCAGCCTCTTTACCCTTGGCACTAGGGTCGGCCCTAGGCTTATTAAAGCCTCCACTGAACTCGCCTCTAGGCTTGTCAAAGCCTCCATCTCGCTTCTCATTCGGAACCCATTTTCCCTTCCATGCAGAAGTAGCCTGAGTACCAAATCTGGATGTTGACCTTTTCTTGAGTTGCCTTTCTACCTTGATAGCCATGTGAAGCATATCCTCCAAATCAACAAAGTGATGCAACTCCACCATTTTTGCAATCTCTCTATTCAAGCCCCCTAGAAATCGTGCCATAGTAGCTTCTGCATCCTCAACTACATTTGCCCTGATCATGGCAACTTCCATCTCTGTGTAATAGTCCTCAACACTTTTGGTCCCTTGATACAGATGTTGTAGTTTCTGATACAATTCCCTATAGTAATGGCTGGGTATAAATCTTTTTCTCATAAGACCTCTAAGTTCTGCCCATGTCTGAACCGGCCTCTCATAATTTCTCCTCCGAGTAGTGACAAGCTGATCCCACCAAATCATAGCATAATCGATAAACTCAATTGCTGCCAGATTGATCTTCTTCTCGTATGAGAAGTGATGACAGCTGAAAATCAATTCTATTTTCTTTTCCCATTCTAAATAAGCTTCATGATCATTCTTTCCGTGGAATGTTGGTATCTTGATCTTGATGCTACCTAGATCACCATCTACATCTCCTCGTCTACCATATTCCCTCCTATCATAATCCCCTCTTCTGGCATCAAATGCACCTCTATCATCAAATCGTCTATCCCTCCTATCATTCCTCCTATCAAACCTCCTATTAGGCCTCCTATCATGCCCAGGCTGAAATCTCTCCTCCACATCATCAAGACCATCAGAATCATCAAACTCATTTTCAGCTTCATCTTCATCTGGTGGTACATACTGTGGTGGTACACGTCGAGGTGGCACATTATGAGGTGGTGGTACATTCTGAGGTGGTGGTATATGCTGAGGTGGTGGTGCTTTGGGACCGCTACCAGTTTGAATACTCTCTACACTCTTGGTCAATCTCTCCAAAGTAGTATTCATGTTCTCCATCATATCTGTAAATTTCCTATCCAAAGCCTCAAGCTTTTCATCAGTGGTTAGACCTGCCATCTCAACACTAAACAAACAGATTAGAAATAACAAGAAAGTAAAGCAAGTATGTAAATCCTCACAATCTCACGTGTTTACACTTGAATGATATCACTCCACTCGTGTTTGCACTCTATTGGCTTTTACCCGATACTATGCTCACAATCACTACCTTTTACCACTCTTGAGTTCGTCCTCAATTCAAATGTGAATCACACTCAATCCAAGAATACAGTCCAAATGTAGTCCTCAAGCCAGCATGAAACACAAAGGTCTAATAATATATATGGGACAGGTGGAAACAAAATGTGAACAGGAATAGCAACGACGAAGACTCAATCAATAATACTTAAACTAGAGTATTTGGAATAAAGAAGTGAACAATTAGCATAATGGAAAAAAATAAGCATGCAAATTCATGGTCGTATGCAATTTCGGGAGAAAATTTGGCACCGCTATAGAAATTTTGATGGGATACCCTCCACGGGCACCTAAATGATAATATGGAACAAACTAAATTCAACCAAAAAATTCAATCAAGTCCTTTTTTTTTTTGATAAAATCAGATGCTGATACTGTGATTCTGATTTCAGAGGCTGATTTAGGTTCTGATTTCAGAAGCTGATTTAGGTTCTGATTTCAGAGGCTGATTTTCAGGGTCTGATTTCAGAGGCTTTTGGTCAGGGTCTGATTTCAGAGGCTACTGGTCATGGTCTGATTTCAGAGGTTACTTTTCAGGGTATGATTTCAGAGGTTACTTTTCAGGGTCTGATTTCAGAGTCTGATTTTCAGAAGCTAATCTTCAGGGTCTGATTTCAGAGTCTGATTTTCAGAAGCTAATCTTCAGGGTCTGATTTCAGAGACTAAGTTTCAGGGTCTGAATTCAGAGTCAGATTTCAAAGGCTAAGTTTTTAGAGTCTGATTTCAGAGTCTGATTTCAGGGTCTGAATTCAAAGGCTAAGTTTTAGGGTCTGAATTCAGAGTCAGATTTCAAACTTCACTAGGGTTTTAGAAACAACACACAGCCGCCAAAGAACATGCTTATTTCTTCAACATATGCTAAATAACAGAAAGTATATGACAAACCGATATGAAGAACAGAACAAAAACCCAGAATTGGAAAATGATAGAAGATGAACTGATATGCAAAACACAATAAAATCAGATCCAGAAATAAACAAAACGAAAACAGAAACAAGATCCAACAACAAGAACTGAAACGAAAATAAAAACAAAATCAAACAAAAGAAAAGATAGGAAAAATCAGACCTTGGAACCCTGAGCTCTGATACCAAATGAAAGAAGCCCACTTGAATTCGAAATCCAAGCAAACCCCAAGCAACGGACAGAACCCCAAGAACCACGAATATGATTTTGTAGAAACAAAACCCTTCCAAGGCCACAAAGAAGACCCACAAAGAACTTGCCCTTGAGAACCTTTAAGATGAATCCTTGTAGTGTTTTGCTAGCAATGGAGACGCCACTAAGTTTGCCAAAACTTAGATAAGTCGATTCAAACTTGAAAAGGGGAATCCCTCCCTTACAAGAATTCGGCCATAGCCAAAGCTTTAAGCTTTTGAGTTTTATAAATTTCGTTGATTGTTCTCCAAATGAAAAAGAAAGAAAGCTTAAATAGTGATACAAAAGAAACCCTAAAGGCATAAAGACAACAATGCCCCTAAATACGAAATTACAAAAATACCAAGTCTTTAAGTCTTCAAATGCCTAGGAAGCTTTATTCTAAACTGATTTGGGCCAAGTGAAATGGCTTTGGGCCCTTTCCATCGAAGCCCACATGCGTCTTTATTTGTTTGTTGCAGTCGGCCATAAAACTCTGAACTAATCCCGCCATTGCTTCTCTGAGTCTTTTGGTCCTCTGCCTCGTAATTAGCCCTTCTGGTACTTGTAATGGGTCTTTTGCTTTGTTGTCGGCCTGGATCATGTTAACAATGCCCCTAAAGGCTAAATTACAAAAATACCAAAGTCTTCAAGTCTTCAAAGGCCTGTGAAGCTTCATTCAGAACTGATTTGGCCAAGTGAAATGGCTTTGGGCCCTCTCTATTGAAGCTCACATGCGTCTCTATTTGTTTGTTGTAATCGGCCATAACACTCTGAACTAATCCCGCCATTGCTTCTCTGAGTCTTTTGGTCCTCTACCTCGTAATTTGCCCTTCTGGTACTTGTAATGGGTCTTTTGCTTTGTTGTCGAACATAATTAATCTGTGATTAATTAAGAGAGGGAAAATTAATCTGGGATTAATTGCGACAAGAATTAATCTGGGATTAAATTCATCTAGAAGAGAGAATGCGATTAATTTGGAATTAATCGGTAAAATAAATTTAATAGTTAAATTGGATTTTTCTATTTAATTTATTTATTTGGGCTAAAATAATATATTAGATATATTAATTGAAATTGGATTTCAATACGAGATTAAAATTGGATTTTAATTCGAGCGAACAGATTAATTTGGAATTAATTCGTAAACAACTATCGTAATAATTTTGCGAAGCTTAATTATTTAATTAAATTGGATTTAATTATGTCGCGACAGAAAATTCATTTAATCGGATTAAATGAACCCGGGCCCAAAGTTGTTGTGTAAGCCAACTTAAATTTGGAATTTAAAGTGGTGGGACCCACTTGACTTACATCAACTAGTCATTAGATGATGGAAGTAGTTGGATGCTTTAATGCATTTTTCTTTCTAACACACTAAATTTTGTTTTTGGAAAATATAACACATTACCTTGTTTTTTGTAAAAACAAATCAATTATTCATCTTCTCTCTTTCTCTTCATTGCGATTTCTTAATACCTTAGAAGGCAAATTTTGATTCAAAATTTGTTAAAGCTAGCACTTTGGGAGACAATTGAAGGTGATAGGGAAACTCACCCAAGAGTTTAGAACTCAACAGAAGCTTGGGCTTCTACATCTAAAGAAAGTTTTGAATTTTCCAACCGATCATTGTAAGTATTCTGCAACTTATCTTGATTTATTCACACTTTAATCTTGTTTAGAGATCCTTGGGATGTGTAGGACACACAAAACCACATTTTTTGTGAGAAAACACATTTGGATTCGAAATCCAAGCAAACCTCAAGCAACGGACAGACCCCAAGAACCGCGAATTTGATTTTGTAAGAACAAAATCCTTCCAAGGCCACAAAGAAGACCAACAAAGAACTTGCACTTGAGAACCTTTAAGATGATTCCTTGTAGTGTTTTGCTAGCAATGGAACGCCACTAAGCTTGCTAAACTTAGATAAGTCGATTTTAACTTGAAAATGAGAATCCATCCCTTACAAGAATTCTGCCATAGCCAAAGCTTTAAGCTTTTGTGTTTACAAATTTCGTTGATTGTCCCAAAAAAAAAAGTAAAAAAGTTTAAACAGTCTTACAAAGAGAAACCCTAAAGGCATAAAGACAGCAATGGCCCTTATGGCTAAATTACAAAAATACCAAAGTCTTTAAGTCTTCAAAGGCTTGTGAACTTCATTCAGAACTGATTTGGGCCAAGTGAAGCGGCTTGGGGCCCTCTCTATTGAAGCCCACATGCGTCTCTATTTGTTTGTTGCAATCGGCCATAACAATCTGAACTAATCCCGCCATTGCTTCTCTGAGTCTTTTGGTCCTCTGCCTCGTAATTGGTACTTTTGGTACTTGTAATGGGTCTTTTGCTTTGTTTTCGAACATAATTAATCTGGTATTAATTAAGAGAGAGAAAATTAATCTGTGATTAATTGCGGCAAGAATTAATCTGGGATTAAATTCGTCTAGAAGAGAGAACGCGAATAATTTTGAATTAATCGGTAAAATAAATTTAATAGTTAAATTGGATTTTTCTATTTAATTTATTTATTTGGGCTAAAATAATATATCGGATATATTAATTGAAATTGGATTTCAATACGAGATTAAAATTGGATTTTAATTCGAGCGAACGAATTAATTTGGAATTAATTCGTAAGAAACTATCGTAATAATTTTGCGAGGCATAATTACTTAATTAAATTGGATTTAATTATGTCGCGACAGAAAATTCATTTAATCGGATTAAATGAACCCGGGCCCAAAATATGTTGTGTAAGACAACTTAAAATTGGAATTTAAAGTGGTGGGACCCACTTGACTTACATCAACTAGTCATTAGATGATGGAAGTAGTTGGATGCATTTAATGCATTTTTCTTTCCAACACACTAAGTTTTGTTTTTGCAAAATATAACACATTAACTTGTTTTTTGGAAAAATAAATAAACTATTCATCTTCTCTCTTTTCTCTCCCATTGCTGATTTCTCTAATACCTTGGAGGGAAAATTTTGCTTCAAAATTTGTTAAAGCTAGCACTTTGGGAGTCAATTGAAGGTGATAGGGAAACTAACCCAAGAGTTTAGAACTCAACACAAAGCTTGAAGCTTCTACATCCAAAGAAAGTATTGAATTTTCCAACCGATCAATGTACGTATTCTACAACTTATCTTGATTTATGCACACTTTAATCCTGTTTAGAGATCCTTGGGATGTGTTGGACACACAAACACACTATGTTTTGTGACAAGAAACACACTTGGATTCGAAATCCAATCAAACCCCAAGAAACGGACAGAACCCCAAGAACCGCGAATTTGATTTTGTAGGAACAAAACCATTCCAAGGCCACAAAGAAGACCCACAAAGAACTTGCCCTTGAGAACCTTTAAGATGATTCCTTGTAGTGTTTTGCTAGTAATAGGGACGCCACTAAGCTTGCTAAACTTAGATAAGTCGATATTAACTTGAAAATGGGAATCCATCCCTTAGAAGAATTCGGCCATAGCCTATATCTAATTCACATTCATAAAAGTAATGGTCATTTACTTATGCCACTTGTAATAAAATAATTTGTGCAATAACTTAACCGAATCTACGCAACATATATATTCAAAAATAACCTATATCTAATTCACATTCATAAAAGTAACTCCTATATCTAAGTTTGCATGCTTTAAAAATAAGTTGTCATAACGGCAAGCACACAATATTCTCATGAACATATAAAATCATCCAACACAAAAATAAATAACAACCTACACATGAACATAAATTAAATTCCTAATGCAAAAGAAATAAGTAAATCATGCTTGGAAATAATCAACTAATCATGCATAAAAAATAACATACTAAACAACCTAATCATGCATAAAAATAATACACTATTTCTAATAAACAACGAATAAACATAAACTTGGATGAAACGAAACATGTGAGTCTCTCAAATGGTACGTGGCATTGTATCCCGAGTGCAGACCGCACTACCGTCCATTCGGATTCGGCTACGGAATTTACGTTCGGGTTTCCATCCGATATACCACAAGAGATAACACATATTTCATTCATCCCATGGCCAGAACATTCATGAATCCACAATATACATGCGAAGAAATGAAATAAATAACGGAAAGAAAGTGCGGGAATAAATAAAAAGGGTGCCCTCAGGTCTAACCTCTTAAGTCGTCTCTTGGAAGTACGTTACGCGGTTGTCGAAAGGGTTGATGCTCCGCGGCTTTTCCGATTTACTGGTTCGTTGTTTTCCTTTGTTGCTTCATTGTTTCGGGCTACTGTATGCTCACTATTTCTGCGGTATTCAGACAGTGTTTCAGTACGGAATTTCGGTGGCTTAAGGCAGCTTTACTGGGGCTATTTTGGGTGTTTTAAGGTGCAGTTCAGGGGCTGTTTAGGGGTACAGTTGAGGGTTGTTTGTGAGTTGGTGAGGGCCGTGTGAGAGAAGAGAGAAGTGCGGGTCAGAATAGTTGTGAATAGTCGGTTAGTTTGATGGCTTAGTTCACGTCCAAGGTTGCATTTGATTGTGTCGGTTGAAGGCTGTGAGTGTGGAGGAGAAAGAGGGATATTAGGCGTGTCTTTAACGGGTGGTTTTATGGTTTGTTGAAGGTGAGGCTTGTGTTTAGGGTTGTTTGTTTCACGGTGAAGGGGGCTTACTCCAGGTTTGTTTATTCACGGTACTTTGCTAGTTTTGTCGAGGGCCGCTAGGGTTTTATCTTTCATGCATGCCGAAAGAGAGAGCAGGTTGGTCGAGTGAGTGGAGAGAGAAGGAGTAAAGGGTTTTGTGAGGTTGTTAGTTAGGGTTCGTTGATGAGGGGGAGCTGTGCGAGAGGCGTGTTTGAGAGATTGAGGGCTGGGTGTGTTGTTAGGGTTTTTTCTTTGAGTGGAGAGCTTGGCGTGAAGAGAGAATAGAGGGGGCAGTTAGACGAGTGGGAATGTGACCGAGAGTGGTGAGAGGGTGAAGAGAGAATAGAGGGGGACAGTTATGGTTTCTTTTTTGTTTGTTATTTCTTTGTGAGTTTGAGCTGAGGGTTTCAAGGTTGGGTTTAGGCTTCTTTTTATAGGCAAAGGTTGGGGTTTACCTTGTGTGAATAGGGAAATGATTTTGTAATTATGGGAGTATCTTTTAATTTGTGTTTTAAGGAAAAATCTATTTAATTAGGGATGTGATTTAATTTGATTTGATTTCTTCTCTTTTGATTAGGGATATGATTTATTGAATTAGGAAAGTGTTTGATGAGATTTGATTTGTATCTTTTAATTAGGGAATGTGATTTGTCTTGATTTTAGCATGTGTTTAATGTGTGATTTTGTTAATTTGGAAGGTGATGGGCGTGGGGCTTGGTCTCTTGGGCGTGAGCTTGGCTTATATTGGTGGGCTTGGTGTGTGGCTTGGTGGTGTGTGGGCTTGGTGTGTGATTTGCGGGGGTTTGGGTCAATGATGTATTTTAAAACAGAGGTCCAACAAGCAAACCCGACGCTTAAGTAAACGAATTAAATCCAACAATGTGTCAATTTCTGACTTTTCCCTTCCGACGTCCGTTTCCCGCGACTTCCACAGTTTAAGAGGTAGTGTCTTCGTGTGAGACTCATCATCGGGACTTATATGTAAAAATACAGTGCCTACAGAAGCTCCATTCAGAACTGATTTGGGCCAAGTGAAGTGGCTTGGGGCCCTCTCTATTGAAGCCCACATGCGTCTCTATTTGTTTGTTGCAATCGTCAATATTACTCTAAACTAATCCCGCCATTGCTTCTCTGAGTCTTTTGGTCCTCTGCCTTGTAATTGGCCTCTCTAGTACTTGTAATGGGTCATTTGCTTTGTTGTCGAACAGAATTAATCTGGGATTAATTAAGAGAGAGAAAATTAAACTGGGATTAATTGCGGCAACAATTAATCTGGGATTAAATTCGTCTAGAATGGAGAACGCGATTAATTTAGAATTAATCAGTAAAATAAATTTAATAGTTAAATTGGATTTTTCTATTTAATTTATTTATTTGGGCTAAAATAATATATCGGATATATTAATTGAAATTGGATTTCAATACGAGATTAAAATTGGATTTTAATTCGACCGAACGAATTAATTTGGAATTAATTCGTAAGCAACTATCGTAATAATTTTTAGAGGCATAATTATTTAATTAAATTGGATTTAATTATGTCGCGACAGAAATTTCGTTTAATCGGATTAAATGAACCCGGGCCCAAAGTATGTTAGGTAAGCCAACTTAAATTTGGAATTTAAAGTGGTGGGACCCACTTGACTTACATCAACTAGTCATTAGATGATGGAAGTAGTTGGATGCATTTAATGCATTTTTCTTTCTAACACACTAAATTTTGTTTTTGGAAAATATAACACATTAACTTGTTTTTTGTAAAAACAAATCAATTATTCATCTTCTCTCTTTCCTCTTCCATTGCCGATTTCTTTAATACCTTAGAAGGCAAATTTTGATTCAAAATTTGTTAAAGCTAGCACTTTGGGAGACAATTGAAGGTGATAGGGAAACTCACCCAAGAGTTTAGAACTCAACAGAAAGCTTGGAGCTTCTACATCTAAAGAAAGTTTTGAATTTTCCAACCGATCAATGTAAGTATTCTGCAACTTATCTTGATTTATTCACACTTTAATCTTGTTTAGAGATCCTTGGGATGTGTAGGACACACAAACACACTATGTTTTGTGACAGGAAACACACTAGGATTCGAAATCCAAGCAAACCCCAAGCAACGGACAGAACCCCAAGAACCGCAAATTTGATTTTATAGGAACAAAACCCTTTCAAGGCCACAAAGAATAGCCACAAAGAACTTGCCCTTGAGAACCTTTAAGATTATTCCTTGTAGTTTTTTGCTAGCAATGGAGACGCCACTAAGCTTGCTAAACTTAGATAAGTCGATTTTAACTTGAAAATGAGAATCCATCCCTTACAAGAATTCGGCCATAGCCAAAGCTTTAAGCTTTTATGTTTACAAACTTCGTTGATTGTCCCAAAAAGAAAAAGAAACAAAGTTTAAATAGTGTTACAAAGAGAGACCCTAAAGGCAAAAAGACAACAATGCCCCTAAAGGCTAAATTACAAAAATACCAAAGTCTGAAGGTCTTCAAAGGCCTGTGAAATCATTCAGAACTGATTTGGGCCAAGTGAAGTAGCTTGGGGCCCTCTCTATTGAAGCCCACATGCGTCTCTATTTGTTTGTTGCAATCGTCCATAATACTCTGATCTAATCCCGCCATTGCTTCTCTGAGTCTTTTGGTCCTCTGCCTCGTAATTGGCCCCTTTGGTACTGGTAATGGGTCTTTTACTTTGTTGTCGAATAGAATTAATCTGGGATTAATTAAGAGAGAGAAAATTAATCTGGGATTAATTACGGCAAGAGTTAATCTGGGATTAAATTCGTCTAGAAGAGAGAACGCGATTAATTTGGAATTAATCGGTAAAATAAATTTAATAGTTAAATTGGATTTTTCTATTTAATTTATTTATTTGGGCTAAAATAATATATCGGATATATTAATTGAAATTGGATTTCTATACGAGATTAAAATTGGATTTTAATTCGACCGAACGAATTAATTTGGAATTAATTCGTAAGCAACTATCGTAATAATTTTATGAGGCATATTATTTAATTAAATTGGATTTAATTATGCCGTGACAGAAAATTCATTTAATCGGATTAAATGAACCCGGGCCCAAAATGTGTTGTGCAAGCCAACTTATATTTGGAATTTAAAGTGGTGGGACCCACTTGACTTACATCAACTAGTCATTAGATGATGGAAGTAGTTGGATGCATTTAATGCATTTTTCTTTCCAACACAATAAGTTTTTTTTTTGCAAAATATAACACATTAACTTTTTTTTTTGGAAAAACAAATCAACTATTCATCTTCTCTCTTTCCTCTCCCATTGCCGATTTCTCTAATACCTTGGAGGGCAAATTTTGTTTCAAAATTTGTTAAAGCTAGCACTTTGGGAGTGAATTGAAGGTGATAGGGAAACTCACCAAGAGTTTAGAACTCAAAACAAAGCTTGGAGCTTCCACATCGATAGAAAGTTTTGAATTTTCCAAACGATCAATGTAAGTATTCTGCAACTTATCTTGATTTATTCACACTTTAATCTTGTTTAGATATCCTTGGGATGTGTTAGACACACAAACACACTATGTTTTGTTACATGAAACACACTTGGATTCGAAATCCAAGCAAACCCCAAGCAACGGACAGAACCCCAAGAACCGCGAATTTGATTTTGTTGGAACAAAACCCTTCCAAGGCCACAAAGAAGACCCACAAAGAATTTGCCATTGAGAACCTTTAAGACGATTCCTTGTAGTGTTTTGCTAGCAATGAAGACGCCAATAAGCTTGCTAAACTTAGATAAGTCGATTTTAACTTGAAAAGGAGAATCCCTCCCTTACAAGAATTCGGCCATAGCCAAAGCTTTAAGCTTTTGTGTTTACAAATTTCGTTGATTGTCCCAAAAAGAAAAAGAAAAAAAGTGTAAATAGTGTTACAAAGAGAAACTCTAAAGGCATAAAGACAACATTGCCCCAAAGGCTAAATTACAAAAATACCAAAGCCTTCAAGTCTTCAAAGGTCTGTGAAGCTTCATTTAGAACTGATTTGGGCCAAGTGAAGTGGCTTGGGGCCCCTTTATTTGAAGCCCACATGCGTCTCTATTTGTTTGTTGCAATCGGCTATAACACTCTGAACTAATCCCGTCATTGCTTCTCTGAGTCTTTTGGTCTTCTGCCTCGTAATTGGCCCTTCTGGTACTTGTAATGGGTCTTTTACTTTGTTGTCGAACAGAATTAATCTAGGATTAATTAAGAGAGAGAAAATTAATCTGGGATTAATTACGGCAAGATTTAATCTGGGATTAAATTCGTCTAGAAGAGAGAACGCGATTAATTTGAATTAATCGGTAAAATAAATTTAATAGTTAAATTGGATTTTCCTATTTTATTTATTTATTTGGGCTAAAATAATATATCGGATATATTAATTGAAATTGGATTTCAATACGAGATTAAAATTGGATTTTAATTCGAGCGAACGAATTAATTTGGAATTAATTCGTAAGCAACTATCGTAATAATTTTGCGAGGCATAGTTATTTAATTAAATTGGATTTAATTATGTCGTGACAGAAAATTCATTTAATCGGATTAAATGAACCCGGGCCCATAATGTGTTGTGTAAGCCAACTTAAATTTGGAATTTAAAGTGCTGGGACCCACTTGACTTACATCAACTAGTCATTAGATGATGGAAGTAGTTGGATGCATTTAATGCATTTTTCTTTCCAACACACTAAGTTTTGTTTTTGGAAAATATAACACATTAACTTTTTTTTTTGGAAAAACAAATCAACTATTCATCTTCTCTCTTTCCTCTCCCATTGCCGATTTCTCTAATACCTTGGAGGGAAAATTTTGCTTCAAAATTTGTTAAAGCTAGCACTTTGGGAGTGAATTGAAGGTGATAGGGAAACTCACCCAAGAGTTTAGAACTCAAAACAAAGCTTGGAGCTTCTACATCGAAAGAAAGTTTTGAATTTTCCAAACGATCAATGTAAGTATTCTGCAACTTATCTTGATTTATTCACACTTTAATTTGTTTAGATATCATTGGGATGTGTTAGACACACAAACACACTATGTTTTGTGACATGAAACACACTTGGATTCGAAATCCAAGCAAACCCCAAGCAACGGACAAAACCCCAAGAACCGCGAATTTGATTTTGTAGTAACAAAACCCTTCCAAGGCCACAAAGAAGACCCACAAAGATATTGCCCTTGAGAACCTTTAAGATGATTCCTTGTAGTGTTTTGCTAGCAATGAAGACGCCAATAAGCTTGCTAAACTTAGATAAGTCGATTTTAACTTGAAAATGGGAATCTCTCCCTTACAAGAATTCGGCCATAGCCAAAGCTTTAAGCTTTTGTGTTTACAAATTTCGTTGATTGTCCCAAAAAGAAAAAGAAAGAAAGTTTAAATAGTATTACAAAGAGAAACCTTAAAGGCATAATGACAACAATGCCCCTAAAGGCTAAATTGCAGAAATACCAAAGACTTCAAGTCTTCAAAGGCCTGTGAAGTTCCATTCAGAACTGATTTGGGCCAAGTGAAGTGGCTTGGGGCCCTCTGTATTGAAACCCACATGCATCTCTATTTGTTTGTTGCAATCGGCCATAACACTCTGAACTAATCCCGCCATTACTTCTCTGAGTCTTCTTGTCCCCTGCCTCGTAATTGGCCCTTCTGGTACTTGTAATGGATCTTTTGCTTTGTTGTCGAACAGAATTAATCTGGGATTAATTAAGAGAGAGAAAATTAATATATGATTAATTGTGGCAAGAATTAATCTGGGATTAAATTTTTCTAGAAGAGAGAACGCGATTAATTTGGAATTAATCGGTAAGATAAATTTAATTGTTAAATTTGATTTTTCCATTTAATTTATTTATTTGGGCTAAAATAATATATCGAATATATTAATTGAAATTGGATTTCAATACGAGATTAAAATTGGATTATAATTCGAGCGAACGAATTAATTTGGAAATAATTCGTAAGCAACTATCGTAATAATTTTACGAGGCATAATTATTTAATTAAATTGGATTTAATTATGTCGCCACAGAAAATTCTTTTAATCGGATTAAATGAACCCGGGCCCAAAGTGTGTTGTGTAAGTCAACTTAAATTTGGAATTTAAAGTCGTGGGACCCACATGACTTACATCAACTAGTCATTAGATGATGGAAGTAGTTGGATGCATTTAATGCATTGCCGATTTCTCTAATACCTTGGAGGGCAAATTTTTCTTCAAAATTTGTTAAAGTTAGCACTTTGGGAGTCAATTGAAGGTGATATGGAAACTCACCCAAGAGTTTAGAACTCAACACAAAGCTTGGAGCTTCTACATCCAAAGAAAGTTTTGAATTTTCCAACCGATCAATGTAAGTATTCTGCAACTTATCTTGATTTATTCACACTTTAATCTTGTTTAGAGATCCTTGGGATGTGTAGGACACACAAACACATTATGTTTTGTGACATGAAACACACTTGGATTCGAAGTCCAAGCAAACCCCAAGCAACGGACAGAACACCAAGAACCGCGAATTTTATTTTGTAGGAACAAAACCCTTCCAAGGTCACAAAGAAGACCCACAAAGAACTTGCCCTTGAGAACCTTTAAGATGATTCCTTGTAGTGTTTTGCTAGCAATGGAGACGCCAATAAGCTTGCTAAACATAGATAAGTCGATTTTAACTTGAAAAAGGGAATCTCTCCCTTACAAGAATTCGGCCATAGACAAAGCTTTAAGTTTTTGTGTTTACAAATTTTGTTGATTGTCCCAAAAAGAAAAAGAAAGAAAGTTTAAATAGTGATACAAAGAGAAACCCTAAAGGCATAAAGACAACAATGCCCCTAAAGGCTAAATTACAAAAATACCAAAGTCTTCAAGTTTTCAATGGCCTGTGAAGCTTCATTCAGAACTGATTTGGGCCAAGTGAAGTGGCTTGGGGCCCTCTATATTGAAGCCCACATGTGTCTCTATTTGTTTGTTGCAATCAGCCATAACACTCTGAACCATTCCCACCATTGCTTCTCTGAGTCTTTTGGTCCACTGCCTCGTAATTGGCCCTTTTGGTACTTGTAATGGGTCTTTTGCTTTGTTATCGAACAGAATTAATCTGGGATTAATTAAGAGAGAGAAAATTAATTTGGGATTAATTGCGGCAAGAATTAATCTGGGATTAAATTCGTCTAGAAGAGAGAACGCGATTAATTTGGAATTAATCGGTAAAATAAATTTAATAGTTAAATTGGATTTTTCTATTTAATTTATTTATTTGGACTAAAATAATATATCGGATATATTAATTGAAATTAGATTTCAATACGAGATTAAAATTGGATTTTAATTCGAGCGAACGAATTAATTTGGAATTAATTCGTAAGCAACTATCGTAATAATTTTGCGAGGCATAATTATTTAATTAAATTGGATTTAATTATGTCACAACAGAAAATTCTTTTAATCGGATTAAATGAACCCGGACCCAAAGTGTGTTGTGTAAGCCAACTTAAATTTGGAATTTAAAGTGGTGGGACCCACTTGACTTACATCAACTAGTCATTAGATGATGGAAGTAGTTGGATGCATTTAATGCATTTTTCTTTCCAACACACTAAGTTTTGTTTTTGGAAAATATAACACATTAACTTTTTTTTTTGGAAAAACAAATCAACTATTCATCTTCTCTCTTTCCTCTCTCATTGCCGATTTCTCTAATACCTTGGAGGGAAAATTTTGCTTCAAAATTTGTTAAAGCTAGCACTTTGAGAGTCAATTGAAGGTGATAGGAAAACTCATCCAAGAGTTTAGAACTCAACACAAAGCTTGGAGCTTCTACATCCAAAGAAAGTTTTGAATTCCTTTCCAAAAAAAAAAGTTTTGAATTTTCCAACCGATCAATGTAAGTATTCTGCAACTTATCTTGATTTATTCACACTTTAATCTTGTTTAGAGATCCTTGGGATGTGTAGGACACACAAACACACTATGTTTTGTGACAAGAAACACACTTGGTTACGAAAGCCAACCAAACCCCAAGCAACGGACAGAACCCAAAGAACTGCGAATTTGATTTTGTAGGAACAAAACCCTTCCAAGGGCACAAAGAATACCCACAAAGAACTTGCCCTTGAGAACCTTTAAGATGATTCCTTGTAGTGTTTTGCTAGCAATGGAGACGCCACTAAGCTTGCTATACTTAGATAAGTCAATTTTAACTTGAAAATGGGAATCCATCCCTTAGAAGAATTCGGCCATAGCCAAAACTTTAAGCTTTTGTGTTTACAAATTTCGTTGATTGTCCCAAAAAGAAAAAGAAAAAAAGTTTAAATAGTGTTACAAAGAGAGACCCTAAAGGCTAAATTACAAAAATACCAAAGTCTACAAGTCTTCAAAGGCATGTGAATCTTCATTTAGAACTGATTTGGGCCAAGTGAAGTAGCTTGTGGCCCTCTCTATTGAAGCCCACATGAGTCTCTATTTGTTTGTTGCAATCGTCCATAACACTCTGATCTAATCCCGCCATTGCTTCTCTGAGTCTTTTTGTCCTTTGCCTCGTAATTGGCCCCTCTGGTATTTGTAATGGGTCTTTTGCTTTGTTGTCGAACAGAATTAATCTGGGATTAATTAAGAGAGAGAAAATTAATCTGGGATTAATTACGGCAAGAATTAATCTGGGATTAAATTCGTCTAGAAGAGAGACCGCGATTAATTTGGAATTAATCGGTAAAATAAATTTAATAGTTAAATTGGATTTTTCTATTTAACAAAGCTTGGAGCTTTTACATCCAAAGAAAGTTTTGAATTTTCCAACCGATCAATGTAAGTATTCTGCAACTTATCTTGATTTATTCACGCTTTAATCTTGTTTAGAGATCCTTGGGATGTGTATGACACACAAACACACTATGTTTTGGAAATATATAGAGATGTCTTTAATGTAAAGGAAAATACAAGTAGGAAATCTGAATTAAATAATACTGAATTATGGCATATGAGATTGGGCCACATAGGTGTTAGATGTCTATAAAAATTGGTAAATGATGATTTCATTGAAAATCTTACCATAGAATCTTATCCGAATTGTGAGTCATGTATCCAAAGAAAGATGACAAAGGCCCCATTTCTTGGTGTTGGACACAGTGCTAGAGATTTATTGGAGCTAATACACAGCGATGTGTGTAATCCATTAAATCAGGCTGCTCATGATGATTCAACGTACTTTGTCACTTTCACAGATGACAAGTCTAGATATGGATATGTATATTTGATGAAACATAAGTCGGAAACATTTGACAAGTTCAAAATATTCTGAAATGAAGTAGAAAAACAAATAAGTAAATTCTTCAAGTGCCTTAGATCAGATAGAGGCGGTGAATACATGAGTGAAGAATTCAGAAATTATTTAAGAAGAATGGAATTCTTTCCCAATATAGCCCACTAGGAACATCTCAACACAATGGTGTGTCTGAACGTAGAAATCATATTTTATTGGATATGGTATGAACAATGATGAGCTATACAGATCTTCCTTATTACCTTTGGGTTACGATTTACTTACTACTGCCCACATACTTTATAGAGTTCCATCGAAAGCTGTTTCTACGATCCCCTATCAGATATGATTTGGTAGAAATCCAAGTCTTAGATATTTAAGGAATTGGGGTTGTCCTGCATATGTTAGAGTTGCGCAACAGGATAAACTAGTGCCTAGAGGGTATAAATATAGGTTCGTTGGATATCCTGATAATTCCATGGGATATCAATTCTACGATTCCGAGCAATGAAATGTATTTGTTGTTCATTTTGCCACTTTTCCTAAAAAAGTAATTTTTGAGAGAAAGTGAGAATTATAGAAAGATTGAACTTGATGAGTTTGATCCCAACAATAAGAAACCTGAGATGTAACCAGAGATCCAATTAGGTGAAGGATCTACAAGACAAGTTCTACGTAAGTCAAATAAAAAATCAAAGCCTCTAGAGATATTACTTTTAACATCTGAAGTGAGTATCCGACTATGTATAAGGAAGCGATATTGGATATCAATTCGGGAAAATGGTAGAAAGCAATGAAATCTGAGATAGATTCTATGCATGACAATCAAGTCTGGGACTTAGTTGAACTTCCTGAAGGCGTTAAACCTATAGGGCCCGATCGGTAGCAAAAGGTTACACTCAACATCCTGGGATTGACTATGATGAAACTTTTTCACCAGTAGCCAGCTAAAATCCAGTCATATTCTTTTAGCCATTGCTACATATCACGACTATGAGATATAGTAAATGGATGTGACAACCGCTTTCCTAAATGGATTCCTTGAAGAGGATATCTATATGGAACAACCAGAGGGTTTCGTATCCAGTGAGACTTCAAACTTGGTTTGTAAGCTCCAAAAGTCTATTTATGGACTTAAACAGTCATCCCGAAGCTGGAATCGTCATTTTGATGAGATCATTAGATTATATGGATTCATCAAGAACGAGGAAGAACCATGTATTTATAAGAAAGTGAGTGAGAGCATGATAGTTTTCCTAGTATTGTATGCATATGACATCCCTATCAATATCATAGGAAATGATATAGGATGAAGTGTGAAAGCCTACCTTTGTAAGAACTTCTCCATGAAAGATATGAGTGAAGCTTCCTATATACTAGGTATAAAGCTCTATCGGGATAGAGTTAGGAAGCTTATAGGGTTGTCTCAATCGACATACATATATAAGATGTTAGAAAGGTACGAATTTACCAACTGCAAGGCAGCAAATGTACCTTTCCGATATGACATACATCTTTATAAGAAAATGGCACCTCAGACTGAGGAAGAGAGAGTTAGAATTTCAAACTTGTCATTGCCTTCTTGTATTGGAAGCATAATGTATGTTATGCTATGTACTAGACCTGACATCAGTTTCGGCGTCAGTGTGACCAGCCGATATCAATCTGATCTAGGTAATGATCATTGGACAGTCGTGAAACATATCCTAAAATATCTTAAGGGTAATAGGGATAAGTTTATGATATATTAAGAAAATGAACTACAAGTTAAGGGTTATACATACTCCGACTTCTAGGAAGATCCAAATTATTATAGACAATAAATGGCTTCACCTATCCTGGCACTTGCCCGATGACATTTTCTGTTGATCTTCTTTTGCTTGTAGCCTTTCGGCTTTTCTTCTAGGAGGGCTTGTCCTCTCTAGTTGTATGGGGTATGCCCCTTTGCTCTTGTATAGTTTTCTTTTGGTTAATACACTTACTTTATCCAAAAAAAAATCAAATTATAGAAAATGTACATCAGGTTACGTATTTACCCTTAATGGTGGTGCGATTAGTTGGCAATGTTCAAAGTAGGTTACTGTTAAAGAAGCTATTTGGATTAGAAATTTTATCACAGAACTTGGCGTTATGCCAAGTGTTTCGGATTCAATCCCATTATACTGTGATAATAGCAAAGCCATTCCATAGTCTAAGGAGCCGAGAGCGCATTCCAAGTCTAAACACGTGGAAAGGAAATACCGCGTAATTATAGAGATAATTGAACGAAAAGATATAGTGGTCCTGAAGGTTCAAAGACTTGACAATATAGCATACCCGCTTACAATGACTTTACCTCCTAAGTTATTCGATAAATATGTGGAGGAGATGGGACTGCGGTACCATCCAGATTGGCACTACGCAAGTTAAAGTTCGTTGGAATTGGTGCTTGGAGTGCCAATCTGAGTTATACATTTTATTATTTATTAATAAAATAACTATTTTTCATTCCATACCTTATTAATGGTATTGTCATTAGGCGTATTAGATTGATGTATAGATATGCTAAGAATGACAACGACCTTAGAATGGTCTTGTAGTAATACTTGACACTAGGTGGTCCGACATTGGGATAAGTATTACTATTGTAAATTATTCTTAATATATATATATATATATTCCTAATCATTGGTTTTGGAATACGATCATATTCTTATAACCTAGAAGACTAGCACATGTCGTATATTGGAATTGAAGTTCAAATGATTTAACCCGATGTACCATGAGTTTTCGAAACTCGTATAGACATGTGGGTGTTTGTTGGACCAAATATTTAATGACTCATAGGTGATTCCTAATAGTTGGAAGTTCACAACACCGTCAATAGGAATCTCATCGAGTCGAGTAGCATATGTAATTGTAGGCACTGCATTTTTGCATGTAAGACCCGATGATGAGTCTCATTTGGAGGCACTACCTTTTAAGTCGCGGGAATCGCGAGAAACGGACGTCGGAAGGGAACCGGTATTTTTGTTAGATTTTAGTCGCTTGTTTTGCTTCAGGCTCGCTTGTTGGACCTCCGTTATTAAAACACACCCTTAGCCCAAACCCCATAAGACACACACCAGACCCATCTCACCCAAGCCCAATCCAAAAATAAATAAAACATTTAAAATACATGTCACAAATTAAAACCAATTAAATTAAATTAAAACCAATTAAATTAAATCCAATTAAAATTAAATTAAAACAAATTAAATTTAAATTAAATCTAATACCAAGATTAAATAAATCAATTCCTAAAATAAACAAATCACTCCCCTAATTTAAATAATCCCCTCCTAAATTACAAATATCATTTCCTTTAATAAACCAAATCAAATCCCTCCCTTATTATGTGATCCCTTTCCTTTTGAATAATCCTATGCAAACCCTAATTCTTTCCTTCCCTCTATAAAAACAACACATAATCTTCAACCCTTGCTCCTCTCGGGGGGGACGGCCAAAAAAAGATAATAAATAAATAAAAAACCCTATTCTCTATCATCGCAAGCCAACTGCCCTTCACGCATCAGCCTGCCCACAAGCCACAGCCACCATCATCCTTTCAACGCCACCACCCCTCAAACACATAAGCCTAATACACACTCCATCTGATACAAACCCTACTTCCACTAACCAATGCCCCAAACTTGATTCAAACCTTCATGCCACACCCAGCGTAAGCCACCAGCCCCTATGTTCATGTCCCCTATGCCCTTAGCAGCCCCTCAGCCCATAAACTTGATCACGTAACAGCAACGCTGCAGCCCCCATGCACCACGCCATCTGTCTCCACAAACCCTACAAATAACCGCAACCCTCCTCACGCATCTAGACACCAACCTGCCACCAGCTCAACGTCCCCACTGTCGAACAAATAAGCCAAAAACTGCCGAACAAATTAACCCAGAAACTGACCGAATAAACAGTCCAGAAACCGCCCAAAACAATTCTCTAAACACCCAAAACAGTAGCCTTAACACACCTGAAACAGTGACCAGAAAATACAGAGAAAACAGCAGAAAAATAGAGTGAAAACAGTGACCAAAACAGCGAGTTAAGACGTTAATCTAGTGAACCGGAAGAGTTGCGGAGTGATAGCCCTTCCGACGGCCGTGAAACGCGAGTCCGAAAGTCGACATAAAAGGTTAGACCTGGGGGTACTTTTCCTATTATTTCCATCTATCTTTTTTAATTGTTTTATTCATTTTTATCGCATAAGAGTCGTTTATTGGTGCATGATTGTGGCCCTTGAATAAATAGAAAATGCATTAATTGTAAAATGATGTATGTTGTGGCCCTTGAATAAAATAAAAAATATGTCGCCTCTCGTGGTATATAGGATGGAAACCCGGACATAAATTTCATAGCCGATTCTGAATGGACGGTAGTATGATCTGTACTCGGGATACGACTCCACGTACCACTTGAGTAAACGGCGCATATTTCGTTTTATGTTGTTTTGATTTGTTTATTATTTGCTACTTGATTTCTGCATGTTATTTATTTATGTAATGATGAGATAAAGCGCATGGGCTTAGTAAGTGCGATTAAAGGTCCCCTATTTTGAGAGGTTAAAATCCTTTACCACGATGCTTTGCCGCGCCGGATGATGTATATTCGATTGAATGTGAGGTATGTTCAATCGGGTATACGAAGTCCGATATTGTTGTCTTTATTTCTTATATGCATCGTGTTATTAGCGCATGGGCTTAGTAAGTGCGATTAAAGGTCCTCTATTTTGAGAGGTTAAAATCCTTTACCATGATGCTTTGCCGCACCGGATAATGTATATTCGATTGGATGTGAGATATGTTCAATCGGATAAACGAAGTTCGATATCATTGTCTTTACTTTTTATATATGTATTGTGTTGTTTGCGCATGGGCTTAGTAAGTGCGATTAAAGGTCCTCTATTTTAAGAGGTTAAAATCCTTTACCACGATGCTTTACCGCGCCTTTTAGCCCGTTATTATTTATTATGTGTCATCTATTCATCCGTTCATGTATGTGTCATGTTGTTTACTGCATTTTGGAGGTCACTGCTGTAACCCCGTTCGAACGCGTTTCAGAATGCCGCACGAACGCATGTTTTTTTTCTGGTCCCGTTCGAACGCGTTTACGAATGCTACTCGAACGCGCATGCATTTGTTTCATCAGGTCTGGTCCCGTTCGAACGCGTTATCAAATGCCACACGAACGAGAACCTTCTGTTTACTGTTCGAATGCGTTTTTGAACGCTACACGAACGCGCATACACTTAACTGAGTCCTTTTTCATCACATGTCATGCATAATTGTTTCTTAGGTGATTTCTCTTGTATCATATAATCAATCATACCATTTGAATTCCTGCATTTATTTATTTGATGTGTTGATGAGATGGTATTCAAGCATGATTAGGTCATTAGTATGTTATTTGGTTCTTAGGCATGATTTAGCCTATTTGGTTGTTCATTTTCAAGCATGATTAGTCATTTGTTTGGCGTTTGGAATTTGCATTATGTTTAGGCCGTTCTTTGTTTTCCGCATTATATGATCGAAACATGTTCATGAGATTGCCGTGTGCTATTGCATGTTTGCCGTTATGATGATTACTTTCATGCATGTGAACTTAAAAGTAGAATACTCCTTGGAAATAAATGTTGCTTAGGCTTGGTTAAATTATTGCACAAATCATTTCATTACAAGTGGCATAAGTAAGGGACCATTCCGAACCCAACGGTTTGAGGTCTTCCCTTGCGAGGGGTGAGTGCGGCCTTAAATCTTTGTCCCGGTTCACATCGGGTGGCGACTCCATTATTCTCTGGTTTAGTCCCCCGCGGGCTACTCCGTACTCCCAACCGGGCCGCGAGCCCGGAACAGCATGCGTTGCCCAACATCTGTGTTCCCACAGTCTGGCGACTCTACTGGAGATAGAGAATCAGCCCCGAAATATTATCTTGTAATGTTTGGATTTGTGCTTTAATTAACCGTGTCTACAGTGGGTAAAATGGGGTTTGATCAAAGACATTTTAAGGCTAGGTAATGGTTTGGTGTCTTCCTTCATTCACTACCTTTCTATAAGGAAAAGCTGTGAAGGCACCTAGATAATCATGACCATTGGCCTGTTGTGACAGACTAATCTGGAGGACTTGTTGCTTATTCCTGTCACCAAGCGATAAGAGCCTAAGAGGCTTGGGTATTTAAGAGAGTTCGCTCCACCCTCCCTCTGGGGGAATCTGCAACAAGAAATCCATTTGACAGTTAGTCACACGCTATGACTTGTTGGCACGTACTTTAGGGTATAAAAAAGGTGCGCTCACTTGGTCGCTCGAACCCTTGAGTGGGGAGACCTAGTTGTGGGCAATCCTTCGCCAGCGAGAGTCTTTGTCTATACTCCCACGAACCCACGCGTAGACCGGGGTTGTATGGCCTATAGCAATTATTTCCTTGTGCTTGTGGACCATCCTCATTTGGATGCAGTTGGACTTTTTGTCAGAAATGCGAACTTGTTGGGCCATTTAAACTGGGACGAGTTCGTATCCTATGACGATTGGGCCCAAAGCTTCTAAAATGTTGATGGGCCACCTTGTAGAATTTATTATTTTAATGCTTGAATTATCTCTATGTGCTTGTGCTTGTGGACCATCACCATTTGGACGCAGTTGGGCTTCTTGTCAGAAATGCGAACTTGTTGGGCCATTTAAACTGGGACAAGTTCGTATCCTATGACAATTAGGCCCAAAGCTTCTGAAATGTTGGTGGGCCACTCTGTAGAACTTATTGCTTTATGCTTGAATTATCTTGTTATGTTTGTGTTTTGGACCATCGTTATTTGGATCCAATTGGACCTTTTGTCAAGAGATGTGAACTTGTTGGGCCATTTAAACTGGGACGAGTTCGTGTCCTTTGACAGTTGGGCCAAAGGCTTCTAAAATGTCGATGGGCCATTTTATGTATAGGCCTTTTATCATTTGAAGTTATTTGGTTATGTTATCGCGAAGTGTAAACCTGTTGGGCCATTTCAATTGGGACAAGTTTGCACCGCGCAGTAATATGATTGAACACTTTAAAATGATAAAGGACCAATTAGTGCAAATTTTTTTATAAGCTTATTTATTCCATACATCACATACATGACATGCACTCATGCATACATGCATCATGCTAACCCATTGTGTTCTAAAAAGCCATCATAGATACCCGTTGGGTTGGGGGAAGACTTGTCAGAAGACCATCAGCCAACATGAGTGAGTCAGCCAACGAGGGATCCCGCCTGGATCAATTGGAGACCAAAGTAACAGGAATTATTGAGATATTGCAAGTTCTGACTAATGTTGTGGCCAGTTGGACCGTACTCTGTATAGCCGATAACAGAGAGATGTATAATCAGAATGGAAAGACCTTTAGGGAACCTTTGGAGACCAAACTCCCTTGTTCTGAGATCGTCCCTATCAGGGACAGGCAATTCTCCAATTTAGGTAGACCTTTGTCAAAGGTGTTTGAAGAGCTGAAAAGGCAAGGATAGCCATTCAGCAATGGGAAACGGGACAGTGAGACTGTCAGATTTAGAGGAGAATGAGTTCACCAAGCCGATCAATGTTGACAGATTGAAGCAATATTTTGCCTGAGACTGAGCAGTCACCAAGAGAATTGGCAGAAGACCTAACCCGACGAGATAGGAAACACATGCATGGATGTATACACGTAACCCATTTTGCATTCCTTTTGTGTTTGTTTTGTTTTGTGTTCACAGGTTTTGAAGAAGAAAAGGGAAAGCGGCAAAGACAAGCCATTCAGAAACAACGAAAGCACAATATCAGATTCGGGTAATAATCCTAGGGCTGAGGCCCATATTGGTGTCAGATGCAGGTAGTAATCCGAGGGTTGAGGCCCACATTGGTGCTAGTTTTGGGGAAGAGTCCCAGGGCTGAGGCCCATATGAGTTTGAGTTTCGGGAATGGATCTCAAGGGGCGAAGCCCACATTATCAGAAGATGACGGAAGAATTCTGTGGAAAGAGTGAAAAAAAAAAGAGAAAAAATGAGAGAGAGAAATCTTTGATAGTTAGACATATGTCCGGTGATGACATTATTTGCTGTATGGAGAAGCTTTAGAAACGATAAGTGCGAGACGTGCTCTCGTCCGGTATTCTGAATGGATTGATCTCAGCTGGACTCGCGAGCACTTGATTATGGGATCTCAACAGTGGAAACCTGAGTGGTTGGCAAGATGACTAGCCGAAGGGATGATGGATCGGTGAATGACCGTTTGCCTGGATGTCCACCCTGGTTTACTTATGCTACGATATATGATATGGTTGGGAACAAAGAAAGTCTCTGAAAAGAAAAGAAAAATAGACCGCCTATAACCGATAAGCGTGAAGCTACCCATGTGCGAGTATTAGGACCACCATGAGGAGAAATGCTACCTTAAAGGGTATGTGTGTCAAAAAAAAATGAAAAGAATGAAAAGAAAGAGATAAGAAAAGAGAAGAAGACCATATAATGTTGAGTATGACGAAGTAATCACAGAGTGTGATCGAGACATCCAGTTTGGTTAGACCCACCGATCCGATTCTCCGAAACAAAATCATCGAGTTAGTTCACTTAAGGAATAAACTGCGAAAGAGCCCTGACACACACACACTAGGAGTCTAGTTCAGATCACCTATTCAGAGGATCGAAGTTGAGTGTATCAAGTACTTTGAAGGTTCTCAGGTTTCGATGAGAAAGCATTCGTTGAGGACGAAAATATGTCTAGCTATCGGGATTATCTCATGAGAGGTAATTTAATATGTTAAAATGACACATTAGCATCAGCATCAGTCCTACCGGGTATGGCACTCTTGGGGCGAAGCCCACATTATCATTATTAGTCTGGTCGAGTATGGCACTCTGAGGGCGAGACCCATTTCAGTATCAGTTTGGGGCGAGGCCCACATCAGTATCATCATGGGGGCGAGGCCCATATCAGTATCAGTATGGGGCAAGGCCCATATCAGTATCAGTTTTGGGGGCGAGGCCCATATCAGTAACAGTTCGGGGGCGAGGCCCATATCGTTATCGTTATCAGTATCAGTCTTGCCGGGTATGGCACTCTGGGGGCGGGGCCCACATCCTTATCAGAATCAGTCCTGCTCGGTATGGTACTCTGGGGGCGAGGCCCGTATCACATCAGTATCAGTCTGGGGCGCGATACCCATATCAGTATCAGTATGCGGGCGAGGCCCACATCAGTATCAGTTTGTGGGCGAGGCCCACATCTGTATCAGTTTGCGGGCGATGCCCATATTAGTACCGGTTTGGGGCGAGGCCCACATCTACATCAGTATCAGTTTTCGGGGATGAGTCCCAGGGTTGAGGCCCACATCAGCATCAGTTTCAGGGATGAGTCTCAGGGCCGAGGCCTACGTCATCATCAGTATCAGTTTTGGGGATGAGTCCCAAGGTTGAGGCCCGCAACAGCATCAATATCAGTTTTGGGGATGAGTCCCAGGGTCGAGACCCACATCAGCATCAGCATCAGTTTACGGATGAGTCCTAGGGTCGAGGCCCGCAGCAGCATCAATATCAGTTTAAGGGATGAATCCCAGGGTTGAAACCCACATCAGCATCAGTAGCAGTTTGGAGACGCGTCCCAGGGTTGTACCCACTTCTTCAGCATCAGCAGTTTTGGGGATGCGTCCCATGGTCAAGGCCAACATTATATGAGTAGTTTTGGGGATGCGTCCCAGGGTTGTAACCCACTTCATCGGTATCAGCAGTTTTGGGGATGCGTCCCAGGGTTGTACCCACTTCTTCAGCATCAACAGTTTTGGGGATGCGTCCCAGGGTCGAGGCCCACATCAGTATCAACAGTTTTGGGGATGCGTCCCAGGGTTGTACCCACTCCATCAGTATCAGCAGTTTTGGGGATGCGTCCCAGGGTTGATGCCCATATTTTATCAGCATTTTGGGGATGCGTCCCAGGGCTGTAAACCCATATCATCAGCAGTTTTTGGGATGCGTCCCAGGGTCAAGGCCCATTTTGGCAACGTTATCGGGATGCGTCCCAAGGCCGTGAGCCCCCGTTTTCAGTTGCAGTTATCGAGATGCGTCTCAGGGCCGTTGGCCCCCTGCACCTTTAGTTTTGGGGATGCGTCCCAAGGTCGAGGCCCATTTTGGCAACGTTATCGGGATGCGTCCCAGGGCCGTGAGCCCCCGTTGTCGGTTGCGATTATCGGGATGCGTCCTAGGGCCGTTGGCCCCCTGCACCTTTAGTTTTTGGGATGCGTCCCAGGGTCGAGGCCCCCTGTTGTCGGTTACAGTTATTGGGATACATCCCAGGATCGAGGTCTACTGTAGTTCCAGTTTGGGGATGCGTCCTAGGGTCGAGGCCCACACATCAGTTGTTGTTATTGGGATGCGTCCCAGATCGAGGTCCACTACATCATCAGCTCAGCGGAGCAGCATGCAAGTCAGGTGGCAGCTGACGAGCCAGGTAAGTAAAAATACATTGCATAACTTTGATAGGATTGTCACTGTTACACATTACACAAGTCCCATCAAAGTGGGGCGCGAATGTAGGCATTGCATTTTTTTTTCATGTAAGAACCGATGATGAGTCTCATTTTGAGGCACTACCTTTTAAGTGCGGGAGCCGCGAGAAACGGACGTCGAAAGGGAACCGGTATTTTTGTTAGATTTTAGTCGCTTGTTTAGCTTCAGGCTCGCTTGTTGGACCTCCGTTATTAAAACAAACCATTAGCCCAAACCCCATAAGACACACACCAGGCCCATCTCACCCAAGCCCAATCCAAAAATAATTAAAACATTTAAAATACATGTCACAAATTAAAACCAATTAAATTAAATCCAATTTAAATTAAATTAAAACAAATTAAATTTAAATTAAATCTAATACCAAGATTAAATAAATCAATTCCTAAAATAAACAAATCACTCCCCTAATTTAAATAATCCCCTCCTAAATTACAAATATCATTTCCTTTAATAAACCAAATCAAATCCCTCACTTATTATGTGATCCCTTTCCTTTTTGAATAATCCCATGCAAGCCCTAATTCCTTCCCTCCCTCTATAAAAACAACACATAATCTCCAACCCTTGCTCCTCTCGGGGGGGACGGCCAAAAAAAGAAAAACAAATAAAAAACCATATTCTCTATCATCGCAAGCCAACTGTCATTCACGCATCAGCCTGCCCATAAGCCACAGCCACCATCATCCTTTCAACGCCACCAGCCCCTCAAACACATAATCCTAATACACACTCCACCTGATACAAACCCTATTTCCACTAACCAACGCCATAAACCTGATTCAAACCTTCACGCCACACCCAGCGTAAGCCACCAGCCCCCACGTTCACGTCCCCTACGCCCTTAGCAGCCCCTAAACCCACAAGCCCTGATCACGTAACAGCAACGCCGCAGCCCCCATGCACCATGCCATCTGTCTCCACAAACCCTATAAATAACCAAAACCCTCTCACGCATCTAGACACCAACCTGCCACCAGTTCATTCAACGTCCCCACTGACGAACAAATAAGCCAAAAAAAAATTCCGAACAATTAACCCAGAAAATGACCGAATAAACAGTCCAGGAAAACCGCCCAAAACAGTCCCCTAAACTGTTGAGTTCTAATATAGGTCCCAAGAATCATGAAATCAAGCATAAAATTCGTATGAACACATCAAAGGAGTAAGGCGGAAACATAACTCACATTGAACGGTTTGAGATGCGAAGAACAAGATCGTTTTGCCTCCCTCCAAGCTCGGCAGTGGCTTCTCATGCAGTGGGCTGCTCGGTTTCACTGGTTATTGTCTCCTCCATGATCGGCCATTGATGAACACCATTGAAGCTCCAAGCTTCAAGCTTCCAAAACGATTCCAAGCTCATAAATTCGTTTCCCTATCACCTATGTATAACCCATGTGTGTGCTAGCACTACTCCTTCTTCTTTGCTTCTCACTGATTCGGTCAAACCAGAATTTTTGGAGAAGAAATCGGCTTGAAGCGTGAGAGGGAGAAGAGAGAAAGAGGGAAGGGAAAAAGGTTAAGAAACCGATTGAGAGAGAGAGAAAATAAAGAAAAAATGCTTTATATATTTATTTCATTTTCCAAAAACAAAAAAACAAATAATAAAAGATTTTCATTTACAAAAAAGTCAAAAAGCAAAAGCCCATTAATGCCTTTTCAACAACCACATCAATCACTCAAATCAAGTGACAACATGTCACATCACTCAAAGTGACATTTGATTTGACGCTTGATGTGACTAGCGATTTGACGCACGATTTGACTTGCGTGCCGCACTCGAATTCGAAATGCGAATGCGCTCGCAAATAATCCCGGGCTCGGGTTCGCTAATTCCAAATTAATGAATTTTCCGTCGCGTCGTAATTAAATGATTACGCCTAGCGAAATCACTATTCACGTCGCTAACGAATTAATTCTAAATTAATTCGTTCGCCCGAATTAAAATCTAATTTTAATTCCGCGTCGAAATCCAATTTCTAATAATATATCAAATATATTATTTTATCGATTAATTCCAAATTAATCGTTCTCTCTCTTTAATTAATATTTTATCCTAGATAAAATATCTCCGTGATTAATCCCAGATTAATTTTCTCTCTCTTCTAATTAATCCCAGATTAATTAAGTGCGAGTCATACGTCATCGGTGAATCTTCGGGAAGCGACCCATGAGATCTCCGGATATGTTGGCAGTAAATACGGTCGTCGGACTATCCGAACACGTAAGTACCTCGTACTACGTTTATACCGATTTACAAGACAAGGTTGGCTTCTAGCAAAGCGCCATGCCTACCCAATTCTCCAGAAATATTCTTACAGGAATATAGATCTGTATCAAGCGTAGTATACCGTAGTATTGCGTATATCAGCCCAGTATCGGATAGTCACGTGCTAGGGCTGGGGCTGGATAAGTGTCTGCCCCGTCCGAAGCACATGTCGGATGTCTGGTAACTAGTCTCTATAATCGGATATACATGACCTTGTCATAATATCCCGATGGCCGGCCAGCACTTAAGAGCACTAATACCGTATCCTGCGTGACATCATCTCCACTATGACTGGAGTGATACTTCCGTCTTGACATCACACCCAATACACTACGACTCTCTGATAAACCCAGAAGTGGTGTACGCAGAACCGGTTAAAGCCCTGTACCACCAAGACCAAAGTCTATCGATTATCGTAAGTATTAGCGATGCAAGTCTCAGGTTAAGACTATACACACCTACCTTGATTTCGGCCTCCCATAGACACATAGTCATAATACCAATGGGATTCCGAGGGGTCTATCCAGAGCGAAGCTGTTTCCCGTACCATCGGTGAAACACGACCTCCTATCGCACTTGCATAAGTATCCTATACTTATATATATGAGAACTATGCCGTTGTGCCCTCACAACGCGCACAAGTGCAATACTAGCCTATTCCGCATTATCGATGTCCTGTCTCGATAATACTACGACTAGGGATATTTAATGATTAATCCTTCGGGGACTGATACTGTCTCATATCATTCTCAGTCCAGGAACTAATCATAGGGACCTCTCTTCATTTATATATCTAAGGTGATCTAATCACAAATGATGAGAGTACAATCTCCTTTGTCACATAGTTAATTTGTACAACAACACCGTGATCTGTACAAATAGTGACGCTATGGGTCATAATTGTCCAACAATCTCCCACTTGGCCTATAGCCAGTCACTCGAGTGTCTAACACCCGAACTATGTACGGTTGGCTCAAACTGCTGAGAAAATGTTTTCGTCAGCGGATTTGTATGATTATCATCTTGATGCGATTTATTCGATCATCACATCGCCACGATGTATGATCCGAATGAATCAGATGAATATCTAAGTATGTATCTGGATCGTTGATGAGACCATTAATTCTTTAGCCTGTGCTGACGCCTAGCTCAGCTGCTAACAGAACTATATCTAATCTAATTAGATTTGTATCGACCCAAATGACTTCTATTGCTGCTTCAGCTGCAACAACAACCCGCATTTGTTGTTTATTCGGTAACAGTATCTTGCATGGAAGATTTCCAGCTCACTGTACCGTTATTCAAACTGTATAGTACCGTTTGCGACTTTTAGTCGTCTTTATCGGTTATAGGAAACTTGCTACAGTGACCCCAGTCACTTAAGTTCTCCTTCTCCATAGACTAAGACGCATCCTTAGTTCTCTAAGATACTAACGGATGTTCTTAATATAATCCAGTGACTATCACTCGGATTGGCCTGTTTGTGAATCCATATGCTCAAAGCGTATGATACACCAGGTCTTGTACATTTTTCAATGTACGGTTTCTAGGAGAGTTTCGAAAGCCAAGCTTTCGCCGATATTTATTTTATGGGAATATCATTTCCAAGAAATGACGTATTATCATTATTTTATAGGACAGCCACTGTCAGTGCGCTCCCACTAACCTCTTTATATACACAAGAATTATTTTCGTTTTGAATTAAATCGTACACCATTATGATTATATCAAAACGATAATTCCAAGAACCTAATGCTTGCTTCAATCCAATCATGGATCGAATAACCTGCATTATCCAAATGGATTTACCGTGGCAACAGGTAAAAGGTTGAATCGTAATCAACACAATGTTGATAACGATACCTTTCCGTTAAAAGCCTAGCTTTATACGCTGGTATGTTGCCATCCATGTATGTCTTCCTAGAAGACTTTTAAGTACCATTAGGCACAATGCCTTGTGGTACATCAACTAGTATCCAAACTGGTTGATATACATGGAATCCATTTCGGATTATATGGCACTTTGCCATAATTAGGGAGTTGATATCTTGTATCACTTCCTCATACGTAGTCAGTTGGTATTCCTCAATAAGATTCACATCTTTATGAGGTTAGATCAGAAACCCATACCCCAGGTTGTTTTCTGACTCTGTCCGACCTACGCGGTTCTTGTGTATTCGAAGATTAATGGTAATAGTCTCATCCTGGATGAACTATTCATGTTCCATTAAGATTCAGTGCCTTGAACAGTATTACTCCGATTTCCATCGAGTTATACTATCCTCCCACTTACCACTGCATATCGGTATTCCTTTCAGGAAAACCGTATGGTGAGTAACAATCTAATTGTTCTCTTGTGAGATGTATAAGTACAATACTTATGGTATCCCTAGGATAACCTACATTTGGCACTTATCCTATTTGGGTTTTAGTTTGGTATCATCCAAACATATGCCTAGCATACCCAAATTATCAGGGAGAAACCCGGTTTCTTTCCCGTTCATATCTAATATGATATCTGTCAAACAGATTATTATGGAACCTTATTCAAAATAAGTTCTTGCACTGTTTAAAGCTTATCCGTTGAAGGAAATGGTAGCTCAGAGCGACTCGTGATTAACCTTATTATGTCTAACAAAATTCGGTTAATCCGTTCGGACACACCGTCAAACTGACGTATTCCGGGAGGAGTCCTTATTTGAAAGAATAATACTCTTTCAAGTATACTAGAAACTTATTGCTTAAGTATTTTCATTACGGTCTTACCATGACGGTTTAATACTTTAGCCGATCTTTTGTCTATTTCGTGTCGAAACTCTAAAAGTTTCCGATTTGTGTTTCAAAAGAAACACATAACCATACGCGATGCCACATCCGTACAGGTCACGAAATATTCATATCCATATCTAGCCTAGCTAGACATGGGCCCACTTGCTTCACTATGAAGTAGGGCTAACAGATCGGTGGCATTTACACTTTTACCAAGTAAATAGTGTTTTAGGCACTTTGCCCAAATAGACTAGATTCGTAGACTTTATTTGAATGGAATCAAATCAGTCCTGGTATCCGCTCTTCAAAAGTGCGGATATACGATTCTTGTTTATCAGTGTCCCTGACAACTATGCCACAATTAAGTTTCTTAACTGATCAAATCAGTTTGAGCTATTTATTTGTCATGTTATATATTTGAGATATTATTTATATTCAAAATATAAATCCTGTTATTCACATCTAATGTGTTTATCTCAATATCATCTTTATATAATGAAACACTTTAGTGTTCTAGAATATAAAGGTACACCCGCAGCGGGTTATACGCGATATAGAGATAATATTTCTAGTCAAACTAGATACATTATAACAGTTTCCTAATTTACGTACTAACCCGAAGGTAGTTCCTAAATTCAGGTATCTACGGTTAAAACAGCGACTTTCGTCCTGTTTCCAATTCGCAGATAAATCTCTATTGAAGTCAGTATCCTGTTCAAATAGATTCTGAACATCAATATATATATATTATTGTACCACACTAAGTATCTAAAATCCAATTTTAATACTAGCTGTGAACATAATTATGACAATCATATTTGAAGTCAGAGCCTTGCTCGTCTTCTATTCCTTCTTAGGATATGTCCTTTATCTCCCAGAAGATTATAATGATTTTGCCTTTGCCTGTTTCAACACTCCAGAAGCCTTTGGCCAAGCCTCGTGTTTCTGGAATATCGAATTAAGGTGCGCCTTGCGCTACAAGCTTAATATATTATTTTATCAAATAAAATAACCTATTAATTTCCAGGACCATCCTGAAACTTTATTCCCAATTTGAAAAATTAAACCATTAAACACATTTTTCCCAGGATTATGTTTTAAATGTCAATCTTTCAATTATATCTTGATTCTAATAGTCCAACTATTTAATCAACGATTTGTGGTACTATTTATTATAATGATTATAATAGTCCAACTATATAATCAAATATAATTAAATTAATTAACCTCAATTACATTGATTACTATAATCCAATTATAAAATCAACTGTAAATCGAAATTAATTAATTCAAATATATTGATTAATATAATCCAATTATATATAATCAAATATAATACAGTCCAACTGTTATTAAAACAACAATTTAAATATTAGTCCAACTAACATTTAATCTAACGACGAAATAATTTGAATGAGCGCGTATGGCGAGTAATTGAACGAGTATTGCAAATTCAATTCTTGCCTCCCACTATTTTTCGGCGAGCCTCTAACCCTCTGTCGAGTACTCGGGAAACCGTGTTTCCTAGTGGGCTAGGATCCCGTTAAATATCACACAATCTTGACTTTGGCCAACAAATTGTATGATAATTAACTAGGTAGATCTCGAAGATCAATTGGATCATCCAATTCCTAGATCCAGTAGGCGGATATCCAAATCCTAAACATATATCTTATATATGCCAATACATCCAATGTATTACCTAACCTTTTTCCTCTGAATCAACTAAGCCTTGGCTTTGGCACAACAAACCTAGTGATCCCAGTCAAGTGTGACCCATTGACCATGGAAAGCTTCGTAATCAATGTCGATGGACAAGAAGTGGTCTTGACTTTGGCCAACAAACCACAACTTGGACAAGACACCGATATGGAACAAAACTCGTGATTCAAACACATCTTCGACGGACAAAAGGCTTGACTTTGGCCAACAACCCAATGCCAATCTCGGATCTTGAGTAAGAATCACTCAATGGAAGGAAAAACACTTGATATTGAGCGAGGGTTTTTCGCGTGCAAATGGCTACCAATTTATTATCTTTATTAAGGTCTCATCATCATACACCCTTAAACATGCATTCTAAACACATAATAAAGCGCATATGAAATAAAATAATAATGATATGCGGATGGATACTTTACATTGATCCTAGATCAAATCTCTCATTTTCTCTCTCCAAAGCTAGCACATGTATTTACTTCTACCCGTTACACTACACTTCTAAAGAAACCTCATTTACATTGAGGGGAATAGGTGAGAAGAGAATACAAAGAGTATAGAGTGATAAGGCTGGACACGCAGGTCCAATTAATAAATCAAATTTATTACAATTTCCAAAATTGTCCCACCCGACTAATATCCATCCGATATACATTATTCATGCATCGCAACCATGTATTCATACAAGCATGTTATCAATCAATCTAATCCAATTAATTAATCTGATAATTAGTGATCATCCAATGTTCAAACAACGATTTGATTTTTGCTCGAGTCAAACTCGTTTTGCGAATAAGTACTCAAAGTACGAATTCTGAATTAAATTAAATTACATAATTAATCCAATTTAAATTTAATACGCATTTAATTCTAATCACTATTAATTCCAAATTAAATATTACACTTTTATTAACGAACCTTTACGACTTAAATTCCAAATTTAATCGCAACGGGTCTCAAAGCCCGATTAACATCTAATGTTTATTTAATTAGAGTCCAATGGGCTTTTAATTAATTTCTATAGGCGTGGACTTTTGGTCAACTCGGGTCAAACAGAACAACCAAAATCCAATCCGGGAGTTACCCCATAAGCCAGAAATCAATTTTGGCCCATTAGGCCCAATTAAATAATTAAGGTCCATTAAGTCATAATTGGACTTTATGGATACGGGTTTAGGCCCAATTGGATCCAACCAAATTGGCCTAAACTCAACTTTGTACAACAAAGCCCAAAAGCCAATTACAACCTTAAAGGCCCAATTTCCAAAAATAAGCTCAATTAATTAACTTATAAAATTCTAAATTCCATAATTAATTATTTTTTTTGGATAAGGTAAGTATTATAACCAAAGAAAAACTATACAAAGAGCAAAGGGGCATACCCCAGGCACTAGAGAGGACAGGCCCTCCTAGAAGAAAGCCAAAAGGCTACAAAGCCCAAAAGGCTACAACAGAATCAACAAAAGATGTCATCGGGAAGGTGCCACGAAAGGTGAAGCCATTTATTGTCATAAGATGGATTTACCTTTCTTAAGGAGCTAACACGATTCCGAACATCAAAAGCAATATCATAAAGAAGAATAGAAACAGACCGAAGAGGCATATCATGAGTGCGAGCATTCCTCTCCCTCCAAATATGTAGTTAGACTGAAGCTGCAAAAGACAGACGAACCAGAAGATGACATAAAGAGGCCCCGGAGAACAGAGAAACCCACCCAACAGTCTGACACCAATCTCGGCGACTCCAATCTAACCCACACATGGCCAGCACAGACGACCAGACCCTAGAAGAATAGAGGCACTGGAAGAAAAGATGATCAATATCCTCACTCGAACAACCACAGAGAATACACGAGAGCAAGCAAAGATGCCAAATCTCATCAGACTGTCCTGAGTACAAAGGCCACCCTGAATAGACATCCAAAGAAGAAAGGAATGACGGGGGATTGCCTTCCGGAACCAAACAACTCGAGACCAATGCAACTGGGGTTTCCTTGACCTCATAGCGTTCCAGGCACTATCCACAGAGAATCTTCCGTTTGTATCCTCCTCCCAAACCAGCATATCCTCCCTCAAACTAGAAGGAGACGGAAGATGACACTGAGCCAAATCAATAAGAGTAGCAGATCTAGATGGGGGCCATCGCCAAGCAGAATCAGCGATAATGGATGCAACTGTAGCCATTCTATCCAAGCCAGAATCATAATCACTCTCTCTCTCGCCCAATGTGTCCATAATCGGGCCAACAGGATGCCAATAATCAAACCACAGTAACGTCTTCTCACCATTACCAATCCTCATTCTCATCCGCCTACGGGACCAAGAACGAAGCTCCAAGATCTTACGCCAACTCCAAGAGCAATTTGAAGGACAAAGGACCTCCCAAAAACTTCTCCTCCCCGCAACAAATAAGAGTGAACCCAACTCGACCATGAGGAAACTGGCCAGAACAAAAAAACCAAATATGTTTAACAATAGCCGCTCTATTCCAAGAATCCAAACTCTTTATCCCCGCCCACCCTCCTGAAGAGGTAAACAAACTTTGCTCCAAGCCACTCTCGCCCCAGAAGAGGTGAGCGCACTAACCCCCAAGGAAAGAGCGAAGAATCGTCTCCACCTTCCTCACAACAGATTTAGGAAGAATAAATAAAGAAGACCAATAAAGTGTAATACACAATTAATTATCCAATTAACATTTCTAAAACATCAATTAGCCTAATTAATCATGCACTTTAACATTAAATAGTGTCCAACATAATTTATTAAAATCAAACCCAATTTACATGCTTTTGTTCTCGGCAATTAGGGGTTTTTCCAATCCGATTCGGTTTCAATCCAATCGAATCCACAATCATCATTTCCCAAATCAATTAAATTCATCCAATGAATCAAAATACAAAAAACACAATGAATTTCATATTCAATTGAATTCGGCCAAGCCACTTTAAAAGGGAAAAATTGTTCCAAATCAAAATTCAATCAAATTGAACTTCAAAACAACATTACCCAATTGTTTTAAGTCATCCAATGATCAAACAACAAAATCACCAAGAAATTTAGGGTTCTTTAATTTCGGCCAACATAAGCAATTTGGGGAAATTTGTTCCAAACACAATTTCAACAAATTGATCCAATCAATCTTAAATAAAACATACTTTAAGCATTCTCATTCATCCAATTTCACAAAATATGCTCAAAATCAAGTTTACCCAAATTTGTCACTTTATGCCAATAAAAAATTGGGGAAATTTGTTCCAAACATAATTTCTTCTTAATTGATCTAATCAATCATTAATTCCACTCATTTAAGCATACTATAACAAACAATTTCATCAAAACATGCCCAAATTCGTTTTAACCCAATTTGTCATGCCCAAAATTTGGGGAAAATTGAATCCAATCCAATTTCATGAAATTGATCATGCACAACTTCAATTCATCAACATACAAGCATACTTAATCATCCAATTTAACCAAATCATGCTTCAATTGATTATCCCCAATTTTAACCCTAACTTTTTCATGCTTGATAATAGCTCAAGATACCATTGTTTTTTTTTGGATAAGGTAAGTATTATAACCAAAGAAAACTATACAAAGAGCAAAGGGGCATACCCCAGGCACTAGAGAGGACAGGCCCTCCTAGAAGAAAGCCAAAAGGCTACAAAGCCAAAAGGCTACAACAGAATCAACAAAAGATGTCATCGGGAAGGTGCCACGAAAGGTGAAGCCATTTATTGTCATAAGATGGATTTACCTTTCTTAAGGAGCTAACACGATTCCGAACATCAAAAGCAATATCATAAAGAAGAACAGAAACAGGCCGAAGAGGCATATCATGAGTGCGAGCATTCCTCTCCCTCCAAATATGGTAGACTGACGCTGCAAAAGACAGACGAACCAGAAGATGACATAAAGAGGCCCCGAAGAACAGAGAAACCCACCCAACAGTCTGACCTCAATCTCGGCGACTCCAATCTAACCCACAGATGGCCAGCACAGACGACCAGACCCTAGAAGAATAGAGGCACTGGAAGAAAAGATGATCATATCCTCACTCGAACAACCACAGAGAATACACCGAGAGCAAGCAGAGATGCCAAATCTCATCAGACTGTCCTGAGTACAAGGCCACCCTGAATAGACATCCAAAGAAGAAGGAATGACGGGGGATTGCCTTCCGGAACCAAACAACACGAGACCAATGCAACTGGGGTTTCCTTGACCTCATAGCGTTCCAGGCACTATCCACAGAGAATCTTCCGTTTGTATCCTCCTCCCAAACCAGCATATCCTCCCTCAAACTAGAAGGAGACGGAGATGAGACTGAGCCAAATCAATAAGAGCAGCAAATCTAGATGGGGGCCATTGCCAAGCAGAATCAGCGATAATTGATGCAACTGTAGCCATTCTATCCAAGCCAGAATCATAAATCACTCTCTCGCCCAATGTGTCCACAATCGGGCCAACAGGATGCCAATAATCAAACCACAGTAACGTCTTCTCACCATTCCAATCCTCATTCTCATCCGCCTACGGGACCAAGAACGAAGCTCCAGATCTTACACCAACTCCAAGAGCATCTGAATGACAAGGGACCTCCCAAAACTTCTCCCCCGCAACAAATAAGAGTGAACCCAACTCGACCAAGAGGAAACCTGACCAGAACAAAGAAACCAAATATGTTTAACAATAGCCGCTCTATTCCAAAATCCAAACTCTTTATCCCCAGCCCACTCTGCTGAAGAGGTAAACAAACTTTGCTCCAAGCCACTCTCGCCCCCAGAAGAGGTGAGCGCACTACCCTTCCAAAGGAAAGAGCGAAGAGTCGTCTCCACCTTCCTCACAACAGATTTAGGAAGAATAAATAAAGAAGACCAATAAACTTGAATGGAGAACAAAACTGACTTAATAAGCTGAAGCCGACCTGCATAAGAGAGAAACTTACTACTCCAACTCTTGGCACGCAGAATGATACGATCCACAAGAGAAGCACAATCAGAGGCCCTGAATCTAGTAGAGATCAACGGGACTCCCAGATACCTCACTGGAAGATTCCCAACTTTGAAACCAAAACGTGACACAAGTGGCCTAGAAGGGTAGGAGAGATACCAGAAGAGAAGAATTGACTTTTATCTGGGTTCGGGGTTAGACCTGATAAACCACTGAACTGCCCAAGGCATTCCTTTATCAAGGAGACAGAGGATGCTTCGGCTTTACAGAAAATCATAAGGTCATCCGCAAAGCATAGATGAGTAAGACGGTCCTTAGAACACCGCCAGTGAACTGGAAACCCGGATTAGTAGCCATATTACGAAGAAGGGCTGACAACACTTCCATAGCCAAAAAAAAATATAAGGAGACATGGGATCACCTTGTCGTAATCCCCGACCCCCAGGGAAAAAACCATGCAGCTCACCATTAATAGAGACAGAGAATCTAGTAGTAGTCATACACTCCTGAATCCAACCCACCATCCTCTCTGGAATACCAACTGTCCGCAAAACCTCAACCAGGAAATCCCAACGAACAGTGTCATAAGCTTTCATCAAGTCAATCTTAAGAGCACATCTCGGAGAACTGCCATTCCGGTGATAATTCCGAACCAATTCCTGACACAAAAGAATATTGTCGCAAATGCGCCTTCCCGTGACAAAAGCAGATTGATTATGACTGATTACAGAAGGGAGGATAATCTTGATTCTATTCGCAATCAGCTTAGCAATGCACTTGTAAATAGTATTACAACAAGAAATAGGCCTGAAATCCTTAACCTGGGAAGGATTAGGAATCTTAGGAATAAGAGCAATGGAAGTAGCATTAACCTGCCTCAAAAGACGCCCAGAAGAAAAAAATGAGTGAATAGCACATAGGACATCATTCCCCACAATATTCCAACACTGCTTAAAGAAGCCCGAATTAAACCCATCTGGACCTGGAGCTTTATTATCCTTCAACCCGAACAAGACAGTCTTAATCTCCTCATCCGAGACCTCCTGAGAAAGAGCCAAACTCTGCTCAGCAGTCACATGTCTAGTAATAGCAGAACGAAGGACCGCCCTATCAAAAACATGCTGACCATGCTGAGGACCAAAAAGGGTCTCATAAAAAGAAACAATCTCATCTCTAACCAAGACATCTTCCTCCACATGGTCTCATCCTCCTTATTAATAGAAGTAATCTTACTACGACCGTGAAAACTCTTCATAGCCGTAAAAAAGAATTTAGTATTCTGATCCCCAAGGTTAAGCCATTGGACACGAGATTTCTGTCTATTGAAACCTTCTTCAGCACGACTCAAAACACCATAACTTAACGAAAGACGAGCTTCTTCAGCTAGCAGATCAGGGTCACTAGGGTGGTCCGTAAGTAAAGCACACTGCACTCTGTCCAGATCATTCCTAATCTCCACGACTCGACACGAAATCTTAGAGAAATGCTCAACATTAAATTTTTTCAAAGCCACTTAACATTCTTCAGCTTACAACATAAACGGACATCGGAGTACCATGAACATCAATATCCCATGCCCTATCCACAACAGAGAGAAAATCAGGATGATCCACCCAAAACTGAAAGAACTTAAAGGGGATAACCTCAAGATACCATTGTTGAGTTCTAATATAGGTCCCAAGAATCATGAAAATCAAGCATAAAATTCGTATGAACACATCAAAGGAGTAAGGCGGAAACATAACTCACATTGAACGGTTTGAGATGCGAAGAACAAGATCGTTTTCTGCCTCCCTCCAAGCTCGGCAGTGGCTTCCTCATGCAGTGGGCTGCTCGGTTTTCACTGGTTATTGTCTCCTCCATGATCGGCCATTGATGAACACCATTGAAGCTCCAAGCTTCAAGCTTCCAAAACGATTCCAAGCTCATAAATTCGTTTCCCTATCACCTATGTATAACCCATGTGTGTGCTAGCACTACTCCTTCTTCTTTGCTTCTCACTGATTCGGTCAAACCAGAATTTTTGGAGAAGAAATTGGCTTGAAGCGTGAGAGGAGAGAAGAGAGAAAGAGGAGGGAAAAAGGTAGAAACCGATTGAGAGAGAGAGAAAATAAAGAAAAATGCTTTATATATTTATTTCATTTTCCAAAAACAAAAAACAAATAAATAAAAGCATTTTTCATTTACAAAAAGTCAAAAAGCAAAAGCCCATTAATGCCTTTTCAACAACCACATCAATCACTCAAATCAAGTGACAATATGTCACATCACTCAAAGTGACATTTGATTTGACGCTTGAAGTGACTAGCGATTTGACGCACGATTTGACTTGCGTGCCGCACTCGAATTCGAAATGCGAATGCGCTCGCAAATAATCCCGGGCTCGGGTTCGCTAATTCCAAATTAATGAATTTTCCGTCGCGTCGTAATTAAATGATTACGCCTAGTGAAATCACTATTCACGTCGCTAACGAATTAATTCTAAATTAATTCGTTCGCCCGAATTAAAATCTAATTTTAATTCCGCGTCGAAATCAAATTTCTAATAATATATCAAATATATTATTTTATCGATTAATTCCAAATTAATCGTTCTCTCTCTTTAATTAATATTTTATCCTAGATAAAATATCTCCGTGATTAATCCCAGATTAATTTTCTCTCTCTTCTAATTAATCCTAGATTAATTAAGTGCGAGTCATACGTCATCGGTGAATCTTCGGGAAGCGACCCATGAGATCTCCGGATATGTTGGCAGTAAATACGGTCGTCGGACTATCCGAACACGTAAGTACCTCGTACTACGTTTATACCGATTTACAAGACAAGGTTGGCTTCTAGCAAAGCGCCATGCCTACCCAATTCTCCAGAAATATTCTTACAGGAATATATAGATATGTATCAAGCGTAGTATACCGTAGTATTGCGTATATCAGCCCAGTATCGGATAGTCACGTGCTAGGGCTGGGGCTGGATAAGTGTCTGCCCCGTCCGAAGCACATGTCGGATGTCTGGTAACTAGTCTCTATAATCGGATATACATGACCTTGTCATAATATCCCGATGGTCGGCCAGCACTTAAGAGCACTAATACCGTATCCTGCGTGACATCATCTCCACTATGACTGGAGTGATACTTTCGTCTTGACATCACACCAATACACTACGACTCTCTGATAAACCAGAAGTGGTGTACGCAGAACCGGTTAAAGCCCTGTACCACCAAGACCAAAGTCTATCGATTATCGTAAGTATTAGCGATGCAAGTCTTAGGTTAAGACTATACACACCTACCTTGATTTCGGCCTCCCATAGACACATAGTCATAATACCAATGGGATTCCGAGGGGTCTATCCAGAGCGAAGCTGTTTCCCGTACCACATCGATGAAACACGACCTCCTATCGCACTTGCATAAGTATCTTATACTTATATATATGAGAACTATGCCGTTGTGCCCTCACAACGCGCACAAGTGCAATACTAGCCTATTCCGCATTATCGATGTCCTGTCTCGATAATACTACGACTAGGGATATTTAATGATTAATCCTTCGGGGACTGATACTGTCTCATATCATTCTCAGTCCAGGAACTAATCATAGGGACCTCTCTTCATTTATATATCTAAGGTGATCTAATCACAAATGATGAGAGTACAATCTCCTTTATCACATAGTTAATTTGTACAACAACACCGTGATTTGTACAAATAGTGACGCTATGGGTCATAATTGTCCAACATAAACACCCAAAACAGTAGCCTTAACACACCTAAAACAGTGACCAGAAAATACAGAGAAAATAGCAGCAAAACGGAGTGAAAACAGCGACCAAAACAGCAAAACAGCGAGCTAAGATGTTAATCCAGTGAACCAGAAGAGTTGCGGAGTGATAGTCCTTCCCACGGCCGTGAAACGCGAGTCCGAAAGTCGACATAAAAGGTTAGACCTGAGGGTACTTTTCCTATTATTTCCATCTATCTTTTTTAATTTTTTAATTCATTTTTATCGCATCAGAGTCGTTTATTGGTGCATGATTGTGGCCCTTGAATAAATAGAAAATGCATGAATTGTAAAATGATGTATGTTGTGGCTCTTGAATAAAATGAAAAATGTGTCGCCTCTCGTGGTATATAGGATGGAAACCCGGACATAAATTTCATAGCCGATTCCGAATGGACGATAGTATGATCTGTACTCGGGATACAACTCCATGTACCACTTGAGTAAACGGCGCATATTTCGTTTTATGTTGTTTTGATTTGTTTATTATTTGCTACTTGATTTCCGCATGTTTTTTATTTATGTAATGATGAGATAAAGCGCATGGGCTTAGTTAGTGCGATTAAAGGTCCCCTATTTTGAGAGGTTAAAATCCTTTACCACGATGCTTTGCCGCGCCGGATGATGTATATTCGGTTAAATGTGAGGTATGTTCAATCGGGTATACGAAGTCCGATATTGTTGTCTTTATTTCTTATATGCATCGTGTTATTAGCGCATGGGCTTAGTAAGTGCGATTAAAGGTCCTCTATTTTGAGAGGTTAAAATCCTTTACCACGATGCTTTGCCGCGCCGGATAATTTATATTCGATTGGATGTGAGATATGTTCAATCGGATATAGGAAGTCTGATATCATTATCTTTACTTTTTATATATGTATTGTGTTGTTTGTGCATGGGCTTAGTAAGTGCGATTAAAGGTCCTCTATTTTGAGAGGTTAATTTCCTTTACCACGATGCTTTGTCGCGCCGGATAATGTATATTCGATTGGATGTGAGATATGTTCAATCGGATACACGAAGTCCGATATCATTGTCTTTACTTTTTATATATGTATTGTGTTGTTTGCGCATGGGCTTAATAAGTGCGATTAAAGGTCCTCTATTTTGAGAGGTTAAAATCTTTTACCACGATGCTTTGCCGCGCCTTTTAGCCCGTTATTATTTATTAGGTGTCATCTATTCATCCGTTCATGTATGTGTCATGTTGTTTACTGCATTTTGGAGGTCATTGATGTAACCCCGTTCGAACGCGTTTCAGAACGCCGCACGAACGCATGTTTTCTGTCTGGTCTCGTTCGAACGCGTTATCAAACGCTATACGAACGCGAACCTTCTGTTTATCGTTCGAATGCGTTTACGAATGCTACTCGAACACGCATGCATTTGTTTCATCAGGTCTGGTTCCGTTCGAACACGCTATCAAACGCCACACGAACGAGAACCTTCTTTTTACCGTTCGAACACGTTTTTGAACGCTACACGATCGCGCATACACTGAACTGAGTCCTTTTCATCACATGTCATGAATAATTATTTCTTAGGTGATTTCTCTTATATCATGTAATCAATCATACTATTTGAATTCCTGCATTTATTTATTTGATGTGTTCATGAGATGGTA